>PVJD01001493.1:0-263390 GCA_004026545.1 Mormoops blainvillei
CCCTTTTATAAACGTAGAGACGTAGGCTCAGTTTAGCAGTCAAAGGATTTTCCTAAATTATCAAAGCTGCAAATTTGGGATTTGATGTCGAATCTAAGTCTGAAATATTAGTTGTTCTCATTATGACTTCTTACAATTCCGTTTAGGAAGAAAGGCTAGCATAAAGGTTTGAGCATAGAAATCATGTAGAAATCATTAAATAGGGGTGATATCATTATGCATTTGTAGTGGATTTGACTTTCATTCTTGTATTTAGTTTTCTTTCGGTACAACTGTCAAAGAAGATGAAAGAAACTGGGTAATATTTGCATGCACAACTAATCAAAGCAAAATTGCTTTTGACTTCAACAAGCGATCCTTTTGTGAGATCTCAGATTAACATCTTTATTTCTAAATGGAGCATAAATTACATTTATTGGCTAGGATTATTTGCAACAGACAAATCTGTTTGTGGCTTACCACCTACCAGGTGACTATTTGTAAGCCTTACCGAGTATGCTGACAGGGGAAAAAAGCTGATATTGAGTTCTCATTTTAAAAGAGTGAATTTAAATTAACTTCAGTAGGTAGCATTAATGAAAATGGGTAAATGATGCAAAAGTATTCCACAGGGTATTTTGTTTTAATTAGGGATAGAAAATATGAGTTATTAGAGGTTTTTAAAAAATGTTACATTCTATTACCCTTCCATATTTTAAATCTAGGACTATAAACAAAAACTAAAAATTGTTGGCCATTTTAGCTCATTTTTAATACATATCACCTCTGAATTTATATTGAGTGAATAGTAAAGAATCTGCATAAAAATATTTGAAGGCATTCAAGCGCAAGCAATAAATCTTATTAGAAGGTAAGTACCTATGTACTCATAGGCAGCTATATAATTTATTATAAAGCTACTACAATTCAAACATCATGAAATTGCTATGTGAACAACATATATATATTAAAATTTATATATATAAATTAATATATAAATATAAATATATATATAAATTAAGCAAAATATACCCACAAATAGTTTTAAGTATATCTGGGAAATTAAACATCATTAAGTAAAATTATAATCTAAATATTTAAAAACAATCGTTAAAATAGACCCTGAGAAAACTGTATATGCATTTAAAAGAAAATAAAGTTAGGTCTCTACCTCATACTATATAACCAAATAAATGTCACCGGTTCCACATGGAAGGAGATTGAAAGTTGTCACTCTATCCTAACAACAAGATGTGTGTTTTGCAAATATTTTCTCCCACTCTGTGGCTTCTTTTTTTTCTCTTGACATAATTTTCACAGAGCGGAAATTTTCAATTTTAACAAAGTCTAGCTTATTAATTCTTTCTTTCATGGACTGTGTCTTTGGTATTTCATCTAAAATGTTAGCATTATACCCATGGCCATGTAGGTTTTCCCCTGTGTTATCTTCTAGGAGTTTTACAGGTGTGCATTTTACATTTAGGTCTGTAATCCATTTTCAGTTAATTTTTAACTGAAACCATTTCTCATCAAAATTTGGTAGCCTTGCTTTATTTTTCTATAGTATCTGATACTACTGAGAATTCCAATTTTAACGATTTTTGTTGCTTTGTAGGTAATCTCTTTCCATCTGTAAAGTTTTGTTCTTCTATTTTTCTTTGATCTTACCTGTGTCCAACAGGAAGAAGCCTTGGTAAGTAATTTTCACCATTGAAAACTTCTCTGTACTTAATACTATTTTGTAAACTCAAGAACCACATTTATTTTAAACTCTGAATGATTTTTTAAAATCCTTCTTTGATTATTTCTATCTTAGGTAGGTAGGCTGACTCTCCCTCAAAGTCACTCATAATCTAATCCCTAGAATTTGTGTCTTAGGTTACATGGCAAAAGGAATAAAAGATGCAGATGGAATTCAGGTTGTTAATCAGCTGACCTTAAGATCAAATTGTCTTGGATCACAGTGGGGGGTCCAATGTAATCATCAGGGTCCTTAAAACCTGAATGAGAAGAAATAGAGAAGGTGTGAAAATACAAGCGAGGTCAGAGTGATAGGATCAGGAAAAGCCTCAGCCTGGCCGTGCTGGGCTTGAAGATGAACAGGCTGTGAGGGGAGAAATGAGGACAGTGTCTAAGAAGCTGGAGGGGGCAAGGAAGCGGATTTTTCCCTCGCCTCCGAAAGATAATGCAGTCCTGCTGGCACTTTGATTTTAGCTCAGTGAGACATATGTTGAACTTCTAATGGACAGAATTGTAAGATAATAAATTTCTGTTGCTTTAAGTCATTAAGTTTGAGGAAACTTATTAATGCAGCGATAGGAAACTAATATAACACTTTCGTTATCTTTTGGGCATCTCTTTTCTTAATAAGACGTGTCCCTATCATACCCTGATAATTCTAATTAATAACTTTGCTTTATGTTTTTTTTTTTTTTTACCTTAATGATATTTTGTTCCCTGTATTATTTCTGTTTCCTCTGGGGTCTGTTTTTCTGTTTGTATACTTAGTTGTTGTCATACAATTTTCCTGTCTTTTAAAAAAAATTTTTCTATTTCTCATTTTTCCTCTTCCTTTCTTTCCTTCCCTCCTTCCCTTCTCTTTCCCTTCCTTCCTTCTTTCCTTCTTACCTCTCTCCCTTCCTATCTACTTATTTACTTATTTGTTTTAAAAAACAAACTAGATTTCATGGAACTGATGGCTGTTACCGGTTTTCTCTGCCCGTGTAAGGCTGTTTTTCCTATAAGAGGCCTCTCTCGTGAGTGACAGCTCTGTTTACCTTTTTGGAAAAGGGGATTCAGGGTAGTTTCTCAATGGTCTTTCCAATTTTTTGGCATGTATGTGCATATATTTGTGTACGATTTCCGACTCTCAATTATTACCCTTTTCAAGGTCAATATGAAAGATTTCCATTTCTTGGACATATATGATTTTCATAATGAAACTTTTAAGGACACATTTTTCACATTTTTTATTGGAAAAAAATAACCCCTTTTAACAGATACTATTACATTTTGCTTCTGTGTGTGTTGCTTTCATCAGTAAGTATTACAAATAACTTGATTTTAAAGAGGAAGAAAATTTATTTTATTCCAAAAACAACTGAAGTTCATGTTTTCAAGCTATGCCTTGAAACTTCAGTCCAGAGATATTTGCCGAAATATTTTCACTAATTAGTAAAAATGCCTTCTGTCCTGTAGAACAGTGAAGAAAAATAGCTCAATGAATTGGGGCAACTCAAGTCCTAAGTGAAAGGAAAATATAAGAGTGTTCTATCCAGTGTTTGAGAACCCTGCAGCTTTGCATGTATTTCTATGTCCATTTTCTATAAACAAAAACAAAATGTAACAGATTTAGGTTATTTTTTATCCACTGATTTGCTCACTGTCTGAGGACTCCTTTGGTCACTCAGTTGCTCCTTATCAGAGCTACCCTTTGCGATTTTGCTAGTAACTAGGCTTCTTTGGTGAACACAGCTCATAAAAGCAGCTATTATCCTACTTTATTTGCTCAGTATGAAGACCCAGTAACGCCCTTTGGGGCATTGTGAAGGGGGCTTCCTGACGCCGTGCACGTGTGCACGTTTGTGTTTATTTGTACTGATACTGCAGTTTTACTATAGTAGCACTGCTCTGGCAAACTTTTTGGTTTCTTATCAAGAAGCATCTTTATTGGGTTCATGCCAAATACATATTTGCCTTATTCTTCGTACCTCTATTATTTAATGATTTTCTCAGTTTGTATGGCCAGACACTGGGTCAATATTTGTTCATTTCACCCTTTAGTTTGTATATAAATTTGTAGATGGAGTCAACTCCCACCACACTGATGGCAGACTTCATCTGAACATACTCAAAAGAGAGCAAGGGGCTTTCCCAGAAGCTGATCGACAGTATTAATGCAGTAGATTGACATGACGGCAAACATATATGGTCCTTGCTTATGCTTTCCTGCTCCTGACAATGGGCAATGACAGGCTCTGGGTCACAATGGCTGAACCTAGCAGGGAAGATTTTCTACTACATGTGACATGGCTATGTCTAGGGGCATATATCTTATCGAATATTTATCTTCATTTTTATGCCATACAAATATAAGGCTGTCACTTTCTGGCACAGTAAACTTTCTCTGGCTATGAGAGTGTCAAAACAAATGCCCTTAGCTAGGAACATTTCTGAATTATGTGACTTGGGTACCTTGACCAGGTTAAAACAAAACAAAACAAAACTGTTTTTCCTCTTTGTTTAATATTTAAACAAGATGAATTTGTCTGATCTATACAACCAAAAAAATAGAACTACTGTAATAACAGGCCCTTATCATTATCGTTTGGAGACAATTTAATAAATAACATAGTCAAATTGTTTAATAATTATCAACATTTCAAAATTGTAAGTCAAGCATTACTTTAAGCTTTTTAAAAATTTATGAATTCATTCATTCCTTACAATAACCCTGTAAAATTGATACTGTTATTTATTATCCTTGATGAAGAAACTCAGTTTCAGATGAAGAAACTGAGGCACAGAGAGGTCAAGTACCTTGCCCATGATTGCTTTAGGTGTTTCCCTAGATGTCTGCTTCATCAGCCACTACCACATTTATTTAGCTGTACTTTAAATTCAGTTGAACATTTTTTTCTTGTTTGTAAGGAACTCATTTAGCAAGCCAAAGTTATAATCCTTGGGATGCAAATCTAAGTCCAAATTTGAGAACCCTAAACCATGTGGCCACTAAAAACATTAGGTATTTGCCCTGAGGCTTGTAATATAAGTTTGTATTTAAAATAACAGATCTTATAACGAATGGCATCCTAAGAGGGAATATATCAAACAAGTGTTAAAATTTCTTTAGTGGCAATAAAAAAGTTGGAAGGTATTTCCCTCAACATTCAATGAATTGATTTCTTTTTCAGTGAACACTGAACGTTATTTGCCAAACTTAATCTGAAAGCACTTTGTAAATATACTGCTATTACTATACCAGAAGTCAGTGTTATCTCCTCTAACAAACAACAATAGTGAGATACAGTCTAAATGAGTATAGAGAGTGTGGATAAAGATAGCATTTGCAGCTTGGTTAAATCTCTACCTTAATTATTTCTTTAATTTGAGAGAGATAGAAATACACAGTTTCCATTATCTATGCACAATATTAACACATAAACTAATTCCAGAACAATAAAGCCATGTTGTGATGGCCCTGTCACAGAGTGACGCAGCTACTCAGGCATGCTATGTCATCTAAAGTGACTGATAAATTCAGGGCAGCCAGTAACCGAAGAATTATCCTAACTTGGATTCATCTGAGAGGTCATCTATTCCAATGGCTTTCACTGTCATCTTTCCCTTTTCCTTTTGGAATAAAAAAGTATACATAAAGTCTTATTCTAATGTTCTCCCTTGCCATACAACTCGTCACTTTCCCTGCCAGATGACACCAGATGCCAAGAACAAGTCTGAGTGCTTTGGGGTCATGACACAAGTATTTTTATAATGATGAATTCCTGTCTAAAAATCACTAATCCTAGAATAAATATGTGGGGAAGTGATTGGAATCAACTGAATATGCAAGAGGCCAGCAGGGCGAATATGTGTGTCTGAGTATGTTTCTTAGTATTCTCAGTGAGAAAAACAATATTCTTATTGCTCCCAAATTCAATCCATTCGATATCTCTGGATACTTTTCAAGATCATATGTGAATATGTGTGTATGTAATGTTAGAACTGTATATTATTTGTGGTAGTCTCCCTTCTTTTCACAGGACTATGTTGTTTTTAAGATTTAACCTTTAATGTTGATTTCATATATGGTTGAAGTTTTATACAGTAAAGTAAGAAAGTTCAGGAATTTCTTTCTCCAATATTGTTAATACCTGTTCATAATACTTAATTTCTTTTTGATGGATTTGCAGATGACAGTCCAAGATAGTGATGCCAGAAGAAAATACACGACCCCCAAATACTCTGGACTCTTATAGCTGTGTTTTCATGGCATGCATCGAAAGTCTACAGAAGACTTTCTGCAGAATTGGCAGTGAATTGAGAATGGAAAGCTAGTTAGTGTGTCAATTACTTTCAGCCTGGTATTTTTTCTTTCCTATTATGCATCAAAAATTACAAAAAATCAGAAGGGAAGTAATTAAGAAAAAAATAACATGTCATGTTAAAGACATTCAGCATTTACGTAGACTTACAAATGTATAAAATAGGGGTCTCCGAGCCCTGGGTGGCAGACAGGTTTCTGTCCGTAATCTGTTAGAAACTGGACCATGTGAGAGCGAAGGTCGTCTGAGCTCTGCCTCTTGTCCCCGCAACCTGCCCCCCATCCCAGGCTTCCACAAAACCCGTCCCTGGTGCCAAAAAGGTTGGGGGCTGCTGCTCTAACTTGGATTCTAACTTGGATAATGAGCTACCTGAGCAAGGTCCTTTCCCTGACTTCTTAAAAAATTCAATCTATAATCCAAAAAAATTACGTCTAAAGAAAGTAAATTTCAGGAAATCCTGTTCTAGAGAGCAACTAAAATAATGTGGCTCTTGAGGATGTAAAAAAAGAAAACAAAACAAACCCTAGACAAGAACCCCAAACCCTGTGATCAAGCTTCATATTCTTAGGTAAAGGGACAGTTAATGCTTCTTTGATACCTTCTCCACACAGGCATGTCCCTGCAGAAGGCCAGTAGTCTTGCCTCTGTCACTGATTTACTGTCTGATCCTGGGATGATCACTTCCCTCTTTGAGCCTCAAAGTTTCCCTGAAGTAAGGAAGTTGTTATTTTGATCTGGAAGGAACAGGTTAGGTCTCATAACCCAGCTTTTATGTTTGTCCCAATGCTCCAAGGTTGTGGGTTCAATCCCTGGTCAGGGTACATCCAAGAATCAATGCCATCTTTCTAAGATCAATCAGTCAATCAATTAAAAGTCAGGGAAGAATATTGAACTACAGAAAGTCAATGCTCTGTTGATAAAAATCAAATCAATATAATTATAATGTGTATTTTCCTGGGCATTCTCTGTGCACTTTAGGAATTTGACTAGGGGAAGGGGGGATGGGATGAGCAGAGGAGGGCAAAGGGGGAACAATTGGTACAGCCGTAATAGAATAACAATAAAAATAATTTGATTAAAAGGTAGTATTTGTAAAATGATTTCAAATGTACGAACATAACTTATAAAGTATAACTTATTGGTTAAGAGCATTGACTAATTAGTTTGCCTGGGTCTTTTTCCCACCTTCACCACGTTGGGACCTCAGGACCGTTACTTAACCTCTTTTCGTCTCATTTCCTCATTTGAAAAATAAAGGTAATAACTGCACCCATCTTACAGGGCCATGGCGCAGAAAGAGTTAATACTTGTAGCATGATTAGAACTGTGTGCTGTTCTAAGCCTTTTGAAATTAATCTTACTGTTACTATTATTATTAATATTCTCTAAGCTGTCCTTGGAAAAGTTTCCCAGTAGCACTGACTTGCTTTTATTTTTGTTGTGCCTTCCTCACTACATCCCATTTAAGATTTCTATCAAATCCTGTGAGGCTGTTTTCAGAGGTTTTACCTGTTCGTCACATGTGAAAGGAGTTTTAGCTTTTACTTTGATCCACCAACCAGAGCTTTGATTTTCTCTCATTCACACTATCGATGAACAGATATGTGGCAATGCCCCCATGGGGGATTTCAGTGAGGTTCAAATCCGTAGGCTCTGTGTAACTTTACAATATCATTCACGGTGTCAGTCCTTTAGGACCCAAAAGAATGGCAGCTACGCTTTTATTATCTTAAGAATATGGAGCATGCTTTTTGTTAACTAGCACCACAACTCTCTGAGAAATACTCAGAGCTCTAAGATGTGACTGACACTTTTCCCATCAGGTGGAGCTTTAGGAGTTACCATATTTTCAACCATAAACACATTTTTAAGCAGTGGCAATACTGCTGTGACAATACTGCTCAGTTCCCCTTATGGTCAGTGTTGTATACATTAAAAAGGGTAGGTTATAGCATCTGATCACTTTTGGCATAACCCCTCAATCTCTTTATTTCTATGTTCTCTCAAATATAACCTGGAACTTTACAACAAATTATTTCTAAATAGTAACAGAAAATGTAGTTATAAGTGGCAGACAGTCAAGGTGAATTTTACTGTAACATAGTGCTAATTTTGTTACAAGCAGGGATACATACCTACAGGATGTAATTTAGAGAAAACTCTGTCCTGTCTATTTTCAGGAACTTGAACAAGAAACAAAAAGGTGAGAAGACTGAGAGAAGCAGCTCTGGGTAATTCAGGTCTTTCTCCTAATTAAAGCCATATGACAGAAAATAAATTCCCGTAGAAGGGAGTATGAAGACAATTAGAAGAGTGGCATGATTAGTTTCTTTTATGTATAGTTATTCAAGACAGGCTAGTTGATCATCTGTCAGGGATACTACAGAAAGGAAAGTTTTGCCCTAGCTATGAGAATGAACAAGATCACTTTCAGCTCTAAAACCTACAATTTTAACTTAATCACTAGGTCCAGTCATCTTTAAAAGTGACTTCCACACTGGCTGGTGTGGCTCAGTGGATTGAGCGCTGGCCTGCGAACCAAAAGGTCATGGTTCGATTCCCAGTCGGGGCACATACCTGGGTTATCGGCCAGGTCCCCATTAGGGTGCGCGTGAGAGGCAGCCACACATTGACATTTCGTTCCCTCTCTTTCTCCCTCCCTTCTCCTCTCTCTAGAAATTAATAAGTGAAATCTTTAAAAATATATAAATAAAAGTGGCTTTGAATAATTTCAAATCTTTTCACCTACTCTTATATTCTTTACACAATCAACAGACCTTGAGTGACTGTCTTAGGTTGGACACTGTCCCATGGTTGGACTAGAACAGGAAATAAGTAAGTAACACAATCTCTGCCATCAGCATGAAGCTGGCATTCTTTGGGAAGAAGTTCACTTAAACACAAAAGGATACAAAAGGCAATTGTTATTTTTATTGTTATTCTGCTACCATTCTTGAAAAATTGGTAAGTACTGTGAAGGAAATAAAACATGATAAATTGTCACTAAGTTAGGCTAGCAGGATCATAGAGAAAAAAATACCTTCAAGAGGTGAGTATCAAAGAATAGAAAGGAGTCGTTTATGAAGCAATTTTCTGGAAATAATATTCCAGAAAAATGGGAACGGCAAATGCGAAGGCCCGAAGGCAAGAGTAAACTTAACCACAATCAAGGCAAAGAAATAAGCTAAAAGACTATGTCAGGAGATAACCATACAAATCTATACCAGCTGGTCCCTAACTTCAACTGTACATGGATATTTTCTTGCAACGAGTTAGATGTGTATATCATCCAAAAACTACAGTCGATTGAAATTATGTTGGAAATTTTGACTGAGACGCCTGACGAAGCCACGACCCTATTAAAGATCTCGGCCATCATTTTCAAAAGCCTCACTCTGGCAATCACTTGCAGACATTTAACAGCAGTGTTTAATATCCTCCCTAAAATATTGGGCAGGGAAGGGAACATTCTAGCATGTCTGCAATGTGAACCTAGACTGTCACAATTGAAAATTGGCTGGAGCTTACCCCGCGGACTGCTTTGCAAGCAGTCCGGCATTTAAAGCCTTGGAGTCCTGTCCATTCATCTGTAGCTGTGTTTATGTCTCTCACTTAAGCAGTTTTCAACACACTTCTGTGTTTCTTTTGATATAGTGAAGGTGCAGGTGTATGCCTGACTATGCCAGGGACTGTGTCCAGATCTGGTCTTTATTGTTAAAACAGACATCTTAAAGTATTTGAATTACTGCATATGCCATATTTACTCTTGTGAAGGTAGGCCAATTTTCCTCCAGCCAAAGATATAATTTAAAAATATTTCTCCAGCTTACTCCTCCACTTTTCCCCATTGCTTATGCTAAATAATTCAGCTGACTGCTCCAAAAGTGAATGTGAGTCACCCAACCCATCTATATTCTTTCAGGGTTAGAGAGAAGGTCAAAACATTCAGGGAAAGGAGTATATACTCAACAGACTTCAAGAAAAGCTCTGGCCATCTAACTCAACAGATCAAAATAATTACTTCAACTGGACCAAGATTTTATTTTTATTTTGATCTAATTTCCTGAAAAAGATACACAATGTGAGGAGACTAGAAAGGCGAGGGAGTGAAAAATTCATGGCAGCCAGCCTGTTCCTAAAGTCTTCTCTGAAGCTCAAGTTTTGAAACTTTTGCAATTATGAATTGGAACTCCATGTGTTACATAATGTATTTCTGGAAAAATGCCCAAGCGCTCTGCGAAGGGCTAATACTAACATTAATCTAATGAATGATATATTAGAAAAATGATTTGTGTACATCCTAATGGAAAGCATATTTTCTGAGTAAAGCTTGTGAACTGAAATGCAAAAAAATAACTCCATGCACTAAACATAGCTTCCAGCAACCACATCAACCAATAAGATAAGTTGGTGCACCTTCGCTGAATGCTGAGTGATTGCTGTGTTTTCTGTTGCCCAGGGGAAAGCATTTTCCAAATCTCGTGCAGGTGTCTAAGAGAGACTACCTGAAAGGAAGGAAACTGAATTCTCCTTTTTTGAGCCCCTGGATGACTCTTTTCATATATAAGCTTCTTTTTAAATACTAGTTTATTTTTCAAATGCAACAAAAACCAAGCGCCTGTTTATCCCAGGGGCTTAATTTGGTTAAACTTGATATATCACATTGTGACTGGCTTCATATTTTACTCCAAAAGCGATATTGTCCTTTATCTTTTATTTATACTGATCTTCATATTCATTTCTCAACTGAGGCAGGTATTTCAGTGAGAGCTGGCATTGATCTCTAATCTTTTCTCTTTCTCTTTTTGGAATGCATACTTTCTGACCCATAAGAAACAGCACTGATGGGAGTTTTTTCAAAAAGAAAAAGCAAGAGCTTGAGATTTTTTTTTTAAACCTGCTAAAGAAAGAATTACCTTTTATAACCCTGTAGGTGACTTGGCATTAAGTAAAATCAGCATCCCAGTATTTTTTAAGTACGTTTGTCTTCAGAAGAGATGGAGACAGAATTGAATGCTTTATGTCACTGACTTCTGATTCTTAACAGGTGAGAGTGAGGAGAGGCTCTAAAGAGAGGCTTACAGGACTTAGGAGATGAGAAATTAAATGCTCTTCGCCAAGTACAAATGAATTCATGGGTAGAACCTAGAGTCAAGGCCAACAGATTCATAATTGCATTTTAAGGAATCTAAATCCCATCTAGTTGTCCTGAGAAGCAGCCAAAAGGAATTGCAAATCAAGGTATATATAGAACTCAGCTGTCTGGCAGCTCCAACAGCCCGTTTCTCGTGTTACGAGCTCCTGGTAGGCACAGTGGAACTTGAATCTAACTGGGAATCCCAGGGAGTCAGAGCCACTTTGGGGTTGAGCCACTCAGATTCACACACACCCAAGGTGCACCAGAGCAAGCAGCTGAATTTAGACTTTTAGATTGAAACAAATTAACTCATGGCTCTTCAACTTCAGTTCGTATTTGGAGGTCAAGTGCTCTTGTTAAGGCCTATTTTCACTATAACCGGTGCTCTTCTAACACGACCAGCATTTTAAATTTTCTTTTTCAAACTCTTTCTTGGGCTCTGTGCATTTTTTGAGTCTGACCATCTGTTCCATTTCCTCATCCTCAAGAGAGTACGGATACTGTCCCCTGTGATGCCTCAGCATCAAAGGTGCTCTGTAAATACCTGTCGAATGTTCATATCATGCTGCACGCAGATCTCTGGGCTCGAGTGCATATTAAGAAATACCACCATCTTTTACAGCTCTGGAATGATTATAAATTAGCGCCCTTCTGAGAAAAGCCCAAGGGAGTACAACACTGATGGCTTTTTTAAGAGACTTTGTGATTGGAGGTATCTCGACTAAAAAAAATTAAAAAAGCATTGAACAATTGAACTGGGGTCCATGAGTAGCTCTGTCACCAGCTAGCTACAAATATTTGAGCAAACAACTTAACTCTCTGATCCTCAGTTTCCTCATGTAAAATGCAGTGTCATGGGTAAACAATATCTTCAATCTTATCCATCCTAAAACTCTATCACGCAGAAAGGAGAAGGAACACCATTTTATTAATGTTCCTGACTGTCTTTATCTAATAAGCGATCCTATCACATTACAGCATGATCTCTTTCTCAAACTGGATTTCCAGAATGGTGGTGGAAGGCTCGCGCAGGGTTAATTTGCTTAGCTTTTGGTTTAGATTCCTCAGGCACATTGTGTCCAGCCTTAATATTTTACACTGTAACCCTTATCATCTTTTATCTTTTATTTATAGTGATCCTTATATTAATTTCTCAATAGCAGCTGGTGCGGCAGGAGGGACAAGTCATTGATCTTCCAATTTATCCGCTACTCTTACATATCCTGAGGTCGAGGCAGCCTAGAGAGATTGATGGAGCACTGGCACCCGCCCAGCAGCTGTGTGTCCCTCATGCATGAAAATCAACCACAGGAAACCGAAATTCGACAATTGGCAGCAATATCAACCACCTCTGTAATAAATATAACAGGGCCTTCTTTAATAATTGAATGGGGTGTCTGGCATCAGTAATGAAAAACCTCCTCTGTGAGAGTGCCAGCGAAGCTTTGGGCTGATGGGGAGGTGGTACATTTGGGGATGAGGGTGGAGGTGTGGGAAGCTGTTTGCAGATGTCAGCCTCTCATGCAACAGACATTCTTATTTCTGGATTCTCAAGCAAGTCATAATACAGGGTGAACAATACTTCCTTCATTCTCTGTAAAGTCAAATATTTTTTATGAAAAAATTTTAAATTCTGTAAGAAAAACAACAGATCCTCAGATCATGTCATTGTCCAACAATTTAAAAGGAAATGGTCCTTGAGCTACATACACTGCCTTAGGCACAGATACCAGGTAAACAGTTGTGCCTAGAGCTTTGAATCACAGATTCTCTTAAGAATGAACCACTAATTGATTCTTAAAGGACTTCACTCCTTGTCATGGCTGAGTAACGGCCTCCAACAGGCCTAGCTGTAGTCTCAGTTGACTTGAGCCCCCCTGACACTAGTTTAACCCTGTGTAGTTACCTTCCCCCCCACTGCCTGCTCCTCTGCTAACCCTTCCTGCTTAAGCTCAGGTGTTGCAGACTTATTTGATTGAAAGCTTGTCTGTCTGAATTAAAACCCACCTGCTAAGATTTAGCTCTCTCTTTTATAATTTGTGGCTGAGGAAACAAATGCTAAATGTGGAAACGGAATTTCCTGTTAGGCCACATATATGATGCAATAGTCACAGGACAGCAAAAGGGCTCACAGGTGCAGCTGACGTGGACCAGCACAGAAGCAAAGCTTCCCTATAACCAGCCTGTAAAATTATTTTGTCCTCTTGGTTATTACTCAGCATGCATACTATACAGACACACTTATTATCTCTGCATTTTTTACATAATAGAGTGACTAATAATGGCCTCCACGGTTAAACTTGGGTGTCAAGCTGCTCAGAAATTTCAGGCACAGAATTGTCAGGAAACTATTTACTTCTAACGAAACATGCTACGGAGATTTTGGGTGTACGTGGGGTTTGAGCAATGTTACGATTTTCACAGATAGAGCTCACAAAGGGTTCTGCCCAGTGTGCACTTCGTCTTCCTCTGATGAACAGAGCCTGAGTCAATCCTTTTGCATGTTGAAATCACTATAAATATATCAGATGACTTAATCTCAATAGGACCATTGTCTGATATAAATACACAGACAATAAATGTTTAATTCCTCTAGCAAGATTATACAATTTATACATTTTTTAAAAATTTTGTTTCTGCTCCTTCAATTTAAACACTATTTTCCCCTTTTGTTCTCTAATCAGGCTTTATTCCATAGTTATTTATAGCTATTAAAAATAAAAAATTCAAGTGGAAATGCTCCTAGACAAAAACAAAGACATATCAAATGCAGGATCTTATGCTAGGAGGTCAGACTCACCAAAAACAATAAATATCTTTCCTGGACAGCACTTTACCCAGTGTTATTATTAGGAGTGTGGTAGAAATAAGAGTAACAGTAACAAATAGTAATTATATATTATGTGTGTAGAACATATAATCATCTTCAAAATATTTGTACATGCACCGTTTCACTTGACCTTCAAAACAATCCTATATGGTAGGCTGGTGTTGTATTCTTAGTCCCATTTTATAGAAGGGCAAACTAATTTTCAGAGATATTAAATGATTCACCCAGCTAAGAAGCCAGAAAATCGGTACCTATCTACTGGTCCAGCTTCCTCCCTATGAATTAATGAAGCTTATTTTAAAGTAACGATACTAATAATCAGGAAAGAACAACATATCCGCAGGATTCTTCCAGTAAGAGGGATTTGGAAGTAGCTGTAGTGGTATGAAGGTAATTAGAGATCAACTAGAATTTGGGGCTCAGTAAAATGTGTCTATCTGGGCAGGGTACGGAGGGCGAAGTGTAGGTGATTAAAAAATTGGAATATGTAAAATACACAATTTGATGTTTGCCTGAAAATAATTCAGGTTGGGGGAAGTAAAAGGCTAATACACCTTGCAACTGTTTAAAAACATATATTTCCTGAAGAAGTATTTTGCAGTTCCCTAACCATATTTTTAGGCTTAGTTGCAGGGTTTATGTGAACTATTTCTTCGGCCGTTCCCATCTAAAATATTACTTCCTATGAGATAGGAATGTTGCAACATATGACTGTTTTATGGAAGCAGAGTTCTGGAGAATTTGGGGCCCATCCACAAACAAATTGCTTAACAATAAGCGCATGAGAAGTAAGAATGTAGGATCAAGATAATCGACGTCTGTTACGGAATATTAAGTCAGGCTGTACCCAGGAAATGGGTACTTTCCAGCCGTAACTCTCCCTGCCTTCCTAATCACTTTCACTGATAATCTAAGTGACTCTTCATGTGACTGCCTAACACTGGCTTCACGCAGCAACTCGGCAGCCCTCGCCTGCTTGGAGGCTGTCAGAGGGCAACCTGGTGCTAGCCTTGTAAGAACCTTCCCTCTACCTTGAGAATCAGGAATATCAGGTGAACGATTTAGGTAGCCACCGGATGCTACTCAGTCAGGTTCAATCATGTTAGCAAATCTTTGAAGAATCACCAATAAAAATATATAAAATGGTTGGATGCAAGTGTGTAAGCAGCCTAAGCTATTGCACACACAATTATCTTTGGCTTAACTACATGCCCTTCCTTGTGACGCAGTCTGATACAACCTACTGAATGAACCTGAAATCTGCTAACTGAATCGATGGTATAGAGGAGTCGAGAAGGGAAAAAGCAATAATTCTAAGAATTAAAAACAAACTTGACATGTTTTTAAAATATCCCAGAAGTCCCTGAAGAAGAACAACAACAACAAAAAGAAAAATGCTAAGGCAGAACAGCAAGAAAGAGTATTTACCACCACGAAGAGTGTGAGTAAGAACATGCATCACCAGTTATTTAGGCATTCAGTAAACTCTCTGCTTTATCTGCACTAAAAGCCACCTACCATAAATCCCAGAACTGCTGAGAAACATGCTTGTCAAACCTTCTCAACAGCTCGGGACTCGGTTATATAAACTTTGGGAGACTATTAAACTTGAAGTAGGAAGCTCTTTGAAAATAGATATTCTTATCTGTTTTGACATATTCATCCCCTGTAAGAGAGTTGTGATTCAAAGAACATTATTAATATTTTTTAAGCAGTTGAGAAAACATAGCACTTCAAAAGGCTTAAATCTGGAAGCATTTCAAATATGAGGTTTAGGATTACCAGTATGGCTTCCTAATCTCCTAATTATTTGAGAGTGGGGGCACTTTTATTTATCTCTCTTTGTGGAATCACTGGAAATATCAGTGAAACATAACAAATTAAGAGAATGCCCCTTGAGATGGGAGAGCATAGGATACATGATGGCCTTCTCCTAATGGTTAACGATTTCTCTTTAATCAATCCTAAATCCAAGAAATTTGATGGCAATAACTTGGGGTTCATTTAAGCATTTGTGTCCTCTAATCATTAGAACTGTACTTATTTTTGAGAAATTATGATTTCTGTTGTGTCATATTTACCAAAATGACACCAGCAAAGTGTCTCAGCTTCCATAAGAATCTTCAAATTTCCTTCCCCTTTCACTCTAGCTATGGTTGTACGGCTCCCACAGGCTCCAACACTCTGTGGTCAGACTTTATAATTTTAGCCATTCAATAGGTGTATCATGGTATCTCCTGTGGTTTTAGTTTTCATTTAGTTAATAACTGGTTATGTTAAGCAACTTCATTCATATGCTTATTTGCCATCCATATGGCTCCTTGGTGAAGTCTCTTTTCAAATATTTTGCCCATTTTTAATTTAAGAATTTTTTTCTATTCACCAAGTTTTGAGAGTTCTTTATGTGTTATAGGCACAAATCTTTTCAGATATGTGATTTTCAAATATTTTCTTCCAATCCGTGGCTTTCTTTTCATTATCTTAACAATGTGTTTCGAAGAGCAGAAGTATCTCCTGGAAATTTTTTTCTGACCCAAAATCACAACATTTGTCCTATGTTTTCTTTCTTAAAAATTATTCAATATACTGAGATAACATTGGTTAATAACATTATATAATTGTCCCATTTTCATATAGAAGTTTTATAGATTTATGCTCTATTTTGAATTAATTCTTTATACAGTATAATGATTAAAGTTCCTCCTTTCACATGTGGTCATCTATGCACAACACCGATGTACTACAAGCTCTCAGCACAATTCATTGAAAAGAAAACTGCCCTTTCTCCACTGAACTGGTTTTGCACCTTTGTTGAAAAGTAATTGTCTCTGTGTGTGTCTATCTATTTCTGGGATCTACCTTCTGTTTGATTGACCCATTTTATCTGACACTTGGCTATAATATATTCTTTCCCTTATTTCTTCTCAGTTGCTCATAGTAGAGCTTTAGCATTTTGCTGGACATACCTACATATATCTGAAATGTATTTTAGCTTTATTTATTTAATGCTGGCAAGGATGTGGAGAAAACGGAACCCTTTTGCACTGCCAATGGGAATGCAGACTGGTGCAGCCACTGTGGAAAACAGTATGGAGATGTCTCAAAAAATTAAAAATGGATCTGCCTTTTGACCCAGTGATCCCACTTCTAGAAATATATCCGAAGGAACCCAAAACACTAATTTGAAAGAACATAAGCACCCCTATGTTCACTGCAGTGTTACTTATAATCACCAACACAATGGAAGCAGCCCAAGTGTCCATGAGCAGAGGCGTGGATAAAACAACTATGGGATATTTACACAATGGAATGCTACTCAGCTATAAAAAAGAAGAAAACTTTACCCTTTGTGACAGTATGGAGGGAACTGGAGAATATTGTGCTATGTGAAATAAGCCAGTCGGAGAAAGACATATACCATAAGATTTCACCCGTGTGTGGAATCTAATGAACAAACTGAACTAATAAGGAAAATGGAGACCAACTCATTGATGGAGAGCAGAATGACAGATTAAGGGGTGGGAGTGGGGAGGAGGGTTTGAGTAAAAGGAAAGAGGACTCATGGACATGGACAACGGTGTAGTGATTGTGGGGAGAGGTGTAAGGGGACTAAATGGTAATGGAAAAAAATACAATAAAAAATGAATTGTATTTTATAAGTCAATGGAACTTAAATTGAAACTAGGGTCATTTCCAAAAGGCACTTTTAAAATGTTGAGATATAAAAACTATGCATTCCACAACCTTCTAAACTCAATCAAATTTATGTTAATCTGTCCCAAAAGGCTGTTTTGCATGTGTATGGGCTGGATTATGGGAAACATGTAAGGGATATGTGTAGTCTATCCTAAAAGATTATAGTAGGCAAAGAAAAAAATTTAAAAATTACTAAAATACCAAATGTTTAAAAAAATCATATTTTTATAAGTGACAAGTGTTTTTAAAATTTTCCATGAGATAAATAAGCAAATAATTATATGACAAAAAATTTAGAGAATATTTCAAAATGTTTTTATTTCCCAAATGTACTGAGGTAATATAGGAATAATATAGAAAACTTTCCTGGAACCAGCATGTCTTTCCTTATTTAATTCCCACTGGTGACTGGTTGTATTTTATTCACTGTGTTGTACATGTGGGTGTGAATAAGAGGGAACTCTTCTCAAAAAGAGAAATGAGCAAAGAATATATGTTGTCAACTTGTCTAAAACATTTTTCATGTTCTGACTCATTTTTCTTTATATTAGCATTTCAAGAAACTTTATCTTTTTAAATTTGAGTATTATAAAGCCTTTGATAACTTCACTGAAATCTCATGAAAATAATATAAACAACTGTAATGAAAAGTGAAAAGATGATAATAGCAATCAGTACTGTGATAGTTCTTGTCAGTGTTCTTTATTGCTTATAATAGTAAAAAATCCCAAATTAATTTGACTTTTTGACCTTTAGTCTTCACTTTGGTGGAAGAAGTTCTTTTGAAAAAAATTTTTTTTCTCTTTGCTTATTATCCCTTTGCATTTAAAAACAATTAATGGCTGACTTTGATAGACTCATCTTAGAATAGTACAGAAAGTAGACCGTTTTGCAAATTATTTATAGATCTATGGGTTCACAAAAAGTTAAAGGTTTGATGTTGGAATATTGTGAAATGTAGCTTCATTTCCTAGAAAGGAATGGAAACACACATGTACTGACGTTGTTTAAAATAAACTGACATAGGTTCATAGAAGGCATTCTATCATAGATATGGTTAGATTGGGCATGTAGGAAACAAGAGCTATAAAACATGGTTCTTATCTATAAGAGGTGTACAATTTAGTTGGAGAGAGCGTGCTCAATGATATAATGAGAATGAAACTGATGCAGGTGGTCCAACTATCAAACTTTGATAAAATTTGCTCCAGGACAGACCAACCTACTCATCTATTAAAATTCTTCAGTATCTAACAAACTTAAATATCAGGCTCAAAGTCTACCATAGAAATTTTCCCAAGAGCACTAACAACCAACAAATTACATGATTCCCACACAGTACACCAGAGTTCTAGACTTTGACAAGCATATTGAGTTCCTTTAAGAATGCTCACCATTTAACCTTGCATGCTAAGTTCCAGAAGAACGAGGTAGGAAATGCATGATATTCATTTTCAGATGTGGGGGAGAAAAGAGGCTCAGCTTAAGTGCAACATTTTGTTATATTTTCAGCAAAAAGCACACTACCCTACTTAGACTCTAAATAAACAGAGAAATAAGGTGAATACCTAAAGATGAAAGTCAAAATGTCACCTAAATTTAAAGACACTTGTAGGTTTAAAGTGAAATGACTGAAAAATAGGTTCCAAAGAATAGGCAGGAGGAGTAGTAATGGTGGTGGTATACTTATACCATACGAAATAGACTTGATTCAAAGATGTCGCAAGAATACAATGGAAAGGGTCAATTCTCCAAGAAGATATAGCAATGAGATATATATGCTTACTCATCATCAGAGCACTCAAATATATGAGATATGCATTGACAGAACTGAGGGAGAATTAGACAGCAACACAAAAATAGTAGATTTCAGTACTCCACTAAAAATAATGTATCCGGACAAACAGAAGATCAATAAGGAAACAGACCTCTTATGCAACACTGTATACTAAATAGATATAAAGGGCATTCCAACCAATAGCAGGAGAGCACACATTCTTCTCAAGAGCACATGGAACACACTCTCCAGAACAGATCACATGTCAGGTCACTAAACAAGTTCTAACAAATTTAAGAAGATTGAAATCACATCAAGTATCTTTTTCTGACCAAAGTGGAGTAAAGTTAAAAATCAATAGCAGAAGGAAAGTTGGAAAACTCATACTGTCTGGAATGTAAAAATAAACAAACAAACAAACAAAACACTTGAACAGTCAATAGGTCAGAAGTTGTACCTGGAAAATAAGCCAAGGAGGGTGGCTGCCTGAGACTTTTCTGCCCTGTAAACTCCTGCATACTCTAAAGTCAAACACCAAGTAAAGAGTTCTGTATAATAAAGATCCTTCAGGTGCCTTCTTCATTCTGCTCCAGTCATTTTCTCAGCCACCTCCAACTCCCTAAAGCCACTAAACAATCTATAATAGTGCATCTACAGAATCAGCCACTCTCCTAGCTATAACGCACAGTTATCAGTTGAACACAAAGCATCTTTAGGTGGTGTAGTGGGTTGAACAATGGTCTACAAAAGGATATGTTCATCTCCTAAGCTTTCGAAACTCTGAAAAAAGCCTACACATTTACAATGTAAAACAAATCAGAAACTACTTTAACTCGATTTATTCTTAGTACACTAATAGCTAATCAGGAGACTTGTGCAAAAAAAATCTTGATTAGCTGCTAATAAAACTCTTTGGAAGTAGATCCCTTCATATGTTCCAAATGGAAGATGTAGGTCTGATTGCTTCAGGATGTTCCCACTGAAAATGCATACAATTTCTTCATTATTTTAGTCAGTTATGATCTCTGGTCTAGCTCTACCCCCATACATGCTTTTCTTGGATTAATCATAAAGACATAGATAAAAATAAAGAAGAAACATAAGTAGGAATGTATAAAATAGTGAAAAAAAATGCTAGAGTCAGGTGCCATCATCATTTATTAGGGGTGAACTTTCAGCACCAACATTAATTTTTTTTAGCTATATTTGTAAAGTGATAATGGAAATATATACACAGCTATTTTAAATTTATTCAACTCTCATTTGTATAGCTAAATGCTGCACACCACATAAAATGCTAAGGAAACATCAATAGGTGAAAAAAGGTAATCTCGTGCCTCAAGGAGTATTGCCTAGGAGGAAACAGAGATATGTAAAAAAAATGCAATAACAATGAAGTGTAGCAAGTGCAACAGTCAGACTTGCAAAAGTATAATGGTAACCAAAAGGGAGAGTGTGTTTCCAACACAAAAAAAGACAACCTCACAAAAGAGGTAAGATTTAATTGAGTTTTGAAAATGAAAGTGGGTTTTCCAGGTGCACAACAGAGGGAATGAAATTCTTGGTTAAGGGAAAAGAATAATTCAAGATAGTGAATTGCTCATGTAATCTTGGAAAGTGAAGGACAATGGTAGGAGAAATGATTGGGTGGAGATATAGCATCATGAGTATCTGTAAACACAAACCATTAAACTGTGACTCAAATGCAAAAAAAAAAAATTGCATTTTAACAAGATTACTTTAATGGAAACTTTGAGAACCCATTCAATGGAAAAGAAAACAGAATTGGTAACTCTTACAAAAAATAAAATAAAATAAGGGCCTGTCATGAAAACCAGAGAACAAAATAAAAGATAAAAAACATTAAAAAAGAACCAGTCAGAAATTAAAAATACAATAACTGAAATGAAAAATACATTACAGAGAATCTACAATAGATTAGATAAATCAGAGGATCAAATCAGCAATTTGGAAGAATACATAGCAGAAAACAGCTAAACAGAATAGCAGAAAGAAAATAGAATCCTAAAATACATAAGGACAGTTTAAGGGGCCTGTGGAAGAACATCGAGCAAACCAATGTTTGCATTATTGGGGTACAAGAAGGAGAAGAGAGAGAGAACCTGAGGAATTGAACCTGTTTGAGAGAGAGAGAGGAATTGAACCTGTTTGAAGAAATAATGATGAAAAGCTTCCCTAACCTGGCAAAGGCAGATAAGCCCAGGAAGTGCAGTCCCAAACAAGATGAATTCAAATAGACCCAAACCAAGACACATTATAATTAAAGTGTCAGAGGTTAAATACAAAGAGAGAAGTCTAAAAGAAGCAAGAAAAAAAGCAGTCAGTTACCTACAAGAGAGCTCCCATAAGACTGTCAGCCAATTTCTTAATAGTAAGTTTGGAGGCCAAAAGGAATTGGCATGCAACATTCAAAGTGACAAAAAGCAATGACCATCAACCAAGACTATTCTATCCAGCAAAGTTACCATTTAGAAGAGAAAGACAGATAAAGAGCTTCACAAACAAGAAAAAGATAAAGGATTTCATCACCACCAAACAAGTATTACAAGATATGTTAAAGACACTTCTTTTAAGAAGGGAAATAAAGATTAAAAATATTAATAATAAAATTACAAACTACCAAACTATCAGCAATTACTTTAAATATAAATGGATTAAATGCTCCAATCAAAAGGCATATGGTGGCCAAATGGAAAAAAAACAAAAAACCTTTACATATTCTGTATACAAGAGACCCACATCAGATCTAAAGACACATACAGACTGAAAGTAAAGAAATAAAAATATATATTTCATGAAATTAGAAACAATAACAAGAAAACAGGGGTAGCAATATTTATATGACAAAATAGACTTTAAAACAAAATCTATAACAAGAGACAAAGAAGGACCCAGAAACTTCTCTTCTCAGTATTTATCCAAAGAAACCAAAAACACTTATTTGAAAAGATATATGCATCTATCTGTTTATTGAAACTTTATTTGCAATAGCCAAGATATGGAAGCAACCTAAGTCTCCATCAACAGGTGAATGGATAAAAAAGTGGGGCATGTACAATGAAATATGATCCAGCCATAAAAAAGAATAAATTCATGCCATCTACAACAACATGGTTGGACCTAGAGGGCATTGTGGTCACTGAAATCAGTCAGAGAAAGACAAAAATACCATTTGATTTCATTTACATGTGGAATCTAAAAATATAAAATAAACAAACAAATAAAAAAAACCCAAACAAACTCATAGATACAGAAAACATTTTGATGGTTGCCAGATGGGAGGGGGGTCGGGGGAAGGATTTACAAGGGGAAGGAATTAAAACATACAAATTGGTAATTACAAAATAGTCACAGGGATGTAAAGTGTAGAATAGGGATTATAGTCAATAACATTGTAATAACTGTGCATGGTGTCAGGTGGGTACTAGACTTATTGGGTGATCACTTTGTAAGTTAAATAAATGTTTAATCACTATGTTCTACACCTGAAATTAATATAATATTGTATGTCAACTATAACTGAAAAAATCAAAAAGTTTTTTTAAAATACTCAAGAAGAACCCAATGTGCTTGACCATGAATTTAACTTTGGTGGTTAAGAAGTCAATAGGAAGAATCAAACAATAGTAATCTCTAGATTTTTGCTTCTTCTAAGGATCAAATAATGAAGTACCATAAAATGCTCTTATCCATATAACAGTATACAAAGAACCTTTAAAAGTTACAGAGAGAAATGCTATTTCAGTGATCAGATCCACTGGAGTTCTTTAGGGGATGGTTCTGAGCTGTCTTATTCTTCTGTTTCCATGGCCCCTTCTCAAAGAATAAATTACTTTGGGACCTGGCTGTCATCTATTAGTCACAACTTGCTGATATTGATATTTTAGTGTTAATAGTCATTCAGTCTTTAAGAAATGGTTTATGACCTTCGTCTTTGTCATCGGTACATGCCTTCCCTTTTATTACTTTTCGATATTGAAACAACCTCTGCATGTCTCAGGATAGTGAGCTTATAGCGTTACCTTCGTATGTAATACGACTGCACTGCAAACATTATTTAAACTCAAGCTTAGACCAAAGACTAGTACTCCCCCTCTGAATAATTCACAAGCCACCTCTCCCTTCTTCAAGTGGCTTCTCTTAATGGAAAGCCCACAAGAACGTCTGTACCTTCTTTGAATGGCTGTAGCACTTGCTGTCTGCATCCTTTATATGTCAGTAAGCACTTTGTGAATGGAAATGAAATTTTTCTACTTGCTCATGTCCTGGCCCTTCCTTAAGAATGTGTTCATTTATCTATTTCATACCTATTGATAATGTTCTAGATACTGTGTTAGGTTCCGGTTCTAGATAGAGAAATACAGCTACTCTTCAGAAGGTCACAGCCTTTACGGGAAAACAAACACACACTGAACAATCTATGTCTCAAATAGCTTTTTATTTCCCAAAGAAAATACACCTAGCAGGTACCATAAATACTTGTAGTATGGCTAAATGTATAAATACTTACTTGGTATTAAAAACCTGAGATAGCCACTTTTCTATTTTGAGGAAATTTGTTTCGTAATGATTGTATTTCACCAGAAGCTCAATACCCCCACCCTGACTCACTGAGTTTCCTTCTTATATGAGAATATAAAGACCTTGAATGTACCATCTAGGAAAAGACCTATCTGGCATAAATTTCAGATAGCAAGGAAAAAACCTCACAAGGTTCAGTGTTTGAGTTCAGAGAAACATTCAGAAATTCAGGTCATTGTCTGGCACTAATACAACTTGCTTGACATGACTAGAGCTGTAAATTTCAAAGATTAGATGATCTTTTAAGAATTTCAAAACCTTCTGCTATTAGTTGGAAATCTTATGAGAGTAACCTCCTTTAAGACATTGATAATATGCTTTAAAGCTTAATATTCAGCACCCTATGTTTTAACTAAGTGAGTGTCAAAGGGAAGGAAATATGTTTTAGTTCCATCTACTTTGGAGCCTCTGGTCAAATCATCCACTTCAGCGGTGCTCTGTCATCTTATCATCTGTAAAATGCAGGCAATTCTAAAAATATAGCCACAGAAATGTTTCACAGCTTTAGGAGTTATTGTCTCCATTTGTTTTAGAATACCAATAACATTTCAACTATCACTGCAAAGGGTACAGACTTTATTTTGGGTCATATAGTACAACTCTGTCAAAACAAAGAAAAGGAAAGGGGCCAAGTATAATTATGATTTCCAAGGAGACACATTATTTTATGGTAAATCTGCAACAAGAACCCAGGTATCCTTATTCCCACTTCATTGGTCCTTCATTGGGTTGTGAACAGTGCAGAGAAATATAAATAAAAGTCTTCTGTTCCATGTAAATAATTAGTTCAGGATTTGCAAGGTTGCACTTATAGCACTGCTTATTAAGAGGTATTTGGAAATTCTGAAAAACTAAGTGACATGCATACCAGGTACACAGAAAACAGCAGTACCTAAAGACAATTCTGTGTAAAGAGCAGAAATGGCAATTGAAATTGTGTGTGGGGGGTGTGTGGACTGCTGTTTCCAACAAGATGGGTGAATTCTTATTTCTGGCAGCTTGAATGTTTCACCCCAACATAAAACATTAAAATAAACATTTGAACTACATCATACTCAATTCTGCATGCTCATTTAAGTCAACGAAATACTCCATATGTCATTTAAGTTGTCATTTATTTTTTATTTTAATTTTTAAATCTGTAAGTCTTTTCAAACAAAAAAAGTGGTTGAGTAAAAGTATAGGGGAGGCGGCAGATATAAAATAAGATCATTTCATTTACCATGAAAATTAAGATCCTAACAAATTCTTCATAGCTGGAAGTGTCCAATTCAACTACCTTCATTTTGTAGGTAAGGCTTTGGAGAAACCATGATGAAGGACTTCTAATTGCTCAAATGTCACTTACCTATTATAATAAGTGGGTACATTGTGTAATATATACAGTATATATTATATCATATATACATTATACAATATATAATATATACATTATATATTATGGGAATTTTTCTGAGTGACAGAGAAAGACATTCTGGTTGAACACCTCCATGCCCATAATGCAAATAGGAGGTCTCAAGTCATCTTAAGATGTGGAGAGTCCACTTTTTGTTTGTTTATTTTTTTGACATTAATGAAGTACAAAATTTAATATTCTCTTTTCTTTGTGTTAGCTAAATCAAGTCTTCCCTTCATTAAAACAGATGACCCATAACTGAGTCTGTACTATGTGGATCATTGTAAGCTGAATAAAGTTTGGTGAATCATACTAATGTATTGGGTTTCTAGGAAGGATCTACTGAAAAACTGAGTCTAGCTTCATGTTTACAGCATAATTATGAAGTAACCTTGAGCAAGTTAAGCTCATCACAAAGGAAGGATTCTATATTTTCTATCCTCTACCTTGAGGGGGTCTTATAGAACATTAGATAAAGTAATAGCAGTGCACATGCATGCATATATTTTCAATGATATTTAGACACACATAAAATAAATACAGATATACTATAAAATTTTTGATTATGTGTTATGTTTCTAAACTAGTTCCAAGTTCTCCCATTAAAATAAGTTAATCAAAACCTATTTATTAAAATTACTTAAATTAACAAAAATCTCATATTAGGTTTGATATCAGAGAATTCCAAACACTGCTTCTGGCAGTAACCTATCCCAACAAGTTGTTTTCCTTGTCTTATCAGTCCCCAATTCAGATGGCCTGGATATTTGTTTATTTATTTATGTACACATTTATTCATTCAGCAAAGAAAACTTTTTGTTCCTTTACCAAATTTCAGGCACTGTTCTTCATTATGTTTTACAGGTATGTTCCAGGTATAAAAAAGTGAACAAAACAGTTGAATATCCCTTCTCTCTAGTTGGGGGTGGGGGAGGTAAAAAGAAATAAATAAAACTATTCGAGGACTATCCAGAAAGTAGCCATGCACTATGAAAAATAAAGAGATTTATTGAAGAAGATACAAGATACAAAAAACATTGCACATAAGACAATGATGCCTCAGTCCCCTTCAGAGCAGGTACTATGGGGCATCACACAATTCTCCCAATTGCCATCAGCTGCTCAGTCGTATTTTCCTGAATCTCATAGGAGGTCTGAAATCACTTCCCTTTCAAAGGTGATTTTAGTTTTGGGAAAAGCCAGAAGTTACAGGGTGCCAAATCTGGGCTGCAGTGGGGCTAAGTCACCTGGGTGATTTGATGTTTGGCCAAAAAATTTTGCATGAGATGTGATGCATGAGCAGGCATGTTGTGTGATGAAGCTGCCAATCACCAGTTGCTCATAGCTGTGGCCTCTGGATCATCTGAATGGGTTCCACAGAGGAATGTTCAAGCTTAACAGAAAATCTGATGCAAATTCACTTCTCTACTTACTCAGTCATTTTGAAAGTGATGGCCACACAGTAGACATGCTCACTTAATAGTGTCTACCACCCCCATTGACTAGTACAGTGAAGTCATCATGGTTCACACATGTGCATTCCAGTCCACTCTCCTTGGCTGCCTGGTTACACTGATGTCACACAAACTCTTCTCATTATATTAACAATGGCTAGACTTTTCCTGGAAAGACCTCATATAATAAGTAGAAACATAAACAAAAATTAAATAAGTGACTAAAATTATTAATATCAGAGAAAAACAGAAAGCAGGAAAGAGAGAGAGTGTTAGATGATGGAAGGAGGTTAAAATTAGAAATTAAGTCATCAGTGAAGGCTTTATTGGGGAGATGAAGTTTAAGAAGGAACATAAGGTGGATGTGGGAAAGCAGTGTGCATATCTGGAGAATAAATGTCGTAGGTAGAGGGAACAGTTGGATGGAAAGGCAATGAGGCAGGAAAGTGCCTGGAGTGTTTAAGGAACAGAAAGGATGTCCATACATGGAGGACAGACCAAGCAAAGTAAACGGTAAAAGAAAATGTAGTCAGAAAGGAAATGGAGGCCGCGACTGCTGAGGCTGTGGAGGCATTTTGGGGACTTTGGTTTTTGCTTTGAGTAGCCTGTTGAAGAGATTCGATATGATTTGATGTGTTTCAACAGGATCTCTCTGGATGCCATGTTGATCAGAGACTGTAGGAGCGTAAAGACAAGATCAGGAAGAACAATAATTGATTCAGATTGATGATTTACTCAAGGAAGTGCTTCTACTCACTAAAGAAGTAGAGCAGAGATTAACAAATAACGACCCACAGATCAAAGGAGGCTCTCAGCTTGCTTTTGTATGACCTGTGAGATAATAATGTTCCCACATTCTGAACAGTTTTTGAAGGAGGGAGGGGAAAAAAAAGGAGCTACGAAAGGTGATATGGCTGACAAAACCTGAATATTTAAAATCTGGAAAATGCTTTCCAATACTTGATATAAAGTATCTGACTGGCAGTAAGTCCTCAACAAAACTGGAAGGAGGGACACATGAGCAAATTAGTTGCTGAAAAGAGTAAAGTAATAGATGTCAAAAAGCGCTTACGGCTTCACCCCTAACCGTCACAAGCAATGCCATTTCCATCGAACTATTGAAAAATATAGCCTGGTTTTTGAAACAGTATGCCAGAAGGCATTTTCTCACATAAGCAGTGTCATAAATAACTGTCAGATAAAGTTGAAACAGCAAAAAGAAATTTATAATAACAAAACATTTTATAGGCCTTTAAATTTTACAAAGCATTGTCATGTTCATTATCTGATTTAATTTTCAAGTCAAATGTATAAGATAAGTATTATTTTCTCATTAGAAATTACCACATCCTAAATCCTTAGTTATTGCTCAAGACGAGTTGAAATCTTGAGTTTTACATCTGTTAATGCCAAGGTGGGTTGTTTTTTTCTGCGTGTGGAAATGTTGGATGCTAAAATTAATATGTATATTCAGTTCAAGATAACAGACTAGGGGAATATTTACTTTCTGTTTCTCTTAACCCTGTATTTAATAAAAGTATAGAAATATCAAAATTAATAAATCAATAACAGCCAAGAAGTTGTGGGAGTTATCAACCACAGAAAGGTTTTTGATATACTGTTAGAAAGCAAAAATAATAATAATAATAATAAATAATAATAATAATAGAAAGGATGATAAAAATAGGGAGACATGTTATATTAGAAAAAAATATTCATTTAATGTTCTCCCGGGATCACTCAGTACCCCCCACATTAACTCTGTATAAATTAAAATGGACCGTTGTTGGTCAGTAAGACAAGGAAACTGGGGTGAGAGTGTTCAAACCCTCAATGGAGTGATGTTGTCGGCTATGGCTTATCGCCACTACTAGAAGTTCTATAAAATGCTGCCCACACCAAGGTTCGTTTGATAAGGCTGAAGACTGGTGCTTTACAAACTGTTAAATTAGAAGTAATCTTACCTTGCAATTATAAACTGCTGCTTTTATTAAAAATGTTTTTATTAACGATGAAATTAATTATTTAAAAAATATGTTGCCTTGACAAATTCTATCTCAACAGGTTTGCTTCTGCTAAGCCAAATTACCTCAGAATACCACTTGCCATCTCAGATTATTTTGCCTTATAAGGATGAGTAAGATAATATCCCACACCTCAAAAAGAGCTTATTGTTCAATTATCCCCATTTGACAGGAAAAATCAAGAGGTGCATTTTCCTAGAATACCCTTGCCCAAATTCCCTTTATTTTCCTGAAGCCCTAAAATGAATCCTATGTTTAATAAAAGTTCTTCTCTTTGAGTAGAAAGGACGAAAATAACCCGACTGCAATTTGCTATTTTCAAATAAGTCTGACATTTGACCATTTTTGCAGAGTTCCTATAAGAAATCTTTGTCCCAAATTTGTACCAGTTTGCTATTTTTGTTCAAACAAAGAAAATCAAGAGATCATTCCTTACTGAACTCTCCTCTAATGACATCAAAGAATTATGGTTAAATGTCATAACTGTAAATCATTTCTGCTCTGGAGAGGTTAGAAAGGGCTTATAATATTTCTCCTTTTTTTTTCCAAACAGAATTTTGATCTGAGCAAAACCTTTTGTGTCCTGAAAACCTCAAAGATTTTGGGGGATGAAAGTACAAATTTGCTCTGACCATACTCTAAAAAGAATCTCATGAGCAAAGGGCTAAAACTAATTTTGTAATATATCAAGTATGTCCAATACTATTTTAAGCAGATTTTAACTAAAAATAATATTCAAATATTTTCAGCGATCTATATGATCCTTGGTTCTGAAATGCCTGCATGCCATATAAGTGATATACAACATGAGTCCCATAAGAGAGAAAACACTTCAATAAAGACAAGTAAATATGACTCAAACAATTGAATAGATAAAACCACATGCAGCCCAGGATTATTCAAATATTTCTTGTCATGCTGAAGCTTCCAGCTCCTGGACAACAATACATCTTTCTCTAGTCCTGGGTCCCCACAGGTATGTGTCCTCTCTTGGGCATAACAGTATCTAAAGTTACTTCTAGCTGCCGATAATGTGTGGTGAAGAGAGGATCTAGATGGCATGCTCTCAGTGATCAACTTGTGTTGATCTCACTTGAATCCAGTACACTGCTTCACTATTAACTTGCAACAAATGAAGCATTTGCTTTCTAGACATGAATGAAATGCCTTACTAGACATATTCCTGACAGACCAAAGAAACTGCCTTCTAATCCGTATGGAATAACCCACTGGTAAATTTCTTTCAGGTGAGACCACAATTTGTCTAGAATATAATCTTTGCATATGTGGATCCTTTAAACTAGACCAAAGAGAAAATCTGGGCTGCAAGACTCAGTTAGAAATGTGGGATGTGCTATGCTGACAATCAGTGGTCCTTGAGCTAGAACCCAGTGTGGTCCATGATCAACTTATGAGTTAAACTAAAGACTTCTTATTGGAAAATGCATGTGTTTATTATAGGTAATTACATGCTGTTTAGACACTCAAGAACCATAATTCTCTCCTTCAGAGTTCATAATTATTTACTCACATTTATTGCCTGAGCAGGTGGTCAAGGCTCTGAAGCCAGTACCATCCAGTATCGTCCCACTTCTTTGTCCAAAGGATACAGAGTTAAAGGCCCAAGAAGGACACCAAAAATAAATGGCAAAGAATGAAGAGGACCTTGTAGAGAACAACAGACAGGATACTGGGCACAGCCCCCATAGCGGTGGGTATCTGCTACTGACATTTGGGCTCCTGAAGACTAATGGTGTCCTTATTTCCCTTAAGTGCAGTCCTGGGCCTCTGGGCCTCCATCCCAAGCACACACAAGACGAGTTAAATGAGAACATCCAGATGTCTCCCATGGGCTCCCCCACTGAGTGCCAGGTGGTCACAAGCTCACACAGCCATGCGGGAGATGTCCTGCCTCTTCTGAAGCCTGATCAGAAGCAGCAGTTCCCTGACCCAGCCCCATGCTGCTCCCTGCTGCCAGAGAGATCCACAAAGGAAGTGCTGTGTGAAGATAATCCACCCAGCTTTCTGGGTTTATTGGTGCTGGGTAAGAGATGCACCCTGAAAAGCCATTAGACATCCCATCAAGGAGGTCTTCTCCACTGGCATCTGCCCGCAGTGAGCCCATGCCACTTTTGCTACTACCGCTACCACCGTGGTGGGATTGAGGTGGGTTGTCCCTGCCTCCTATACAAGTCTATACAATAGCCTTGTATAGCTATTGACAAATGCCCGGGCAGCTTAGAGAACACTGAATGTCAGTGTAACACTATCTTGGAGAATAAAATGGGGGCCATGACTGACTGCACTACCACTCAGCCTGCTCCTCTTCCTCTCTGTCTGGCTGGGTGATTGCAGACACACTGTCCCTGGCTACTCAGGCTGGGTAGGTCCCTGCTACTGACTGACTTGGAAGACCTACTTGCCTCACCCCCGAACCTGTCTGTCCCTCCACCTTTTCTGACACCAAATCTTGATCAGAAAACAAGATACAAAGTCCCTTACTCTTCCCTTGCTGTTCACACTTGGCTTTCTTCCTCTTAATTCTAATTGCATTTTGGGAATTCCACTTACTGTGAGGGCAGGTCTTATTTATTCAGTTATAATTATATCTCCTATTTCTGACCTCCCCGCACCTCCTAGGACTTCTAGTCTTCTACTTCCAGCCACTCTCCTGTGAAAATGAATCCTTGACACCTATGTGTGTGATTTCTTCCCCTCCTTTTTCTTACTAACTCCTCTTCCAGTACCTTCTACCAGTCCCCCCATTTCCACTGCCCAGCCCATCACCTCTGTAGCCCTCCTTTTCCCCATCAGAGCCAAGGTATCTGCAGTGTTAACCTTTCAGCCTACTTTACATCCTGATGTCATTGACATGGACACCAGTCCCCATTGCCATGCTGTCATATTCAGATCTTCCCAAAACTCCAGTATGAGATCCCTCCCATCTCCCCAAGTCCATTGCAGTGAGGAGCACAGGCACCCTGCAAAAGTAGCACTCTCCTCCACCAGCCCACCTACATCGAGGGACCCCTGCTCCTGCCCTACTCCAAACAATCCCTCAGCCCATCATAGGAAATACTGATTGTCAGCAGAAAAGAACCTCTCTCCCAGTGCTCCCGTTAGTATCAACTACCCCTTGTGGGTTCTGTAGTCACCTATGCTCCACTAGATGACACTTCTGGAAACTTCAGCCCTGCCATCGACACTGAGACTATGGACACTACTTCTTCCCAGGCTATATCATTTTTCATTTTCTCCCTGTCTCCATGGAGAACCATTCCCCGTTATTCATGGCACTTCCTAGTTCTGAGAACATACCACCCAATGTCAGCATTCCCTCAGCTAATGAATTCACCCATTTACCTAAAAATTAGTCAGCAGAGGGACCCAAGTTTCTAACCCTCCCTTGAACGCAGAAACTACCTCTCAGCCCATATCAGGGGGCCACTGATGGGGCAACAGCCTAAAAACTCTTTACTGTGGGGAAACGTGGGCGCCCCAGCACAAGCTGTAGGAGTAACTTCTCCTGCAGCCCGGCCAGCCAGAGGCAGCATCAGGTAGTGCAGGTTTGCAATTGCCAGATTCCACATTTGACACCACTGTCAACAACCAGCTGGCCTTTGGCAATAACCCAGGTACTCACCTTGTTGACACATCCACTATGGCTGGTGTTGGAGTTGACACCAGGATGCCTAACACTATGGACAGTAGCTCATGGTTTGCCAGTACATCTCCAGGCCCACTTGTGGTTCTGGGACCTACGGCTCCCATGGATCATAAATGCTGAGGGGTCAGTATGTCCACCCCAGGCCCCACTCATTCGCAGACATCCAGAGCATTCGACATTAGAGATGGACTGTGGAGGGTACACAGCCCTGCTTCTATATCTCATTTTGGTCATATCACCCGGGATCCATCTGGCCGCAGCATGGCTGCTGCAGTAGGAGGAGCAAGAGTACCCCAATGCTTGGATACACTGCTGGTTCCACCTTGAATCAGATCACCTGGGGTTCACCTGTCCATAACACAGGCGGCATGGTGATGGGAGGGGATAACACCATCCCTGTAATTGGAGGCACTAGTGTTAGTGTTCACACTTGCCATCAGTGAACCCGCAGCCCACCTGCACATGGAACACTTCCCATACTTGGAAAAGCCACCACCATGAAGAAGAAATATATGTCAAGAGATATGTCTGTTTTCACCTTTCTTCAGACCACATGGGGTTCACTGGCTATACAACATCCATTATAGGTACAGATGTCAACACCATCCCTGTGTTTAGACACATGTCTAGTTCCACCTAATTTCTAAATGCCTGGAGCCCACCTGTGCAGAATCCAGGTGATGCTATGGCAGGACACATCATTCCCATGATTGGAGGACCTGTTACCCCTACTGTCCATCAGTATAACTGGGGTCTCCCTGGCCAAAATATAGGTGGTACACTCAGAAGAAAATTTCTCGCTTGTGAAGAGAGGCCACTGTGTCACCATGTACCATCAGAACACTTGCAGCCCAACTATCCACACCAGGGGGAGAGTGATGGGGAACTGCCATTACTACCGAATATATTTATGATCCCCCATTCATAGAGAATACCTGGTGTCCCCTGAGCAAAGCAGTAGTATTATGGGGGGTAGCACCAGATGTTTTTAGAGAGAAACTCCTACTCTCAGTCAACACATGTGTCTCCAGTACCCCCCTGACTTTGGTGGAGTCAGAACTGTATTTGGAGGCTCTTGCTCAAAGCAACTCTGCCTGTGCTCCGGGCACAGCAAACAGTAGCCTTGCATTTGGGGCACCTGTCCAGGGATTCATAGGAGCCACCAACGAATTCTGTCACAAATCTCAACAAATTAGGAACAAATTTTCCTGTGTAAATGGTGTGTTGCCCTGAATGGACTTTGCTTTACTGGAAAGGGGCTTAGATCCTTTAAGTGAAACTTCACCTTCTGTTGGTTAACATACAGATAGTCCTACATCAAACCAGAGGACCACACCTCAGGGGGTTGCGTGTATGGGGTTATGTGTTGGAGAGTGAGTGGCACATGAGCCCGGTTCAGAAGAACCCTGGACTTAAGATTTTCTAGTATAGAGAAGAGAAGACCGCTCCGCATATCAACTGTGGTATCTCTGGCTAGACTACCCAAGCTCTGAGCCAGTTTTTTGTGGAACCATCAGGATGCCCACTACTATTTATAGGTCCTTCCTTCTCCCCTACTCATTTGCCTCAATGAGTTCTTACCTTTCCCAGATTATGTATATCTGTGCATGTAAATAAAACATGCACAGATTCTTGTTAATCTACCTCTGCTCCCGTGTCTTTACTTTCTAACTCAGCTGTAGAGGAAGAACTGATGAATGAATGATGATGTGCTAAGCAAGACTTCACTATGCAAAACTTTATGTGTCCCAGTAATTGGGACGTGGAAGCGACCACACTTCATGACTGCGCATGCTTACTGCTGAAATCTTGTCTTGGCTCTAAGGGATGATAACCCAGGAGGAAGTGAGGTCCAGAGAAGGGGGAATAGGGTGACCCACTTTGCCTCTTCCCTCATTGCTTCTCTCCCACCACTCTGACCTCAGAGGGGGCTACAGGATCTCTGATGTATGATAAGAAACCACGCTGAGTTTCAGTTTTTAAAAAATATTTAAATTTTGTGTGTGCGTCTTCGTATTTAATTTAGATGTAAGCTAGTCTTCTTACACAATCCCACGTCACCCAGAGAGGATGAATTTGGCATTTAGGTTCTTGAGTCTGGAGGAACAAAGTAAGGAAGAGCTCATGCCTGCTCTGTAATTATTGAAAATTTAAATTTACTTAGAATTTATCATACTGTTTAAATATATCAGAAAAGATCTTTTTAATAACTGGCCTGGTTCTTATCTAAAACACTAAAATATTAATTCATACAAGTTAAAATTGCTCCCACTTCTGGCTGACCCTACAGTTCTTCAGGGTCTCCACGAGACTTGATAAATGTAAAAATTCTTGACTTTGTGGAGCCTACATCTTAGTCGGAGGGGAGAAAAGAAAGAACAAACACATGGAAATTATCTGCTAAGTTAGCCAGTAACAAATGCTACGGACAATAAAGCAGTATATGGAGAATCAAGATTGTGGGGTGAGAGAAGCAGCGTTGTCAGTTCAAACAGTGGACAGGATAAGCCTCACTGGGAAGCTGGGATTTTAGCAGTCTAGAGGGAGGTGAATGAGTCAAATATCTGAGTAAAAATCATTCCAGATAATGGGAATAACCACTGCAAAGGCTCAGAGGAAAGATGCCAAGTGTCCTTAGGGAGCAGTTGGTAAACAAATATGGCTGGAATAGAGTCAAGTAGGAAGAAGGAGGGGAGAGAGAAAATGTGGGTTGAATTCCCTGTGCCACCATTTACTGTCTAATCACAGATGACTCAATGTCAAGTACCTTAGTAAACTTGGTGCTTTTGCTATGGCCTATTTACCTGGAAGGATTTTTGGAAGGTTAAAATTAAATAATGTAGAGAAGTGACTTATTAGCCATTTTGTTATTGTTCTATACATAAGGATAGATGGATAGACAGGCAGATAATAAATAGGTAGGTAGATAGGCAGGCAGGTATGTAGGTACATAGTTATGTAGGGAGATAAGTAGAGGTATAGGTTGAATTTTTTTGTGTCATCACCTCCCACCAAAAAAAAAAAAAAAAAAAAATTCAGACATTGAAACCCTAACCCCAACATGATATATTTGGAGATAGAGCCTTTGGCAGGTAATGATGTTTAGAAAATGTCATTAGGGTGGAGCTGCCATGATGGAGTTAGTGCTGTTGAAAGAGGGGACACAAGAGCTTTCTCACCTTGCCATGTGAGGTCATAGCAAGAGGGCAGCCGTCTGCAAGCCAGAAGAAGGAACCTCACTAGGAAATGAACCTGCCTTGGTATTAGACTTCACTACCTCCAAAATTGTGAGAAATAAATTTCTGTGTTTAAGCCTTCCCAGTCTATGATTCTTTTAATAGCAGCCTGATCAGACTAAAACAGGTAGGCAGGTAGAGGGAGAGACGGATAGATAGATGAATAGATAAATGATAAATACACTGATACATAAATGATAGATGAGATAGAGAATATATGCATGATTAATGAGTTCCTTATGCAACAGTGCTTTGATTACTTTCACTAGGCAATTCAAATAGGTAGTCTCCATTTTAAAAGGAGCATAAAAGTGCTTGCTTTTATGAAGTAAATACATGGGGAAAATATGATAACTGAGCTTAAAAATGCACAGCACTGAGCCTAGTGCAACATTTATGAGATTAGCCCTGTAAAAACAAAGAACCGCCACAGCGAGGCTGTGGACCGCTCCAGGCACCCTGCTGCTGATTCATTTACTCTAAGTTGTTTATTACAGTTCCAGAGGATCAAAGCTCCTGCTCCCTGCTTCAGAGGCTGGCCTGTGCTTGGTAGTCAGAACTGCCTCTCAGAAGCAGCGTGGAAATCCGGTCTGCTCCTGACAGTCCTGCCCCTTCTCTCTGCCGTGCCTCACAGTATTACCAGGGACACCTTCTTAAGCTTCACACTTCCTGACTTTTTTTTTAAAAAAGGCCTTCAAGCTAAAAATAATGATCCTGATAAGGCAAATATTTAACAGCTGCATAAGAAATGTAAAAATGATTTTTAATTTCATGTTTTGATGCACTTTACACACTTGAAGCTATTTCTAAATAAATAGAAGTATTCTTTTATATTTTATGAAAATAATACATGAGCATGATAGCAACTCAATAACACTGAAATTCAACTCTTTTCACTCCAATTCCCCTCTCCAGAGAAAGATTTTCACTGCTTCGATGTTGCCTCCATAATTCTAAACATTATGCTTATCCAGCTGTATCATAACATAGCCACTTTCGACAACATTTTAAACTCTCACTCCCACTTCTTTTCCAGTGTGTCCTATTCATTTTATAAATTTGCTGCCTCTCTTATGTAACTTCACGTCATTTAGCTGGCTTGATTGATAATGGAAGTGATCATCACGGGCCACCTGGGCAGGATCCGTGTTCTTTAGTTTATGAGCACTGTAACCTTCCCGGGCCTCTCTTTCCTCATCTGTAAACCAGGGAGAAGGATAATACCTACCTTATGGGTTTGTTCATGATAATGCAATTAATAATGCACTTGCCACTGTTAGTCCAATACACAGAAGCTGTCAAGAAGCATTAGCTATTATTTATTTCTTGTTTTAACAAGTTGCACCCCCATCTCATGATTCTGTGCACAAGATTCTTTGTGCCCCCACAGTTCCTCTGCCTCTCCTTTCCCCGTGTACAACTCAGCTTCTGTCAATAATGCATTTGCTTCTGTTTATGCTCTTAACATTTACATTTTGTTGTGCCATTACAGCAAGGTACCTTTATTTTAAATCCACACTAAGATATCAAAGCATCTGATGTTTTATCCACAGGCTGGCACTAAGGACTGAAAAACAAAAAAACCCCAAAAAATTTCATTGACCATTTTGAGTATTGTTCAGTCCATGGAAAATAGTGTGATAGGATTGCGTTTCCTGCTTTGTAAGTATAGTGCCCCTATTTCTGCCTTTCGTATCACTTATTTAAAATCGTGCTATATTTTAGTTTGCTTTTTACTCCAACTATTATTTTATCATGTAGATTCCATTGTTTTTCCTAAAATCTGAATTGTTTTCTTCTTTCTTTTTTTTTTTTTTTCACTTGCATTATTTGCCTGGAATAAGCTCCACCCCCCCGCCCCCCGCCCCCCCAAATTTAACATTGGTTACTTGGTTGTGACCCTTTCCTTTGCAGATTCCTTGCCCTTCCCTACTGAGTTTGGCAGCTGTAAGACCGAAGTAAGGATGTAATCCTACAAGAAACGGGGCCAAGAAAGGCTATTCAAACTGCATTTAGGCTAGGCCAGAAAGGCTCACTAATTACTAATTATACAAAATGTCTAATTCTGGCCCCATCATCCTAACATCCTAGCTTTATGGCAGATCCAGGAATCTGGAATTCAACCAGAACCTTGGATAGTTAGGATACAGACAGTCTACATTCCATTTTGTGCCGAGGACTGGTCTAGGCCTTAAAGGAGAGCACACTAATGGCCCCATACACCTCATAATATTACAAATCCTGTACTGAACTAAAACTCTGGTTAACGTACAAAGAGGATTTTCCCTACATATGTTTCTGAGAATTAGAAGGTGGCTTGTGGGAAATTTGAGAATTTCAGGCTCAGGGATGAACTTTTCTCTTGCCCTAAATATTTTCTTTTTAAAGATCTAGAAACTGCCCCTGACTCTGATGAGCCTGCCCCTCCCTGAACCAGTCACTGCTGTGACCCCCGGGCGATGTGATATAATCACGCCCCTAAGCAGCAGCTCAAACTTCATCTGAGGCAGAGCTGGGAGTGACCCTCTCAGCAGTCCCAGCACAGGCTGCACTTGTCTTCAGGTGGCCCTACCAGGGATGAAAACTGAAGCATGTGGAATGAGACAAATGTGAAGAGCCATAATATGGGTCTCTTAGATTTGCCCAAAGCCAGGGTCAGGGGAGGGCAGAAAAACAGAAGAAAGCCGTGCCTGAAAAGTTGTCTTTCTGAGGTATACCAGGTCCAGAAAGTATCCAGCCACGCATTGTGGAAAATAGGGAGATTTATTGAAGAAGGTACAAGAAACATTGTACTTAGGACAATGATGCCTCGGTCCCCTTCAAAGTAGGCACCTGGGGACCTCATACAGTTCTCCCCATCGCCATCAGTTGCCCTGTCGTATTTTCGTGAATCTCATCATCAACCTGAAATCTCTTCTCTTTCAAAGGCCATTTTAGTTTGGGGAAAAGCCAGAAGTCACAGGGCACCAAATCTGGGCTACAGGCAGGCTGAGTTACCTGGGTGATTTGACCTTTTGCCAAAAAACGGTGCTCGAGATGTGATGCATGAGTGGGCGTATTGTCATGATAAAGGGGGCCAATCACCAGCTGCCCATAGCCATGACCTCTGGGTCATCTGAATATTTTCCCCAGAGGGATGTTCAAGCTTCACAGAAAATCTGGTGCAGATTTGCTGCTCTGCTCTCTCCCAGTCATTTTGATTGGGATGGTCACACAGCGCGCAGGCTCACTCATGCTCTCTACCGCCCCCACTGACTAGTACAGTGAAGTTGTCATTGTTCAAGTCCTCTCTCCTTGACTGTCGGATTACACTGATGTCGCCTAAACCGTTCTCATTACATTAACAATGGTTGGATACTGTCTGGACAGACCTCATATAGCACCTCATGCAAAGTTTGATACCATAGGCTTTCTTAGAAGTAGGTTGTGATAAAATAGAAGATAAATGAAAGTTTATTAGAAAAGAGATGGAGGTTGGTGAGAGACAGTCATTGAAGTAAAGGGTTAAAATACAAGTGGGGTCAGTCTCTAATTTGTCAGTGGACTAGCCCATTGTATAGAAATTTAAAAACATTGTTGTAGTGAAATACCTAAGTTAGCCACACGGACAATTTTCCTATTTACAAATATATTTTTGTTTCCCTTGAAATAGAATTTTACTGATTTCACCAAAATTATGACAGAAAGTTGAGTAAGTTATATGATTGGAATTTGCATTTATTAACAAATATGTTTGTAGTGCTTACACTATGACAAGTATTATTCTAAGTGCTTAACAAACATTAACTGACTCAATCCTCACAATAACAGCCCTAGAGATAGGCATTATTTGTTATGCCCACTTCATTTTGGAAACCGAGGCACAAAGAGGCCAAATAGAGTGCCCGATACTAGAAAGTAGGTGGCAAAAACCCAGGATTTAGAACCAGACCTTCTAGACTTTTAACACATTGCTGTGTCATCTTATAATAAACCGTGCTTAAGGAAAGAACTAAGCTGACAAGAATCTGAACTAAAGGCAGAAAAGAGAAATGAGAACATGATCCTGGAAACGGGAGAATTGACGTTCAGAAATTTCTAGTGATAAGACTAGAAGTTACAATAAGGACTTGGTTGAAATACAGGTTGGGTCAAAAGCAGGTTTACAGTTGTGAATATATGAAACACAGAGTTTATCCTTGTATTATTATGTATTAATTATTGTATGTTTTTCCATACAAATAATTGTAAACTGACTTTTGTCCCACCCTGTATTAATGGGGTAGCATAGAACCCATTAAGAGACTTTGTTTTCTTAAAAATTCAGAAAGACCAGTTGTATGAAGAAAAGTAATAAAAAAAATCAAAAGGGAGAGAGTAATATGACTTAAGTGAGGAGAAGGAAACTTTCCCGCCAAGTGATAGGAGCGAGGGCCCGTGAGGAAGAAAAGAGATCTTCCTGCCACAGAACTAGGCATTTGCCACCAGAGCAAACATGGAGAAAAATGGCACCCATTTTACTACTTTCAATGATGCTGCAAAACCAAAGTTTGAGTTTCCAAGAATGGCATATATGTACAGCATAACTATTGTGTGTTAGACACACTACTAAGTGTGTTTCCAGTCACACATTTTAATTAGAGGGGTAGTTCCTATGAGGTATGTGTTAGTTTCCTATCAATGCTACAACAAATCACCACCAAACTGATGGCTTAAAACAAGACAGACACTTACTCTCTTATAGTTGCGAAGGTCAGAGGCTCAAAACCAGTTTCACTGGGCTGAAGTCAGGAGTTGGTAGGGCCCTGCTTTCTCTGTAGGCTCTCAGGGGAAATTCTCTTCCTTGCCTTTTCCAGCTTCTGGTGGCTGCCAACATTCCTTGGCTTTTGGCCACATCAATCCAATCCCTGCTTCATCTTCATATTCATAGTAAAATCTTCCTCTGCCTCTCCTAAGGAAATTGGTGATTGCACTAAGGACCCACCCAGACAATCCAGGGTAATCTCCCCATCTCAAAATCCTTACCTTAATCTCATCTGCCATATTCCTTTTGCCATTAAGGTGACATTCACAGGTTCTGGGGATTAGGACCTGGATATTTTGGGGTGAGGGTATTATTCAACCTACCACAATAATAGATATTATATTATTCTCAGATGCAGGAAATGAAGCTTAGGAAAGTACTTTGTCCCAGGTCTTAGTTTCAGTGCAGAAATTTAAATTCTGGCAGTCTGACTTCAGGACACACTCGGCACCACTGTGCACCCGCGCTCTCAACCACCGCATATCCTTGGTTAAGAGTCAGACTTAAGTACCAAGACCCCATTGGATAAAAGGCTAAGTACTGCCTCCTCTTTCACTTTGTTCACCTGGTGTATTTATAAGCCTTGCCCAGGATTGAAGAGTTCAGAAAACCATCATTAGACTTACTAAGAGAAAACACTTGCTGCTTGTTTTGCAACTGGTAACAAAGGCTCTTTCATCAAATATGCCACCAAGTAAAGTTATCACCACTTCATATATTTAAACAACCAAACAACAACAAAAAGAAGCTATCAATGCAAAGGTGTCAAGGACTTGTCTGAAGCCAAGCCATCCCAGAGGGCACAGAAAGAGCTGGGGTCAGGTGCCAGGTGCTCGGGCCTGAAGTTATCCTATCTGGTCCTAATGAAGCACCTATTCAGAAGGTTTGTGACTCATTGCCCAGCACCTGAGACTGTATACCCCAGCTTCAGGATATAAATTAGCTGAGGGATCACAGATACCTGTACTCGTCCCTAATCCATAAACTCTCATCCTCACCCTTGCGGAAGAGAACCGGGCACTTTCACAGCCCTTTCCTGCTTGGGAAAGAGCAGATCAACCTTTGGTTCTCTGGCTGTGACCTACCGTGCTTTGCAAAGGTGATTTGGCAAGTGCAGCTGCAAACCGATCTCCAATATCACACATCAATGAAAAACTTCAGTCAGGTTTTAGGCACAGTCACAGTACATTTTTCTGCAGATCAGTAATGATTTGCTGAGGATCAGTAATGCTCTCCATATGCTGGCTGACAAGGTTATGATCTCTGTGCTTATTATACTCCATTTGTCAGTATCTGAAACAGTTGTCCACGAGATTCCTAAGGAACATTTAAGGTATTTAGGTGCAATTTCAGGAGCTGCTCCTGTCTGTATCCTCTCATTTCCTAATCAACATTTCCTAGTCAAGACTCTAAATAATTCAGCTTAGTGGGATATCAGAGGCATTGTTCCCTACTCTGCTTCATGTGACGCTCTAAGTCCTTTAAGGGTCACACACGTGGCATCAGATATTTCCCCTCATGGCTATTTTCAGGAGTTGGGGCTACAAAGATAATTGGCAAGTTCATGACCCTTCGCATTTCTTTCCCTCTAGATTGTTTAAGAGTGATTTGCTAGAGTCTGTGTGTTGCAATGTTTTGCAAAGCTCAGTGGTGCAGAGACAATATTGGAATTCTAACCCTGAGAAACAGACATTCTGTTAATTGTTCTCTTTTTCTCACAGAAGATATTCATCTTTCACATCATTACCAAAGGTTTCTCTAAGTGCATTGCAAAGAATCGAGATGAGACTAGTAATACTCCACCTTTTCTGTTGGAAGATGCTTTGCATTCCATAAAATTAAGTCCATACCATATGAAAAATTCATTTTAACCTCTTATTTATTGATTCATGAAGTTCGACTCATTTTTTTTCTTCCTCATACTGTTGTGGGGAATTGTTGGCCAAATCCTCAGTCAGATGTTTATATTGTATTTCCTATTCTGCCATTTATCTTTTAACTCTGTTTAGATTTCCTTTTGCCATGTAAGGCATGGCAGAAGAAGTCAAATCCACTGTTTGTTTCTGTATGATACCTCAGGTTCATATTCTGCTTAGGGAAAGGTTTCCTCATAACAAGAACATGATTTCTTATCCCATTTTACATTCTTCTAGATATTTTTTCTTTCAGTGGAAGATTACCAAGTATATGCTATACAGGCAATCCCCACTCTGTATAGTTCACCTGTGCATGAATTTCAGTTCCCACGATTTAGTTAAATAATCCCAGTCTCTGAACACAATTCAAATTTCAGTTACCATCACATATTACCTGTGAGGAAGTGCACAAAGTGCGCATATCTCAGCTAGTTTAGTCTATAAAAAACCACACAAAGAACAGATGTGCATCAAAATCAGTGAACGAGCAGGTCACTTGCAAAGTGTCTCAGTCCTTGGTCACTGTGCCTGTTATTCAGCCCACACACATAGGCAGCAAAGCGTGTCAGTGTCTGCCTCCTTGTTTCCTAGTAAATATACACATGACATGTTTATTGATTCCGGGGGTTTTTTTGTTGTTGTCATTGAATCTTTCAAATTTTCTACGTAGACAATCATGTTATCTGCAAATAAGGAGTTTAGGGTCATTTATAGTTCCATATAAATTTTTGAAATATTTGTTCTATATCTCTGAAATATGTCATTAGTATATTAATAAGGATTGTGTTGAATTTGTAGATTGCTTTGGGTTGTATGGACATTTAATGATGTTGATTCTTCCAATCCATGAACACAGTATATGCTTCTATTTATTTGTGTCTTCCTTAATTTCTTTCTCCAGTGTTCTGCAGTTTTCTGAGTACAGGTCTTTTACATCCTTGGTTAAGTATATTCCTAGGTACTTTATTTTTCTTGTTGTTATAGTAAATGGAATTTTTCTCCTAAATTCTATTTCTGATAGTTCATTGTTGGTGTACGAAAATGCCTTTGATTTCTGAATGTTGACTTTATATCCTGCCACTTTGCCAAATTCACTTATTAGGTCGAGTAGTTTTTTGGTGGAGTCTATACAGTTTTCTATGTACACTGTCATGTCCTCTTCAAACAATGACAGTTTTACTTCCTCCTTTCCAATTTGGATGTCTTTTATTTATTTTTCTTGTCTTATCACTGTGGTTAGAACTTCCAAAACTATGTTGAATAGAAATGATAAAAGTGGACATTCTTATCTTCTTCCTGATCTTAGGGGGAAAGCTTCTAGTTTTTGCCTATTGAGTATGATGCTGGCTGTAGGTTTCTCATATGTGACCTTTATTATGTTGAGGTATGCTACCTCTACTCCAACTTTGCTGAGTGTTTTTATCACAAATGAGTACTTATCAAATGCTTTTTCAGGATCTGTTAATATGGCCATGTGGTTTTTGTCTTTCATTTTGTCTATGTGATGCATGATGTTTATTGATTTGCAAATATTGTACCATGCTTGTATCCCTGGAATGAATCCCACTTGATCATGGTGTATGATCTTTTTAATGTGGTGCATAGATGTGGTTTGCCAATATTTTGTTGAGGATTTTTAGTATCTATGTTTATCAGTGATATTGGCCTGTAGTCTTCTTTCTTTCTTGTGTCTTTACCTGGTTTTGGAATTAGGATGACGCTGTTCTCCTAAAAAGAGTTTTGGAATCTTCCTTCTTCTTGAGTTCTTTAGAATAGTTTGAGAAAGATGGGGGTTATCTCTTCCCTAAATGTTTTGTAAAATTCTCCTGTGAAACCATCCAGTCGAGGGCTTTCATGTGCTGGGAGTTTTTTGATTACCACTTCAATTTCGCTAGCTGTTATTTGTCTATCAGGCTTTCTGCTTCTTCTTGATTCAGTTTTGGTATATATGTCTCTAGAAATTTGTCCATTTCACCCAGGTTTGCAAATTTCTTGGCATATAGTTGTTCATAGTAATTTCTTACAATCCTTTGTATTTCTGTGGTATCAGCTGTAATTTCTCCTCTTTTGCACAGCTAAAGAAAACATCAGCAAAATGCAAAGTGAATCAACTGTATGGGAAAACATGCTTGTCAATGATACCTCAGACAAGAGTTTGATCTCCAAAATATATAAAGAACTCACACGACTCCACACCAAGAAGACAAACGATACAATTAAAAAATAGGCAAAGGACCTGAACAGGCGCTTCTCCAAGGAGGACATGCAGAGGGCACATAGACATATGAAAGGATGCTCAACATCACTAGCCACCAGAGAGAAGCAAATTAAAACCACAATGAGATACCACTTCACATTGGTCAGAATGACCGTCATAAACAAATCAATAAACAAGTGCTGGTGAGGTTGTGGAGAAAAGGGAACCCTAGTACACTGTTAGTGGAAATGCAGGCTGGTGCAGCCACTATGGAAAATAGTATGGAATTTCCTCAAAAAACAAGATGAAACTGCCTTTTGATCCAGTGATCCCAATGCTGGGATTGTACCCTAAGAATCCCGAAACACCAATTCAAAAGAACCTATGTACTTCGATGTTCATGGCAGCATTATTTACAATAGCCAAGTGCTGGAAACAGCCTAAGTGCCCATCAGTAAATGAGTGGATCAAAAAACTGTGGTACATTTACACAATGGAATACTATGCAGCAGAAAGAAAGAAGGAGCTCCTACCCTTCATGACAGCATGGGTGGAACTGGAGAGTATTATGTTAAGTGAAATAAGCCAGGCCGTGAAAGACAAATACCACTTGATCTCACCCATAAGTGGAACCTAATCAACAAAAACAAACAAACAAACAAAATAGAACAAGGAACATGGAAATAAAGAACAAATGACAGTAACCAGCAGGGTGGAGAGAAGGGTATAACAGGGGAAAGAAGGAAAGGTCAAGTCAAGGAACATGTATAAAGGACCCATGGACATGGACAACAGGGTGGGGATTGACTGTGGGAGTAGGGGTGTGGGTGGGGGAGGGGAGGGCAATGGTGGAAAAATTGGGACAACTATAATTGAAAAACAATAAAAAAATTTACAAAATTTAAAAAGGAAGGAAATCCTATCATTTACAAAAACATGGATGAAACTGTAGGATATTATTGTAAGTGATATAAGCCAGAGAAAGAGAGTTAAATAGTACATGGTACCACTTACATGTGGACTCTAAAAAAAAAAATTAAATAAGTAAATAAACTCTTCCTCCCAGGAAATATTTCCTCAGCAATGTCTAGCAGCCTCTACCATGAGCCAATCAGTTTCTTTTCTTTTCTTTCTTTCTTCTTTTTTTTTGTACTAGATCACAACCCCATGGTGCCTATGTACTTACTAGTGTATCTTCATAATAGTGTACTATTTTTTTTTTTCTGTTACTCATTCTTTCCACTTCTGGCACCAGAGCTTCATTTTTCCTTTGGAGAAGTCCCTATGATTCAAGTAGGCTGCCTATCTCCTTCCTACCCCCAAGAATTGGGACCGGATAATCACAGTATTTTATATAGAGAGTATTTGCCTTAAGTACTTACTTCTCTATTTAACATCATTTTTAAACATCACCTATTATATTATAGATACACAGATGGATAGATAGAGGATGGTGGGAAAGCAAATGGCATGGACAGGTTGCACTAAAGGATGTTTCATGCTCCGGGCCGGACAAAAGAAGATGGCACGAGGTTTTTATCATGCTACTGACAAAGGCATGCAATTTAAAACTTATGAATTGTTTACTTCTGAAATTTTCCATTTAATAATTTTGGATCAGAGTTCACCATGACTGACCACAGGTCACTGAAACCACAGAGAGCAAAACCACGGGAGAGGGGGATCAAGTGTATTTCAGTTTTTGAATTTTAACCATTCGAATAGGTATGTAGTAGTATCTCAGTACTGCTTTAAATTTTAAAATCTTTTATGACATACGATGTGGAGCATCTTTTCACATCTTATTTGCCACCTGTATATCTTTTTTGTTAAATCATAGGGTGTTTTTTTCTTTGTTTGTTTTAACCAATGCCTGATAACTCCAATACCTACTCCGGTGTCTAGTTATATAGTCTTTCTTCTTTAGTTTTTAATCATTTAGTCTTTCTCCTGGTATGTCAAGTTTTTGGATTTTTTTAAATTGAGTACCAAGCTTAAATTGCTTTAGAAAATAATAGAGGTGCCTTTACAGTATGGATGTTGTTATCTTTCTCTTGAGAAGATTTACCTTTTCTTATGGCAGACCGTTATTACAGGTACAGCCTATTCCACGCTCAGTTTCAGCTCATTCAAATCTGGTCTGCACTCTTTGTGAGGGCTGATCTATTTTCTGGTTTATCCTTTTTCTAAGGGTGTTGCCCTTTGGGATTAACATTTGAAAGTCTGGACTCACCCTGTTTCCAACCACCCTTTAACTTGTTAGGCTTTAAACTTACTTATTCCCCTAACTTGTGAGACTATCTAGGGATATGTTTAGCTTGTCAGCCTCTTTCTTGCTTTTTGCTTGAGTTCTTGCCACTTGGCTTCTGCACTTAGTCTTTTCAACTCCTTGGCTTCTAAGCCACTAGGCTGTAAGTTTTGAATCAGCAAATGCCCCAAAGAGAAAAAGTGTGCCAATTGTCCAGCTTGAGTCTGTGTTTCCCTTCTCTACAGAACTTGACCCACAAATCTTTGCTTCTTTCTTACATTCTGGTACCTTCAAACAGATGTTTTCTTACTTTATCCAGATTTTCTAAAATTGCTCAGCTCTCACCTAATCTTATTTTATTATTGAATTATTATCTCAATTTTCCCTGGGAACAAAATTTGTACTTTATTTCCAAAGGCTTTTTTTTCTATATTAACTTAGTTTCTATAAACGCATTTTTACCTGATTGCTAAACTTATTTCCTGTATTACCAGCAGGAAGTCGGTAACAGGTAATGAGGGTGGTCAAATATGGTAAGGGGGAAATCACCAATGAATGACACATCTTATTCTTTTTATTTTTCCACTCCTTTTTGCTCCGGCTGCCTAAGTTGGCCTTTTTGATTTGACCCAAGTTCCCAAGTAAGAAATACACTATGACAAAGACCTGTCTCTAGTGAACATCTGTATGGGAGAAACATCTGGATGACAAACACTCTGTGAGAGTTTTACAGCATTTCCCAAGAAGCCCTTTAATTTATCTCTTGCCTATGTTGCTCAGATAGTTAAGGCTTTCTAAGAGTCTGTAGCTAAAACCTTGCATACCATGAGCTCTTCTCTCTCTCCTGAGTTCATTTTTGGGGTAGTAACCTTGGTTTTTCTTTTCCCTATCCAATCATGTTTGTTCATAGATTCCAAAAGCCCTTAAAGTAAGGGCTTTTCTCCCTCTTTCTATTTTCATTAACACTGTTAAAGATTAATAATGTTTTGTATATTCCTTTCTTAATTACAATGGAATATTGAAAGGCCAAATCATTAAGTATGAGCTCTGTTGACCTATGACTCACACAAAACCTCTTTTCTCAACTTAAACTTGTGATATCCATTGGGTTTTCTTATGATATTGTCTATCTTTCTAAATTTGTAATGATTTAGCTAATTCCTGAGTCATCCTGACAATTTTTATTGTATTTTTCCCATTACCATTTAGGTCCCCCCCACCCCTGCGATCACCATACTGTTGTCGATGTCAGTGAGTCCTTTTTCCTTTTTGCTCAATCTTTCGAGCTAATTCCTGAATTATGTGACAGTAAAAAGGAGGTCAATTAGCACTAAAGAAGTGCGGCTTAGACCTAGGAACCAGAACCACAGACTAGAAAACTTGTTAACCAATACGTTTTATTTGTGCTTTATGTTTAATAAGTGCTGAGAATATAACCAAGAACGAGAGTGAACGTGGGATGGGGGAAGAAAAGCAGTTTGATTTATTTTGTTATTACGGCTCTTTCCATTGAAATGAAAAGTAAAATCCCGTTGTTTCTGATTTAAGTCATTATGATCTGCTAGTGTAAACAATAATGATACATAAGAAAAACAAACACTGAACCATGGAAACATGGATAGTTAATACCAGGTCAAGGAGCACAGATTAGACCTACAGAATTTTATAAGAGAAGGATTCCAACAAGCAAGGGCTTCTTCTGAGGAGACTCTTTAGAAGAGGCAGGGTTTTAGTTGAGCCTGGAAGAGACACCTAGGTGGGGAGAACAAAGGGCCTTCGAGGCAGGGAACAGGCCCAGGGCCAGGAAGGAGCACGGAGGGCTTACTGACTAGGGAACGGGACTGGCTGAACAGAGCAGCGGTTGGTACAAGGGGAGTAGTGGGAACCAGGCTGGCCGAGGCTGGTTAAATAAAGCATAATTAGATGAAAGAGAAGTGGGTGTGGAAGGACAGCTGGAAGACTGTCAAAAACCCCTGAACATGCAGATCAGTATAACAATATCAAGAAATCACTGGTACTCTGACACTAAGTGAATGTCTAGTTTTAAAATATCAGGGGGAACAATAAAAGAACAAGCCACTGATATGCTTGATGTGTGCCATAATGCCAGACACAAGAGGATATACAACATGTGTATCCATGTATATGATATATGGTGTTAGAGGTCAGTACAGGGAGTAGCTCTAAGGAGTACAGAGCGTGAAGAGGTAAGAGAGACAATTTAGGGTGCTAGAATATTATATATCTTGATCTGGTATTGAGTACAAAAATATATAAAAAGGTAAAAATTCACGTATGATCAGTGCATTTGGTATTTATTGATTATATGTTTATCTTTCTAAAATCCATTAGGATAATTAAGCTGTCAGTTGTATGAAAGGAATTTTAGCCAAGGAATAACAACGGTGTTAATGTAGTAATAATTTATAATGTGCTCACTGTGGACCAGGAAGTTACTGTTGGAAATAAGAGGCAGTATGAGTAGGTAAAAGAGCAATTCTGATGGTTAGATGAACCGGATAAATTTGATGACTCTGTTTTCGATTTCAGAACTTTGGTGGTATTTGACTACATTTGAACAAAGAAAGGAATATGAAAGTTGAAGGGGTCCTTCAATATTAGCAAATCCATCCACTTCATATCCCAGATGAGGAAACTGAGACCATTACTGATTAAATAGTTTTTATATTGACAAAAAATAAGAAAATAAAATAATAGCAGATCTATCTTTTAGGTTAGGCAATCTAAGGTTTTATAGAATATTAGGATATTATCTCTGCTGAAACACATTGAGACAATATGTTTCTTATTTATCCTTTCCTATTTCAGCGACTGAGAAGTGATAATCAGGAGTTTCTCAAAGAGAAAAAGAAAACTTAGAAACCCCCAATTGACATACAAAGGGAAACTCATAATATTTAAGTTAATTAGATGCAGTTTATAAGCTACATTGGAGAATGATGAAGTTAAGTTTACATAGGATTAACATATTAATTTGCTCCATGGGTTCCCCAAAATGCCATGTTCAAATGAGCTAATAGTTACTTATAATCAAACGAGGCTCTTGAAGTCGATTATAAAATTGGAGTAAATCTCTATCTGTAGCCTCCTTATTCTTCTTCAGTGACCTTGAGCAGAATTGCTTCTCTTATGTTTTGACAAATTCAAGTATTTAGCTAAGGCTAAGCTGCCAAATTTCCTTTGCCTGGATATGGGGGCAGGGCGAGTCGATGAATCAGAGAGCCTCAAGGTAAAAGCACGGTCAGAGTGAGGAAGAGGGCCTGATTCTGGAAGCGAAAGAAAAGTAATTGAAATTACCTATTTTTAAAATTTCCAGCTATCTTTTATAGTTATACAATAATCAGGATGTCAATGGGTATGCTAGTTGGTGAGGGCGTTAACCAAGAATATTTTGTAAGAATTTATGGAAAGCAGTAAAGAGGGCAAGGAAAGTGGAGACCACTGGAGTGCTGAAAGAGGTTTTCTTTTCAGAAAGAGAATTAAGATGATGAATGGCGGATGCAATGGGAAAAAGAAAGCAAAGATAGAGAAGCAAAAGGAAGAGGGGAAAAATAAGACAAGTCTGAGAAGAAAAGAAGGGAGAAAACTGAATTAAAGGAAGGAACAGATAAGGAGGGTAGACTAGATGTTGCTCAAAAATTAACATGATACACCTATGATGAGATGTGCCAACAATGGCCATGTCATTAACCTCAAGTTGTTTGTAATATGTATTTCAAAGATGAATATAAATAGAAATTTTCATGGAAATAAGATACATGCCAAGACCAAAGCATTCACAAAATCATAAGGGAAAATAAAATTAGATTAAATTTTGCCTAAAAGAATCAGGAAAAGCTTCATAAATAAGATTTCAAAGCAGATAACTCTTGGGAAAAGAAAGAAAGAAGAAAATAAAGACAAAAAATAAAAGTTAGGAAGAAAAAGAAAGAAAAAAAGAAAAAAATTAAAGAAATGGAGGGCACAAAGAAAATATCACATCATTGGCCTGAATTCACTAAATGATTATAAACCATTCACGTTTTGGGCATTGCAAAGTTTATGGATGAAGACAGTAATCATATATTATCCCAGTTTAAATCTTCAAAACAGCCTAACGAGGTAGATATTAATATTCTATTTTTCATATGAATACATTGATCTACAGAAAAATTGAATAACTGCTGGTCAGTGGCAGGGCAAGGATTTGAATGAATCCGTTCTAATATTTAACCCATTCTTTATTTACCAAGTTCTAGATAAAAAAACAAAACAAAACAAAGAGGTTGACAATTCATTAAAAAAGGGAGAATAAAGAGAAGAAAAATAAAAAGAAAGAAAAGCAGAGACATACATTTAAAACAGAGCATGTGGTTAATGCTAGTTGGAAGTAATGCACCAACATCACAGCTTCACAAGGGCTGTGGGGCTTTTAATCCGCCTTCCCTGGAGTGCACAGCAGACATGATCAAACGTGGACAAGTGCAGACGGACAGTTTTCTTGTGGTTTATCCCTTCTTTTTCCTTAATCCACTTTCTCTATTTTGTAGCAGCACAGAAGCTTCATTTCTTTAATATGACCATTTCTCCTTTCTTTTCTTTTGATTCAAACTGGCCTCTTCTAACACCCTGATTCACCTGCCTCCTTCTCCCTTGAACAACTACTTTCTTAGTCATTAAGCCCTTGGGACAGTGAGGTCCTGGTCAGCATCAAATGATTTTAGGAACAAAAGTCTTGGGTCTGTCAACTAGAGACAGAGTTTCAATCAAACTAGTGATAACATCTAGGCCTCAGTTATGTTTCAGCTCCAGAAAAACCCCACCAACTGACCGCATTCTTGCAAAACCAGGCAAAGCAATGTCATGGCTGATACTGGGACCAGATGCACTGACCAACTAGTCTCTAACCTAGCACTGACCAATCAGTAAAACCATGATCCTGACCGTTACCCTGACTGTGACCCTAACTCCCTTAGTCACCATGATTAATGTTTTTTTTTTCTATAACCTGTCCCCTGGAAGCTATCAGGAAGCCAGGCCTTTGAGCATTAGCTCACCAGTGAAGCCAGGTGTGAGCCACTTTTCTAAAAATAAACCTTTACTTTCTTTGGTGCAAACCTCTGGTTGTGTCTTTTTGGGCCTTAAACCATGCAAACAGATCCCTTTAGCCTGGTAACAATTTCAAAGCAAAATTATGGAGGGAATAAGACTTGACCAGTTGAGAACTGATTCTTTGTTATCCGTGAACCTCACCATCCCAAAGGGGTGTTAATTAGATTGATTATATACTTAACAAAGATCAAGCTGTTTTTTTCTGTTTTGAAATGCTTACCACAGTCACTGCATGCACATCTTCCCTAATTCTTATAATAATACTATATATGTTAATGCTAACTTCCTGACTTTAGATAAGGAAGCTAAACTTAGAGAAATTTTACAACTTGCTCACGATTACAGAGCTGATAAGAGATAGAGTAACTCTAAATACCCAGAAGCGCAAGGTATTCAGTTAGTTGCTCAATACTTTGGAGTTTCCAGGACCTGAAAGTCCAGCAAAATAATATGTGAGTCAAGCTTTCAGAGAGTACAACTCAAAGTTTAAATTACAATTACTCTGAGATCTCCCAAGTAAGAGAGGTTGGTAGGGTCAAGGAGTTTTGGAATAAATTGAAATAATTGGAAAAGTTTTGCAGGAGTTAGATCTTGACCTCTGTTTACAGGAAAGACCAGCAAATGTTTTGCCAAGTGAAGTAAGAAGTTACCTCAGGCAACTGCCAGAAAAACCATAAATCATTAGAGAGTCATCCTCACTATTCAGAAACAAAAGGTCTTCTCGGGCCAACCATCCATCCAAATCTCTAAGGTCCCTTTCAAAAGCATGCGTCTGTGATTCTGAAATTAAAGTTCCAAATCATGACTGACAACTGTGGTGGTCATTGCCCTTTGCCCTTGGGAACAACCACCAAAAGTTGTAGGAGAAATACATTGTTCTTACTGTTTACTACGGAGATTCCTGGCTGTGAGTTTTCAGAGATTTCGTAGTTTTTCTAAATATAACATCATGTATAATGAGAAAAATAAGGATAATTTTATTTTTCCTAACACAATGAACCACAAAAACTGAGGTCATTAATACCAAAGCTTGAACATCATAGCTGTCCTCTCATTCCAACTTTTCCCAGGTAATTACAAATGGATAATTGAAGACTAAAATACCGTCCCACAGGTTTTTGGATTTGTAGAGCAATATCTGTAGTTAATTAAAATCATTTGGGTCAATGTTTTATTTTAGAAATTTTAAAAAGTTAATGTAAAGGTGGTAGTGCTATTAAGTTGCTCGAGTCTCTTGATTTTTGGACCTCCATCATTTATATGTCAGCAATTTTATATTATTGTTCAAACAAGGAACTTTCTGTAGTATATTAATTTTGGTCTGTGAAGGAAAAATGGCGTTGTTGCATGGCAGTGACAAGGAGATATCTCCCAAGAACCTGAAATGGAGTGATAATTTAGAGAAATTTGTGAAATCAACACCTTTTTCTAAGTAGAGAAAAATAAAGTCACCCTTCAGTACTATACATTTGGAGTGTAATATGATTAATCAGTGAAGTTATTTTATTACTATATATAAAGGAAGAAAACATCACTAAAAAATAAGGAGTTACCCTAGCCAAGTGGCTCAGTTGGTTGGAGCATCATCCCGTGCACCAAAGGTTTCAGGTACCATCCCTGGTCAGGGCACATACCTAGGGTACGGGTTTGATCCTGGACCAGGGCACTAGAGGAGGCAACCAATCGATGTTTCTCTTTACATCAATGTTTTTCTCTCTCTCTCCGTTTCTCTCTTAAAAAAAAAACAATTAAAAATAGGGAGTTAGTCACATGTAAAAATGTAGACAAAGTAGAGAACCAGAGGAAAATGTCGGCAGTGCACATCTAATCTCTGGCCAAGGGAGTTAAATTATCCAGTACATTCAAATTTTTCCTTTCTTTGGCCACACTTTTTTGGCCATATGGCATAAAAAGTGAGTATTTACAATACAGGGGTAAAAAGAGGCTCTGGGGATTGTATTAAAAGTATGAGATCATTCAGGTTTTACTAAGAGCTGGTCCACATCTCTGTGGAATGGATGTTTCTACTCTTAATTGCCTTAACAAGAAATTAATCCTAGGGTAGAGAACTAAGACTTGGGGAAATTACTCCATAGAGTAGGACTGGGGACACCATTTGTACCTGAAGCTAAGAGGAAACTTGGTTTGAAGTCCAAGAGTTTGAAAGTTCAACATCAGATCTGATATTGAGGGTTAAACTGACTCACCCTGGAAAAATGGTGACAAGCTGGGAGCCAAGCCAATAATTGTCTGGTGAGAAGTCCTAGGGTGATCTGAGGGTATGTGATAGTTTGAAATCTCTTCCATTACCCCCAAGCTTCAGTAAAGCCGCATTCAAATTTACTGATCTTAGCTGCACTGAGAGGAGCCATTAAAAAGCCCATATCCATGTGTGGAACCAAGCAGAGCAGAAAAGGACAACATCCCTTTTCTGTGGCCAGGATCTGAGGTTACAGGGCTATCACTGGCAAGAGGCAGGTGACTCCAGTGGAGCGACCTCCCAAGCCTTTCTAGAAGCAATGGCTCTGGTGTGGTGGCAGTGCCAAATGGCCGAGTGAAAGGATGTCAGCAGAATTGTTCCTGGGCCCTATAAGAAGGTAACTTGTAACTCTCTTGGAAATAAATGAAGGACCTTTTTTTGAGGCTGGCTCATTACTGGGATTGGTGATGGGGGGTGGGTCATGGATTTATAAAAAGGAGGTGAAACTTACTTTGAATCAAAGACCGCTCTCCTGATCACAACACATACTCCAGCCCCACAGAACTTCTTCCAGGTCTGTTTTCTGGCATAGCCTCTTCACAGGACTGGCTGCTTTGCATCTTTCTTACCTCAGCTGGAGAGACTCTCCTATTTGAAACTTTCCTTGAACTCTTAAGCAGGTGCCCAAATAGAGGTTATTTTCCATCTTATCAACCAGTGTGTTTTACCTTAATAATTTGCTAATGCATATTTTTGTGGTCAATTTTGCTCTTATTTTGTTTTGCTGAAGCATGGTGTTTATTTCTCTTACCATAGGTTACTCTGGGGGCTAGCACAGAACCTGGCACCTAGTGTCCACATGCAAGAAAATATTTGTTAAAATAATGAATGAATGGGTTATAGTTTATATTAGTCTGCTCTCATTAGACATCAGATTTCTTCTTTTCTGATTTCATGCTCATCTTCTCACTTTGTTTTTGCAACTTTAATTGAGATAATATGTAGGCAAAAAAATCACAAACCCTGATTACTTTTGACATCCAGATTAGCCCAGACTAAAGGTGAAAAAGTACAATTTAAAGAAATGGAGAATTGTGATTTCTTTATTTTTATTTATCATTACACCCATAATGTAATGATATTCTAGCATTCTGTTTCATACATTATTTGTGTTTGCTGGTTTAATTGCCCTCCCCCTAAGAAAGAAATTGTATTCAGCATCCTAAAAATTTCATGTTTCCAAGTCTTAAACTTAGGGAGAGACCCTGGACTTTGGTAAATCCAGGTGACATATCAACCTCAAATGAGAGAAAGGCCATCAGCCTTCTTTTGTCCATGCGCCTTACACAATTTGTCTTGCATTGACTTCTTATTTTGAAATTTTATAAAGAACATCAAGTATTAATCACAATTAATATAGGACAACTCTGTAATAAATATATTTCATGCCTATTAAATATATTACCTATATTACTAATAGGAAAATATAATCATTAGGACTATAATCTTTCTCCTATCTAAAAACTATCTTTAAAAAAGTTTGAGAACATAAATTAGATATCACCATTAAATGTGAAAAATTTCATAAACATAAATGAGGACAAAGTACTTTCATATCTCTATTACCTTATTTATCCTCTGGTTCTTAAAATAATTATTGATAGTAATTTTGACAGCTTTAACCAAAGCAAAGTTACTTTATTATGGAATATATATATATATATATATATTTCCCCTTTTTCAGATTTATAGTTGTTTTTTATCCTCATGCCATTATCCATAGAAATTATCAGTAATCAACTACATAAAATAGAAATAAAAACTAAAAGCTGAGAAAATACAGCAGTTTCTCATGTTGTAATGAGAGTCAGTATTTCAGAACCTTAAGATGTTATACATCATAAGAGACACCTAAAGTCAGTTGAAGTCAAACCAGTCTTTCATCCATAGATAATTAAAATGACCCTATGTTTCAAGACATAAGTCAAGGATTTTCAGGAGTACAGTAATCTTTAATGGCTAACCTTCAGGAAATTTTCTTCACAACCTGGGAAAGGTACTGAAAAGAAGCTTATGGACCAAGAAGAGAATTTAATGGGCTCTTAACCCCTTTCAATTGAGGTACAAGATGTGGGATTAGGAAATGGAGCAACTATTTAAGTCTCTTCATTCTATTTTTCACTCGGCTCAGAAAGCGTCCAGCGAGCAAAGCACAGTCACTTGAAACTGTATGCGCATCTTCATTCCTTTGAGTACTGAACTTTCGCATTCAAGAGTCTTATATAGATATCTCTAGAAACTAAATTATTTCCTACCTGTAAATTAGTGTATTAGAGTGATATCCAAAGAGTCACTTTTAATGTTCTAACAGTATCAGAATATTACACTGAAATAAATTAACATTTCTGTTGGGCCGGGAGTACTATAAAATTAAAATGCCAACTTTAAATTGTAAAATGGTTAATTTCCTGACCTTGGCTATGTTTAATTGTTACTAATGTGTGTTATACTAATTAAACATGCCTCCTCCATAATTACATGAAGAAGCTGCAAAGCTTTTAAGACTCCTGCTGATCCGGCACCCTCTGGTTGCTTGTTTCTAATTTGTTCATTTTAATGTACCAATTATGCGATTTAGAGCAAATAAACATGTGAAAAACCTCTCTTCTGAGACTCTGACCTCCAAATGTTTTGAGTCAGATGGAACAATTCCTTTTCTAGCTCAATTATTCAGTTTTTAGAGTAGACTAAAGGTCGAAAAGGCTGATTTATTTAATTGTGAATAAGCAGATATATCTTAAGTTTTCATAATTTTCATTGTGAATTCTTAAGCACTAAGTATTGTCATCCTGATCAAATCCAAAGAGGATTAAAATCAGGTAAATGCATAATGAATTACTATTCCAGTTTTTCATGAAAGCTCAATAAAGAATCATATGCTAACCTTAGAAGAAAAAGTGAAAGACTCTTTTGTATGTACTGTCTGTTATAGCAAGCATTAAGGACCCCATCATTATCACAGTACAGATGAAAAAAATACCTTTTACTACATCTTTGTACATTAATGAACTTTTAACATATAGTCCTTTCATTTTTTGTTGTTTGTTTACATGTGCTGCACACTTCCCTATGTTTAGATCTGACCGTCTTTTTCAGTGCAGTATTTCCCGCTGACGGTGCGAGGACGAATTTGTTTGAAGGCTAGCATAGTGAAGCACGCCCAGAGTTGTTGGATCTCTGGTGTTTTCAGGTGTCTCAGCCAACAATGATCATTATCTCCAACTAGTGGGTTTAGAGGTGCACCCTCTTGCCCAGTGCCCATTGGCAAAAGGCCAGCATAATATTTTCTCGGCTGTGGAGAAAAGTACTGTGGAAAAATTAAAGATTTCCAGATAGTAAAACTTTCTTTGGCCTAATAACTGAATCAATATTTATGGGAAGCTTATTTAATATTTTTTCCTCTTCTCATTATAAAACATAACTTGGCAAGTGGAAAATTTGGAAACACCAAAAAAGTAATAGTCACTCATAACTTCATCACCCACAGGATCCACTGTACATATTTTAATATCATTTCTACACCCCTCCCACTTTCTTTTTTATTTTTTAACATGCTTGAGGACATAATGTATGCAATTCGGCACCTAATTAACTTGCTTCCTTTAATATTATAACAAGCATTTTTTCATGTAATGAATAACATGAATTGCATAATAGTCTTTATGATTTTAGGGCTGCACAACAGCCTACTATTTAGGATGATATATAAATTTTTGTTAACTCTTCTAATGTTATGCAGTGAGATTGTTTCCAGTTTTCTGTGCTTATATATATCATTGTTCTGGGTACCACTATATATAAATCTTTGCCAGAAAACAATGTATTCTGATATTTTTGAATAGGGAATATATATATATATACATATATATATATATATTCCCTATTCAAAAATATCAGAAATATATATATATGCAGTGCACATATGAGCCGTATGGCATGTTCTCCGTAGCTGTCCCAGGGATCATCTTCCTGGAAGCAGACATTCATTATTGAATAAAAGTATCATCAGGTGTTTAGTAGGTATCAACGTAGGTATCGGTACTAAGTGAGATGCTAGTCGCTATCCCTGTGGTTTTCTCCTTGGGGGCAGCTCTTACTTCAGAAGCTACTGGTAAAAATTCTGAAATCTCTCTCCCTATCATGAATGCCTTTCATCCTTATTTCCATAGGTCCCAGCACTGAACTCTAGAATACTGTATATGTTGACCTCCTCAGAACATATTTTTCCCTCTTACTCACCTGTATGTTGTAGTAATATATGGTATTTTCCATAACCTTTTAAGAAAATCAAATCCTCCTCAGGGATTGCCATAGTGAAGTTTTTATCTTTACAGTAATAAATAATTTAATAATACAAAATACTAGTTGGCAGAGGCTGAGTAGTCACCCCTAAATATATGCACATCCTGTCCTAATCCTAGGAACCTGTGATTGCTACTTCATTTGACAAAAGGGATTCTGCAGATGTGAAGGAGCTAAGGGCCTTGAAAGCGAAAGCTTCTCATGGATTGTCCCATGGGCTGAATAACCCAGGTCAATGCAATCCCAATGGTCCTTATACAAGGCACAGAGGAGAATCCGAGTCAGAGAAGGAGGCAATATGATAACGGAAGCAGAGATTAAGTAATGCTCCTCAAAAACAGAGGAACACAAGTGGCCACAAGCCAAGAAACACAGGTGGCCCCTAGAAGTTAAAAAAGTCAAGAAAACAGGTTCCCTCAGAACCTCCAAAGGGAGCCAGTCAAAAGGATGACATCTTGATTTTAGCCAATGAATTGATTCTGAACTTTTGACCTACAGAACTAGAAAAGAATAAATTTGTGTATTTTAAGTCACAAAATTTGTGGTAATTTATTATGACAGCAATAGAACTAACAAAAACTAATTTCTGTTCATGATAGAACATAAGGTAAAGATGTAAAGAAGAAAATAGAATAAGCCATAAGCAAATCACTGTTAACATGTTGGTCTATTTTCTCCAAAATACAACCACACTGATGTGTGGCCTTATCTGCACACAAGCACAAAATGCTGCACATAGACAGGTAGACCCCCAGGATCATACTTTATCATCTTATATTGTGCTCTCTTCATGTAATAAAATGATTTCATGATTTCCAAAACTTATTAATTTTATTACAGGGGTCCTACCTATTTACATAGCATAACTCATTTAACCAATGTCTTATTATAGAGCAAAGATGTTTTTTAAAATTTCCTATACTAAATACAGGGTGGGACAAAAGTAGATTTACAGGTGTGAGTACATAAAACACAGAGTTTATTCTGGTATTATTATTTATTACTTACTATTTTTCATACAAACAACTCTAAACCTAATTTTGCTCCCTCCTGTATACATGTATACATTTATATATCATGTTATATATTATTTTTATCTCTGTATTAAATAACATTGAAATAAACATCATCATAAATCTTTGTTCACATCTGATTATCTGCTAAGGTTAATTCCCAGCAGTAGAGTGACTGGTTTAAAGGCTATGTATATTTCCAATGTATTTGATACAAATTTGCCTTCAAAAATGTTTTCCAGAAAGTGGGGTGGGGGAGGTAGAAGAAGACATAGTGGGGATAAATGGTGATGGAAGGAGACTTTAATTGGGGTGGTGAACATACAATATACAGATGATGTATTATAGAACTGTACACCTGAAGCCTGTATAATTTTATTAACCAATGCCACTCCAATAAATTCAAATAAAAAAACAAACAAAAATTGTTTTCCAATTTACACACTGTCGAGCAGTGCACTGGGCTATCCTTACTTGCCAACAATTCCAATTGTTTCTCATTTCAATATGTCATTTTGAAGGAAATAAAAAAGATTTAGAACTGCTGTTATTTTTTAAATTTTATTGCTGGAAAAATTAAACTTTTTTTCTATCATTATTGATAGTTTGTTATTTTTAATGTGTATAAAACTCTATTTATAACCTGTGTCCATTTTATCACTGGGGTATTTTTTATTGATTTGTAAGAGTGCTTCATGTAATTAAATAATGACAATATTATGCAGTATTGCTAGAACATATTATGTACGATACATTCTTGATTTTTACTTGTCATAATTTTGAATGTACGCTCTCTCGTTGTATACCTTCAATACCCTAATGTAAGGAAAATGTACACTTTTATATGTTATAACTTACCTTTCAAATTAAATTCTTAGAGTGATTGAATGGGCTTTTCTACATCTTTTCCATTTTTGTTTATTTAACTCCTTTCTCACAAAATATAGTGTCTTTTTTCTCCTCGTTTTCCCTTTCCCTTCACCTTCTGAACAGTTTGGGTTTAAAGCCATCGATGAGACCAAGAAAGGTAGGCATCTCCCGCAGAGTAAGCGTGCAGGGTGTTAGCCACAGTGGCCTAAGCAGGATGTCCGAGCCCGAGAAGGAAGAGCAGCACGAAAGGGCTTCCAAGAGCAGGGCGACAGAACCTGAGCAGGGTAAGGAGGCTTTCTCTGTGCCAGGAGAGAGTGTCATGCAGTGAGGAGAGTGGCTGTGTGGGAGAGCCGCCCACCATGGGGTGTTGGAGCCCAGGCTGGGTAGAGAGGGCTCTTGCATGCTGGCATAGCCCTGTATGGGGGTATCAGAGTGCAGACAAACTGAGGAGGGTGGTATCCAGGTGCAGAGTGCCGGAACCCTCACGGGGCGGAGAAGGGTCTGCAGAGGAGGGGTTGACAGCAACAATGGGAGGTTTTTACATACAAGGAAATTAATCACATCAGTAAATTCAGGAAAGGGGGATCAGCTATCTCATTATTAGAGAAGAGAGCTACAAACATAGAAAAGGAAAAATTAGTAGGAATCTGCAGTGGTGGATTGGCTTGGAGGTGTCAGGGTGCGGTCATGGTTTTCAGATATAGACAGATAGAGAAATAATACAGATGTAGATGATGTGTGTGAGCTCCTTCCACTGAGAGAGAGAAACTGGGAGCAGCAGTGATGTAACAGTAATGAGGGTGCCTAGCACCCAGGTGTTGATTCTACTAAAAGGAGTAAATAATACTTTAGACAAAGTCTGATTCCACAGCTGAGGCCGGGAAAGTATGAGATGGGCCCAGAATATATCACTGGGTCAGAAAGTAAAGAAGTGTTCAAAGAATGATAGGGACACATCAAAAGGACAGAGAAGCCCTATGAAAAGGGCTCCCACTGGTCAGTCTGGGACAATTTGAGCATTAAAGCAAATATGAAAAAAATTAGAACCATTGAATAAAATAGAGAACCATGAATTGATACCGATATAAGTGAATAACTACAAAGTTTAATGAAGTACAGAGTATTTTTAATAGTTCCAGAATACTTTCACATTTAGTACTTATCAATTACAAAGAGAAAAGTAATAACTTTAGAATGGAATTGCCTGGCCAACACAACTTCAATCAACTGGTCAAAGGTAAGTATTCCTAGTTACAGGACAAAGGAAAAATATATGCAACTAGTAAGATGTGGACAGAATGAGAATCTAAAAATCATTAACGAACTATTCCAACCAAAGATCAAAACTTGAATCTAATGAGAGAAAATGTCAGACACACCCAAATTAACAAATATTCTACAAAGTAATTGATATATAATTTTTAAAGGAACAAGGTATGAAATACAAGGAGAGAATGAACTGCTCCAGAATGAAGGAAAATGAAGCAACATGACAAGGAAATGCGACATGTACAATTGAATGAGCCTTTTGCCAAATGGAGGAACTTGACTGGGGCCCAAAGATCAGAGCACAGATAATTTTCTGATTTTTTTGTTTGTTTCAGAGAATAAAATAATATAATCTGAAAATAATAATTTTACGCTTTCTTCTTTTTAAAAATATTTTCATGCCCTATTTTACTGGCTAGAAATCTTAGAAGCTTTTTTCCCTTAAGTATTTGTGAAAATAGAAGGCATTCTTATATTATTTGACTTCAGTGACATTACCACTGATGTCTACAGCTATGTAAAAACAGTCATAGGAATGCACCTTCCTATTTGTAGATGAATATATTACCATTGTAAAAAAAAATCAACTGTTTTTCTGTCTCTATTGAGATTAATACATGGCTTTTCTGCTTTGAACTATTTGATGTAATTAGGTACATTAACATATTTACTAATAGTAAGTAATTTATACAACCCTGGAATATCTCTTAATTTGGCTGCAAATAACTAATAGTTAAATATACAGCTGAATTAGATTTACTAATATTTATTTATAATTTTTCACCTGTAGTGTGATATGCTTATCTGTATTTTTCATTGTGTTGTTTACTCATTGTTTTATAGTATGAGACGATGTTAACAAAATAAGATTTATAATATCACATAGTTTTCTACGTGCTAAAACCACAATTAATATACCTCTCAGTTACATTCTTTTTGGTTTCCCAAATTATTAGTTTATATTTTCAGTTTTACTAAGTTTTTTCTCTGCATACTTTATATTAAGGGTTAGCAAACCTTTTTTATAAAGGGCCACACAGTAAGGGGCTATCTGACTTTGCAGGCCAAATGGTCTCTGTTACAATTACCCAACTCTACCCTTACAGCACAAAATCAGCCACAGGGAGGTCACAAATGAATGAGCATGGCTACATTCCAATGAAGCCTTATATATCGATACAGATGGTGTGCCGAAATTGGCCCCTGGACTACAGTTTGCCAAGCCTTACTTTATTTCAGATATTCTTTTTTAACTGTTTAAATAAAACTTTAAATTTAAAATTTTTGCTCTTTAATCTTTAAAGCATATTGAGGCATTTATTTTTCTCTGAGTGCAACATTGAAAACCTCTCATAAATTTTGATATGTAATGTTCTTACTGCTGACATTTTTCTACAGATTATATAATTTAATTTATATATTTTCTTTCTCTAAGAATTACTTCAGAAAGTTCTCGGTTTAATTTTTAAATGTTAGAAAATAAAAAAAGGCTTTGAAATAGGGATATGGATAAAAACAAATAAGAAAATATAATTAAGTGACATGTTAGTCCTAACAATGGCACATGCCATTCAATGCAAGTGTGACAGGCTCAGGAACTTAACTCATTGTCTTGTGCTGACAGAACTAGAACTATTTGGATACATAGGGGTCAGAAGGAGTCACAGTACAGAGGTTACTAACCACATAGAAAAGTACTGAATGCTGTCAGTGGAATGGCCACAGAGAATGGCTTTAGATTAAGAAATTCTCTGGAAGAATATGAAAGAAAGTACTTGTAAAGAAATAAAAAGAGGAGTTATAACACCATCCTGCAAAACTCAGGAGAGGGTCAAGTTATTGAGTATTATTCACTTTACTTTGTTCTTATTTTCTTCTTGTATTATGGTCAGAGAATGTATCCTCTACAATGGCTACATTTTACAAGGTTTTGGAGCTTTCATTTAGCTCAGTATATAACCAACTTTTGACAAGTGTTTAATAAGTGTTGAGAAAAAATGCTAAATCTCTGTAGGATAATAAATAAATTTATTTCTGGGTTTTTGATATTGCCAAAGCTGTAAAAAAATACCCATTTTTCATTAGTACTGTATTCCTTTCAATGTCTCTTGAATTTCTACCAACTGCATATTTTCATGTTGGTTATTCTTATGCAAAAGATACAGGACTTTATATTTTCTTTGAATATTGTATCCTTCATAAATAATGCTGTATAAAAATTTTGTCTGAGAGGGAGAGAGATACTAACGCTCATGTAACCATGCTACCTTGAAGTTCATTGATAACTCAATTTTTTTGCCATAAACTTGTGAAGGTTTTATGGACTTAATTTTTTTTTAACTTCTGAGTAAAATTTTCCAGGCAAAAATTTCATCACTGGTTTTGGATGAATCATCCCCAGCAAGATTTACAGATAGAAGTCCAATGGCTAGTTTCTAATGAGTCCGGTTTGTATTTTGTCTTATCTTTAGCATCTTTCCTGGCTAGATCATTCATAAATAGGGAAGGGGCTGAAAATAAGATCACTGGATATGACTTCATCCAAAGGCTTGAAAATGCTGGCCTCTGGTAGACTCCATCAATTTATATGTGTTCCTAATACCAAGACCATGAAAAGGGATGCGTACAAATCAGATGTGTTAGAAAAGCAACTGGTTTTCTTAATTACATACTTTAAAAACATGAATTATCAAGACCCCTGGAAATAGGAGAAAAGACAGAAAATAAATCCAGTTGGTGTTGGTTTTTATTTTTTTCTCATTCAAATCAAACTAAAAGGAAATTGTTGGTAGTTTTCCTCTCCACGGTAGATATTTTCACTTACTCAATTACATTCTATAACAATGGATTCAGACTCAGCCACCCTCTGGGGACTATTGTCCTTCTGATTGGAAATTCACAAAGCAATCCCCCAAAGGATAGCTGTTATAAGTTTTATGGATAAGAACTGAAATGGTCTCTGGTTGTAAACTCTATAGTTAGATCATCGATTTAGTGGCTCTATTCTCAAATTCTGTGCTAGCTGAATTATGGGGACTGAAGTTGTTCTGCCCCTGCCGGGCCATAGTCTTCTAACCTTTCTGAACATGAAGATGTCTAGCATCCAGACTATAATCTCAAGAGATTGTGTTTTTTTTTCCTAAGTGTGTAGTTAATTCTTAGAGGATCTCAAGAGATACCAGAAAAAAAAAATCTGAGCAGAAAGAGAGCAATTCATAGCTATAGCCACAATTCAAAGTAGAGAGAATTTGAAGGCTATAGATTTACTATGTTCTTATATGACTTTCTACCCTCAGGCTATTTCTGTCATGAGAAAAGCTCCCAGATGTCTAAGCTGAATGTCACTAAGGCATACTGTCTCTAGGCACTATAGCACTGAAGAGCTATGGAATTCCTGAAGAGAAAAGCATACAATAAAGAACTACATTGGAGGAGGAAGCAAATTAGAACCCACTGCTTTCCATTTTGGAAAAGTCATTACAATGAATGTTTCCTCGTTTATGACAGAAAGAGACAATCAACAGGAAGACTCCCAGACATTGACTTTATAATTGTATTGCCATCATTAGCTTCCTCACTCAGGCTGAGGTTGTAGGGGTAGATGACCCACAACTCCAATATATGTTGTACATAACAGTAATGCAATGACAGTATCAGTTTTTTTTGGTCAGGCAATTAAACTTTATGCCAAGCTAATTCAATTTTTCTGCTGTTTTATTAAGTCCTATGGAAAAAAAAGAAAGAAATCTGTTCTCTTTGGTAAATCACAAGTTTCACAACACATTTCTTAATACAAGTTCCTTGTTCTGCTTTTTTGATATATTAAATATCCAGCAACGAGATTCTAGGGTCATAAATCTAAGGTGATAAAATTAATCCTATTGCTGAAGACAAATAAATATTTTATTGCAGTTTTATGAGCTTTTGTTCCCTCTTCACTTGCAAGTAGATGTTGTTTAGTGGTATGAAGACATTGTGCTTCTGTAAAATGCATTAGAAACAATATAGAAGTAATATAATTCATATCTACAAAACTGTTGTATACCCTTAAGACTGAAAACTCAAGCATATATCCCCTGAAAATTTATAAAGAATAATTTTCAACTGGATATTTCAGAAATATCCAGTCATTATAATCAACTCTATTTATATCTTAAAATCTCTTGCATAGCTAATGCGGGCACAAATTCTATTATGTGACTTTTTTTTTTGTTGGTATTAGCAAAATATTTGAGTTGTAAAAGAAGGAAGAAAGTACAACATACCAAATATTCGCCAAAATATAATTCTTTTGATTCTCTACAGTGCACAAACCCTGGAGGTTAAAATGGAAGTTTTATATGGAAAATCCACTGTAAGCAGAAACTGCAAGGATTGGGAGAGGGGAAAGCTCAAGTATTAATAAAATGTGGCTCTCTAATATCAGTAGAAACTTTAATTTGATTCACCTAAACCAGAAAACTCTTACTAAGACAAAGAAATTTATCATGGAAAAATGATATTCCCTCCTGTACATAAAAAATGGAAACTGAGGTTTAGAGGTCGAAGATTACTTGCCTTGAAAATATTTTATGCCAGAAAATGAAGACATTCATAACTAAGACTATATATGAATTATGTGACTGTCAATCCCTTAAATTCGGTACCTTTTCTATCATAATGCATTAACTGCTAAACATTATGCCAAAAAATTGCCAATTTAAATCAGGCAAGTGTCCCTAGGCATGTTACCCGATGAGTACTCCAATCTAACCTGCTCATGGGGCACCTTGGCTTCGAGTCACTCCTACAATACAGTCTTGCTCAGAATATTGCTTAGTGTTTTCCTGGGTCCCCCTTTCGCTGCAGACTCATTCTCTTAAACTGATCCTCATCTTCCCCAGGCTCAAGCTCTGTGGGCTGGAAGGCATAACTAGAGATGGGACTATTAAAAGCACTTTTATATGCTAACTTCACTTATATCCTGGCAAATTATAAGAACACCAAAGTACTTTGAAAATCATTCACCATGTAGATGACAGATGTGAGTATAATAATGCATAGAGGGGAAAGTAAACAAGGTATGGAATATCTACACCTAGACAAGACAAAAGTTTCTGAAGCTCTGATTAGCAAGCAATGAAAGAAAACGGTTCAAGATGGGGAACAAACAAGGTGAGCCCTACTTTGCCCCAGCTTACTGACTTGAGAAGATGTCTAGGTTGTAATGCAGGGAGGAAGAACCCCAGCAGAGCCTGGGATACTACCTGAGTTGAGAAGATGACACTGAGAGCCTGGAGAGAAGATGGCTAGAGTTCCCAGAAATGATTACTGGAGAGGAGAGAGTCTCACAGAGAGAACTCCTTAATATGAGCCCTTAATGAGAATCTTAATTTTTTAATCATATTTTATTGATTATGCTATTACCATTGTCCCAATTTTCCCCCTTTTGCCCCCCTCCACCCAGCATCCCCCATTGCCTATAAAAATCCCCACACCATTGTTCAAGTCCATGGGTCATGTGTATAAGTCTATTCCCTATACTGTACTTTACACCCCCATGGCTATTCTGTAACTACCTATTTGTACTTCTTAATCCTCTCACCTCAATGACTGAACACATTGTCACTCATCTGAACACTGTTTTCTAGTCTCTTTCTCAGCTAAGTATGTCTATGTGGCTGTTTTGGCCTCTGAGATATAAGAAAATGCTATATGAAGACCTTAACAGAGAAGGTAAACTTTCTTTCCTACTGGTTACAAAGTATGATAGCTCAAGTTTGAGTGACCTTATTGCACAGTGAAGCAAACATGCAAAGCCACAGACATCTGGACTTTTGTGTCTACTGCCCACACTGATGGTCTGTAGACAGAACCGTAGTTCTGTTTTAGTGTCAGTCATCGGTCCACACAAATTATCAAAATCATATAACTTAATCTCACATACATGGTCTATTTACACCTGGTAGCTCTCTTCCTTTCTACACACCCTTGATTTCCACCCTTGAGCACATGGAAATTATTCTTTTGCTCCTGCAACATAATATTAAGGTATAGGATATTTGATGAAGAGGTAGAAGTCATGGGCAAAACAAAGCGTTTTTATTCTTGGAACCTGTCATCTTTGTAGGATCTACCTAGACACCCTATTTGGGGATTTTCTGTCCCTCCATCCCACCTCTCCAGTAATCAGCCCATGAAGATGGCACAAGGCTTTGCTCTATGGGACCCAATAATGTCGAATTATTCTTTATCTCTTGTTTTTCTTAGAGTGGAAAGCAAGAGAGTTTTGTTCTTAATAAAGCGTGCTCCAAAATATTTTGTCTATGCCTTGAATGCTTCCTATTTCATTAAGAATCCAGGTCTTTGAAAATCAAAAGTCAGAAACAGACAGCTCCTTGTCCCCAGTTTCTATTGTTAAATCCTTTCCTTAATTCACTGATCAGAGAAATGGATGGCTGACTGAATTTTAAAAAATAAAATTAGAAATTTCAGGAAATATAAAAGTATTATCTTACCACACCAGACTTAAGAATCCTCAAGCTTTCCTCTTGATTTTTGAGCTGTTGAGTATTTTTATTTTGAGAAGACATGATTAACAATTTTGGCAGCTTTCTTGCTTTATTAAAAAAATTCCCTTTTGTTTCCTAATAAACAAAAATAATTTAAAATTAATTCATTGCTTCTTTTACCATGAAAAGTTGCCTTTTTGCCCTGATGGTGCTAATTTTCAAACATACCAAAAAATGTGGCACGAAGCAAACAAGTAGCAGACATATAAAAAAGCAGAGGATGACAATGCCCAGGCCTACGCCAACGGTGTAAAACTACAGTATTCACTGAAGCACAAAAGATGAACGTAGCATGTCAGAGGGACACTTAAGGAGCTTTAGACACTTCATGCAGGGATGGAAACTCTGAAAAGAGTTTAAAAGAAAACACATGTAAGTAAAGTAGTGAATTCCTTTATTCTCCTTTCTCTTCTAAATTATATTCTGTTTTTATAGGGAAAAAAAAAAAGAACCAACTGAGCTTTTACTAGCAGCCACCCTCTCTTTACCCAATCATTCCAAAGTTCCCATCCCCCAAATAAAAATTATTTGTTGAATAATTCTAAAGTAATAGCAGGAGGATATTTTGAAATGTTAATTGACATTCCTTTGTCCAAGTTTCCTTGTGGCCCATTGCTTCTTTACTCCCAATGGCTGGGCAAAAGTGAGAGCTTTCCATACGCCTTGCCCTTAAGGGTAGGCAGGAAGAAATAGCCACATTATTATGTTTCCGTTATTGAAAACTTGCTGAAAAGACAATTTATTGAAAGTATAAACACTTGTGATTTGTAACAGTTGTGATTTTTGAAAGAGAAAGGCACTGTGGGTTTAAAATCCAGGGCTTGTGGATTTAACTGATAGTTTTTATTTTAAAATAGAACAAAAGAAAGTAAAAACATAGTATTGACTAAACAGGTTGATGGCATGAAAGTTGTTTTCTCACCATAAAGCCAGGAAGGACATAGAAATACTTCTTAGGTAGAGCAATGAGCTTGAAAAAAATTGAAAATAGGGCTACGAATTAAAAGTCTGTTTTGGGTCTCTAGTCTCTATCCATGCCCACATTTACTACCTGCCAACACTGTGGTTGAAACCTCAATTAAGGATGGAAATAAGAAAGCAGAAAAAAAGGCTATGTCTCCATTCCCAATGGGCACTCTTGAAAGAGATGGTATCCCAGTATGAAGTGATTACAAATTCTGACATATGCTCTGAGATTAAAAAAAAAAATTGTAAAGTAATCATAGGTAAAAGGCACTTAAATATAAGGATGCTATAAATAGTGATACATCTATACAAAATAACACAAGATAGAAAGAATTTTTAGATTAGTAACGTGAGGAGCTTTGTGGACCCTATTCTCAGTAAACAATAACTGGTAGCAAGTATTTAAAAAACAATTTTAAATTTATGGAAGTTGTCCTAAAGTCATAGAGCAAATGGAGAAACAGTTACCCAAGAAAATCTATTCAACCTTGGTAAGAATAGAGTCAGAAACATTTGAGCCATGACTTGTTCCCTCCACCTTCCCAGGTTGCAGTGATGGAAGCTCTACTGCAGACATGTCAAGCCAGGAAGGTCGAATTCTCTTTCTCCACAGCTCCAAGTCCAGGGTTATGGTATCTCCCCAGCAGGCAGGCCCCCAGTATTTCTCTTCTCTGCCTCTCCCAGTTGCATTGTAGGAGCTCTATTCTATTAAAAACAGCAGAGGAGTTAAAGACCCTCTTTCATCACCTAGCACCCTGATAGGAAAACCTAACAGGATTCACTTTATGTGGAATACTTTCTAAGTACGCTGTAGAACACAAAGGAAATTTTAGTGGTAAGCAATTAGAAGGGAGCCTGTGGCTCTGTAATAGCACTAATAGAAAAGGCAAACGTCTGAAAGGCTAACGGAAAAAAAAGAAACAGGAGTAAAGCAGCTAAAAGGAACCTTCTTGGAGATGGAGAAAGCTTTAAGATTTGGCCTCGAATACTACTGAAAATGGAAGTCAGAATATTTCTGTTCAGATAGAATAAGGTCATACTTCAGAGTAATTTATTTATAAGGGTGTTGTCAAAGCCAATAGAGCAAAGAGCTGGAAATGACCAGAAACTAACTGCTGGGTCTGACACCAGCACAGGCAAACCAAACCAGAGCTTAGCAGGGAGTTCATGAAAAATGAGAATACCGAGAGCCTGGGTACTCCCCGGGGGGTGGGAGGAGGCAGGGCTGTGTACATCACCAAGCCTGCGCTCCCAGAAGTGGCATCAGAGACTGCATATTTTGGGAAAAATAGCGTTCATTGAACTAGTTCAGGCAAGTAATTAAAAAATAAATAAACAAGTGGACTAGCAAACAACAATGACAACTTGGAGGCAGGTGATAGTATCAGAGTTGCCACAGTATATGCGTATTATCCAAAATATCCAGTTTTAAATAAAAAGATTACAAGTTACGAGACAAGCAAATAAACAAGAATGTATAACCCATACTCGGGATTTTGTTTTAAAAAGCAGGCAACAAAAGTTACCTTTAAGAGAGCCCAAATGTTGTATTTAGCAGAAAAAGTAGCTATTATAAAGATGTTCAAAAAACTAAAGGGAATGATGCTTAAAGCGTTAGAGGAAGATATGATGACAATGTCTCATCTATTAGAGAATATCAATAAAAGTAGAAATTTTAAAAATTAACCAAAAGAAAATTTTGTAGTTCAAAAGTCCGAAAATAAAACGAAAACATTTTGCTAGTGGGTCTCACTAATAGATAGCAATTGGGAGAAGAACGAATCAGTCAACGTGAAAATAGACTGACAGAGAGTGAACAATCTGAGAGCAAAAAGAAAAAAAGAATGAGGAAATATTTTCACCTGCTTCTCAGTCACTGGCTTAGTTCTCTTCTGAAGGCACTGATTACCTGGAATCATACTTCCTAAGACTCTTGGCCTTGAGTATTGCCTGGAATTCCTGGCCGCCTTGCCCAATTTACTTGATGAGACTCCCTTATACATAAACACTTGCCTGAATGAAGTTGAGGTCATCAAGACCTTTTCACAATGAGCAGTAGCAGTTGGTCACTGCTCCTCAGGAGCCAGATTTATAACTCTCCCTCGAACTCCGTTTCCTTTGTCCAGTGCCGTTGCTGCCGGGAGTCACAGCCTACTCTCCCATTCAGCTTGCCCACATACGATACCTCAAAAAATTACCGCATCCCCTCATTCACAGCGCTAAACCACCTAAATAAAGCAAAGGAATATTTTTGAAATATTTTCTATAGGCTAAGTCCTCTGCTAGCAACTTCTGCAAATTTTATTTGATTCTATTTTCATGGCAGACTTGTACTATAGATATTATTATCTCCATTTTCTGTTGAGTATACCAAGACCCAGAGAGAGTACCTTTCTTAAGATCATGTGTTCAACACTGAGCTGTGATTATAGCCAGCTCTCTTGGCTTTCCACCCAGTGCCATTTTTAATTAAACTTCATGGCCTCTAAACCACCTCTATTTTAATCAGAAAAGGATATTCAATGAAAAGTCTATTTCCATTTCAGCAGCTTCAGTGAACATAAAAGAATTAATTTTTTTCCATATGACAATTTTGTGACTCCTCAGAAACTATATAAATTCATAGTCAAATGGCTTTTAACATCTTTTAAATATTGCTTTATATTTGGTTACACTGGCCTTTTTTGTTTGTTTTTGTTTTTTACCATGTCAAGTCTAAATCAAAGGTATGAGATGACTTTCTTCATTTATGGAACATCCTAGATTATTTTTCTTTGTATATTAGTTATATGCTATGCCTTTTCTAGGGTCGAAACACAAACAATCTCCGTAATCTGGCAGCCAGGTGACTTACACAGCCCTACAAGTGGAACTTGCCATCTGTTTGACAGCTAAGGATTTCAAGCTTTGTTTGTCAAAATGGACATTTAGTCTGGATTGATAACTATAGATTTATGTGATCAATTTTAACTTTCACGGGTTTAGAGGATATGCCTGAACAGGCCTTTGCTCTCATCCTGTTTTTTTTTTAATTTAGATTATTCCTGGATCTAACTACAATTCAAATGGTATGACATACTCTATATAGAATTCGGGGTATGGCAAAAGTAGGTTTACAGTTGTTCTCATGGAAAATAATACAATAATTAATAGTAAGAACACAAGAACAAGCTCTCAACTCTATTGTGAGAACAAGCATGTACTCACAACTCTAAACCTACTTTTGCCCCACCTTACATGTACTTACCTTGAGGCATTTTGATTTGATGTGCCCCATTATTGTTTACATTTTCTCATTAGTATATCAGCTACTGTTCAAGTCTTCAGAAGGATTTATAGAATTTTGTTATTTGTTTATTTTATTCTCCACTCTTGCATTCAATAGAAATGCATTAATGCCTACAATGTGACAGCCAGTTGCAGTCACCTGGGCTGTAATGTTGAACGGGAGAGGCACAGTCCTTGCCATCACAGGCTTATGTTCTAGAGGAGAAAAAGCAGCACAGAAGAAAATTCAAGAAGGTGGAAGAATTTAAGCAATGGCGTTGAGTTAGAAAAATTCATGATTTTAGTGAACTAAAGGATCATTAATGTAACTGGACTATAGTAAAATTAGGCAGAGCGTACCGGGTGAGTCTGCTTAATGACCTCATAGACCTTTGTAGAAATTTTTGATTTAATACCAACTACAGTGTGAGTGATAGGCTGATTAATTTTCTAAGAATTTTCTAAGAATTAATTTTCTCATTACTAAATGGAGAATAGTTTGAGAGTCACAGGGTAGCTAAGAAGAGCCTTAGGAGATTAACAGAGAGTCAGGCATAAGATCATCATGGCCTGGTTTAAGCCGAGGACAGATTAAAGAAGTAACTTGAAAATACGATTAGAATGATTTGAGGAAGATTTGAACATGGAGAGTGAGAACAGCAGAGATTCGAGGATGATCTGACATAACATCCATGGCAGTATCAAATAAAATAAAGCCAGGCAATGCTGCATTAACAAATAACCACTGAAACCATGTGGCTTATAATAAACAAACAAACAACATTTTCTGGCTTATGCTATATGTCTATTTATCGACGGACAGGGGATTCTGTTCACAACGGTCTCTCAGAGATTTGGGATGATGAAGCAGCCATTCTCCTGAACTCTGGAGGTCATGGTACCGGAAACAGAGCTCTTCAGTGTCTCACTAACATCAGCTACAAGTAAGATTCTGTTTTCATTTTTGAGAAAAACTTAGAGAATGTGTTAAAAACCTGGCTACACTGTTCAGATGGTATGAGTACCTTGGATACTGGATTCCTGGACTATAAATAATTTCCTTTCCAGAAGGGCCACATCTTAGGGCAGAGGTGTGTGAGGATGTCTGCGAGGTGTGCTGGGGACTCACTTGAGATGCGACTGACAGTCAAATTCTCATCTGGGCTTTGTCTGCGTTGTCATCAATATGGTGAAAGAGTATGGCCAGGTCTTGGCATTTTGGGTAAATGATCCTTAGCCAAAGAAGTACAAAAGTTGTCTTTTCTAATTTACCTACATTTATGAGAGTTGACTTGCATTTCAATTCAAATCCCTTGATGAATACTTTTAATACATTACAGATTCAAAGGTATATTTTCTGTAGCATATTAGACTGTCGCTTTCTCAAGACAAATTGTTCATAACGTCATTCACTTACTCAAAAAATAGTGCCTGGAACAAAGTATATTGTTGAATGATTATTAATGGGTATTTTAATACATTCCATATAATATACTCACATGTAGAAAATGATGTTAAAATTCTATAATATTAATATATTTATAATGCTTCACATAAAATACAATGATATAAAAATTAAGTATTTACTATATGCCAGCTACAGCATTAAGTGATTTAGTTTCCTCTTACTTCTCATCTTATTTACTTCCCATCAAGAAATGTTTTCAGAATTTAATTCCAATATTTATTTTCCCTATTGAATATATTGTGACATGATGTGCTATCAGAAGACAGAGGATAAATGCCACAAAATTACCTGGATCATCAATTTGATTCTAAGTACATTTTATGAGAAAATATATGTATATATATAGTCATATAAATATAAAATACTTGAATTTTTCAAAAGAAAATAAACAACTTTGAAGAAGCTCAAAGTTTACATTTTGATATGTCAATTGCTCAGGTTTTTGCTGTAAGGATATATATCAGGTAAAAATTTAATTTAGCTGCACTAAAGGGAAAACTGAAATATCAGTGGCTTATTGAAGGTAGGTGCTAATTTATCAGGCAGTGAGAAGTCCGGAGGGAGTTAGGTTGGCCCAGTGCTGTCATGATTACTGCCAGGAACCTGACTCCTTCTATCACTGCGCTCAGCCATCCATCCCATCATGCATTTGTAAACTCATTGTCAGTCACAAGATGGAACCTACTCTGCTTCATCATTGAATCTGTTTTCCAGAAATAAAGGAGACCAGAAAAGGCAAAGGGCTAAGAGAAATGCCAGACGAGTTTGTCTCATTTAAATGACTTCTCGAAGGCATCAACCAAAAACTTCCTTTCAAATTCATTGGTTAGAATGGTTTCACACGGGACACTGTAGCTACAAGGAAGGGGAGAAAAAATAGATGTTTAGCTGGGCAACTGCCACACCCAATAAAACTTGGATTATGTTAGTAAGAAGGTATGTGAGAAATAGAGATTGAGTGGGTAACAGTTACCCACCCGAATAATAATCTGAATGTAAGTGATGGCTGGAGTTGGGCTCCGTCATGCCTTGGAGACGTGTCCATTGGTTATCACAAAGTGGTTCCCCTAAGAAGTGGAACTCTTATAAATGAAGTGTAGAAGTCAGGAAGGATTGTTTTAACTCTTAATAATAGGTACCATCCCCCTGCAGAATCTTCTGACTGCTACTTGAACTTAAAAACAAATCATTGATTTAGCCCACCTTAACTTGAGCCAAAGCTATGTGTATCAGAAATGACTACAGAGTTTCAAGGCAGGAATTCTCCACAAGTGTTCTCTGTCTGCCTCTTGTTGGAGCATTTGCAGTAAAAGTTTTTCTCTTAATAATCTTAGAATTTGGATTAAGAATTCAACTGGTGAGTGGCTTTACCTGGACCATTAAAATATCAAATGCAATTTAGTTAAGAGAACTCTACTGTGGACAAATGTCATCAGAAGAAACCCAAAGTGGCTCAATTATGGTGCTTTGATGTAAAAGCAGCAATGCCTTGGGCACAATTTTTATTTCCCTCAGAAAATTAAAATCTCTGAACCAAGACTGATGGGACTGTCCTGTTCCCTGGGGCCTTTTAATATTTTTATTATTTAATCATTCTGTGGCCATGGGTGAACCAGGCCCTGCTGACGATAAGGAGTTAGCACCTTGTTTTCAGAATTCTATCATGTTTCCTCCAAAATAGAGGGACTGCTTGTCAGTATACAAATCCCAAGCTTCAGACACTCAACATCAAACTCTGTGATGTGCTCAGGCCTGGCTATTTCAGGGGGAAAAAAATCCCACTTTTCCTGGTGGAGGTGGGATTCAGTTATTCCCTAAATTAAGCCCCCGCCATAATCTAGTGTTTTCAATTTACCCAATTCCCACCAGAAAACAGACTTTGAAGGGCACAGGAAATATGCAGAGTCAAAAGTAGTTAGGCAAAAACCATTCTGAAGCTGAAAACTCTGTAATTAACAATGTAATGTTTCATCTCTCACGGAAACACTGGTAATTAAAATGGACCAACCAACAAGGCAAAGATGGCCTTGCACTGCCCCCTAGCAAACATCACAAATTCCTCTATATAATATGGCTTCTTTGTTATGAATCCGGTTCAAATGATTTTGAAGCCATAGTCCAGATATTTCTTGCTCCTAATCACTATTGAAACAATTTGACAAATTATTGAAAAATATGCTGCTGTCCATTTACAATTAGGGCAGCAAACTAGAATAATATCGTTTGATTGCAATCTGCAGCTATACACTCGTATATTTTTCTTACTTCCATCTCTCTTTTCCTTTGTTCCTTCTTTTCTTTATTTAAAAAAAAATTACCTGGCCTGTAATCTTGAACCTAAAGCACAATAAAAGGGAAAAAAAAAAAAAGCTAATATGATTTCAAAACTGTTTTTCTCGCTTCTGGAAATTCACACGTGTTAACCGAGCTCATCACTCAGCCCTGCTAAGCAGACTATTTTATCTAGGACTAGCTGAATTTTACAGTCTATTTATCTTACACCTTTTAATTAAATGGCCGCTACCTGGCGCCTGGTGCCTATTCCACTGTCTTACATAATGTATCTGTCCACATTTCCCTTCTGATTAAGAATAAGAAACGGTTACAGAGAGTGAAGTGGAAATATGCGAACATCACAAGGAGGCACAGCAATTTCATATTTCAACCTGGATGTGTCCTGAGCTTTTAATTCAGGTCAGCTGCGCTTCAAAATGCTGTGAGTGATTACTAATTCTACTTGGTTTTCCCAGTGAACCCGAGGGTGAGGGGGGAGGAAGAGATTTTATGACAGCCGAAGGACGGATAGGAGCACGGAACAATAGTGTTCAATTGCAAGAAAGTCAACAGAAATGTTAAAAATTAGCTAACTCTTTTGGGTGCTATGAAAAATTATAGAGTGGAAATAATAGGTAGATGACATTTGATTAAATATTTAATTAAGCTAAACACACACGCACCTCTTAATTTTGAATGTGTTTTGTAGAATGGTATTCCGCCAAAACGAAGTAGAGGGGACATTTTTAAACTTTCTTCTGATTATGTGTAATTGCTGACTTGACCGGGCTGAGCATGCCACCCAACATTACTGTCAAACTAACATTTCTTATCACTAGTCACTTATTAGACCCAGTTTTGCAGAAAGGGTGATGCTTGGGAAACAAGTTTCCCTCTGCTTATTCACAATATTGACTTAGTAGCATTTTTGCCTTCTTGATTAATTTAAATGGCTTTAGAGAAGTTTACCCTTTGACACTCAGGGACCAATGTAATTGCATTATAGGCTACTCTTGCCAATGCTGATGTTCAAGAAGAAAACACAACAGGGATGAGGCTTTTCTGGACAATGACAGCTCAGGAAGAATGAGCGAACATCCCTAATCAGATATTGAAGCCCAGTGTATTATAGTTATAGGAAGCTCCTGAGTGGAGATCTAGCACCTTGTCTTATTAAGTTTTACTCCAGAAAATACATTCACATGAATGAATTAATATTCCCATTTCCATTACCACTACTCAGTGAGGTACAGAATCCAAAATCATTAGAAAATGGTGAGAAGAGATTCATGAGTAGAAAAAAACATCTTTAAAGTTCTCAAAATAAGAACTTTAAACTTTTGCATATGCATTTGCAAGCACATGAACTTCAGATATAGAAAGTTGTCCCATAGTAGTCATAGTGTTTATTTCCTGTATCTGTCACAATCTGTTATGCTTAATTAATCATATGCTTATTCCTCCTACTAGACTATGAAACCTCCAGGACAGAATCTGAGTTAGAATCAAGTTGTATTGAAAGCGGTGTATCTGGCACAATGTAATTGGTACAAGGCTATTTATTGAATAGGATTGAATTGAATTAAGTTAATACTAGTAAATGTCACTACCCAATCAGTCAGCAAGGACTGGGGGCTTGTACCAGGTAAAACAAACACATTATCTGGCTCTTTTACTTGGTATCCTATAAAAAGAAGTTTGGTTATGTGGTCTTGATTAAAGCTGATATTGGATTCTTCTAAGCATAGTAATGAATAGTTAACTGATTCCACATTTCTGCTCAACCCCAAAGGGAAATGGGTACCTATTATATAGTTATCTTCAACATTCCAGTACCCTCCCTTTCCCATAGCATAAAATAAGCTATTTCTACAGAGACCATTTATGAATGTACTTTGTTTTAAAAGCACATCTATCTTGTGAATCAATGTTACAGGTGCTGTATTTTAGAGAGCCATTGACCTCTAAATATTGCCATAGCACTTGACACTCAGCAACCCTTTTCTTAGTGCCATAGCATGTGGTGCACTAAAAAAAAAATCATAATTGCAATGTTAAAGCATAATCAAACAAATAAAAAAGCTAACGCAATCAAAATAACTAAATAAAGGCACTTAATGAAAGAATTAGGAAGAAATCTTGCGAGGTAGATGAAGTGGTCTGTGTCGTGATTAAGAAGTGGGCACAAAGCTGGACCCCTGAATCAGGATAGAGGATTTAAATTAGGCCTTTTGTCTACTGACGTCTGGGGGTGGAGTGGATGGGGGGGCTCACCCTTGTGGCTGTTGTTCTGAACAATATGCCAGAAGCAGGCTGGAGGGACCTGAGCAAACCACATGCCACTTAGAGTGAGAACAAAGAGAAAGAAACTAGAAATGCTGGAGAGATGCTGACAGCATAACTGGTAAAACCTCAAAAGACAGGAACCACTGGACCGGCTTAATGACACAAAGAGAGTTTCCTCGATAGCCATTGCCCAAAAGTAAACAATGCTATGGAGTGGAACATGATTCATCGGTAAGCCCTGGGGATCAGAGGCATCAACAGTGATCCTTGGAGTATAGAGAAGTTGTGTGATTCTTGTCACTCTGCCCCCTCCTCGGTCCTCCACTACATGCAAGACACACACACAATCACACACACAGAGTTTCACTCAGGACTGGTTTCATATTTTGAATTAAAATACATCCATGTTTAGATTTTAATCACCTGAGTTAATATTATTCACCAATTGAATCTTCAGCAAATTCCTTCAAATATCAACAATATACAATCCTCTGGTCAGGTGCCATGCATTCAAATCCTATAAATTCTTTGCCCAATTTCTCGTGATAGAACAAAACCCTTCCTTTTCAAAAATGTAATTTACAAGAAATAAAGAATGAAGCAAGATTATTTTCTTAGGTGCATACAGTATATTTTGTCTCAAAATAATTAATATTGATATGTACACTTGTAGTAGTAGACAAAAACATTACTCTGGGTATAGGTTGAATTTATTTCTTTTTTAAATTTTTTAAAATTTTATGTTAAAGTAATGAATGCACATGATTTTAAGTCACACCTTTTCTAAGAGTTTAGAACAAAATAATAGTCCCTTCACTTTTATATGACCCAAATTCCTTCCCAAATAATTTCAGTTCTTATGGTTGCTTCTTATATTCATGTAAATATTTTAAAATAATAGGCTTTCATTACTGTTTCTTCAATCATTTTCAGATATTATCAGTTTATTTTTATTATGACAATTTTTTAGGAAAGCCACCAGCCAAACACACACATGCACAGGCGGACACACACGCAGCACTCACTTCTTTCTCTTCATTCTCCCAATATAATTCTAAATTATTTTTTAATAGAAAATCAGTGTTTACATTATTTACAACGTATATCATCCAGCAAAGCTATCATTTAGAATCAAAGAGCAATTAAAGGGCTTCCCAGACATGAAAAAGCTAAAGGAGTTTATCATCACTAAATCATTACATGAAATGTTAAAGGGACTTATTTAAGAAAAATACCAAAACTATGAACAATAAAATGGCAATAAACACGTACCTATTAACAACTGAATAAAAAAACAAACTAAGGAAATAGAAGAACAGAGACAGAATCATGGATATGGGGAGCATTTGGTGGTTGCCAGATGGGGGGTGTTTGGGGGAATGGTTGAAGAGGTGAGGGGATTAAGAAGTACAAATTGGTAATCAGAGAATAGCCAATGGGATGTAAAGTACAGTATAGAAAATGGAGAAGACAAAGAATTTACACGTATGACCCATGGCCATGAACTAAGTGGGGGGTTTGTCAGAGAGAATGGGGGTACTAGGTAGAGGTGGACAAAGGGGGAAAATTTGGGACAACTGTAACAGCATGATCAATAACATATAGTTAAAAAATAAGTTACCAGGTAAAGTCAATACTGCTAGTCCATGGGCCACACTTTGAGTAACAAGCGTGTACAAACCACAGCAATAGGTGTATGTAAGTCAGTGCCAGGTTCCCAGGAATGTAGGTAGTAGTAGTAGTTGGGAACTGACTGAAAATGTCTGCAAATTATTTTGGGCCTTTCCTGCAGTGGGTTTGATCTCCGGCTGGAAGATATAAATACCCAGCATCTCTGTCCTAGGTTAAGTAAGGTGGACCAAAGAAACAGGCTTTTTAGGGCATACCCTATACCACTGTAAATGTTCTTGGTGTAAGGTAAGAACCAGAAACATTTTCTTATTCATCTATGAAACCACACTCTCTAAAACAGAACCTCACTCTAAGTGAGAGTTCAATAAATGATTGATGAACTGGGTTAAAGGTGAATAAAATCTTTCTGACCTTGTATTTCTAGTTGCCACATTAGTTGAAACCGAAATATGGGCTGATTCTCCTAGAGTACAATTGCTGGAATCATGTTTCAGGTTCTTTCCGTTCATACAGATAAGCAATGTCTCAGTATTATTCTCAAGTTGAATTCAGCAGCATTTGAGCTAAACTCTTACTAGTTTTCTTACATCAGAAATAACTAACATTACTACTTTCCTAAAAAAATAACATGAATAAATCACAAGAGCTTTTCCATTTTGTCTAACCACAAATTCCTTACTGTACAGAACTATTTTTTAACAATCCAATGTAGTCTGTAACAACATCAATACTTCTCAATAAAAGGATTCATTAAACAAGATCTTAGTGATGCTGCTGTCTCCTTAGAATTTTTATAAATGGGTACGTGCCCTGAATTGATCATGACATCCTAGAGTAAAACCCCTGCTCTCCCATTATTTAGCAGTGTAGATATGCTGTAGAATAATAAGGCATATACTGACTTTTACCCTCAGCGTTTAACACAGAGCTCCTACAATCCTTGTAAATAGAGGTGCTAGCAGAATCTATTGTTTAATATCTAGTTTTTCACCCTGGTTCCTGATATAGTACTCCTAAGACCTTTCTAATTTACTGAGTGATAGGAGCATCTAACACAGAGTTCCTGAATCCTCTGGAATTTCCTGGGTGATAGGAACGCATTTAGTTTTAGTGGAATGACTCTTGTTTCTCCCTTAAATGGCTCCTGGATATGGGCTGGTCGCCAGAAAGGCTAAGCCATGACTAGAAGTTTGGAGTTTTCAGTCCCACCTCCCACTCTGCAGAGAGGGGAGAAGAGCTGGAAATGGAGTTAATAATTGATCATGGCTACATGGTGAAGCCTCCATTAAACCCCAAAGGTACAGGACTTGGAAGACTTCCAGGTTGGCGAACACATCCACGTGCTTGGAGAGTGGTGCACCCCAACTCCACAGGGGAAGGCTCCGGCACTCGGCCCCTTCCGGGCCTCACCTATGTAGCTCCTCTGGCCTTTCATCGGAATCCCTTACGAAATATCTTTTATGGTAAATCAGCAATACCAAGCAAACTGTGATTCCTGCGTTCTCTGAACTGTTCTAGCAAATTATCAAACCTGAAGACGGGATTGTGGGTGACCCCAATTTGTTGCCAAGTTGGACAGAACTTGTGGGTCACCTAACATCTCCTGCTTGTGATTAGTGTCTAAAGTAGGGGGGCCGTTTTGTGGGATAGAACTTGTAACCTATAGAGTTTGCACTATGGTTACTGTCAAAATTCCATAGCAAGACACCAACTGGCGTTGAAGAATTGGTCAGTGTGGGAAAAATCCCACACACCCGGTGTCAGAAATGTGTGAGTGTTAGTAAAGGGAAAGCACAATGAATTTTCCCCCAGACACCCACAAATCAAGTGAAGATCATCACAACCTACTTTTAGACCCTCAGGTCAAGCAAAAATAATCACACAAAGTTGCCTGAAGAAACAAAATATTCATAAATGTAAAATGTATACTACTCAGTGCTTGGTACAAGAGTCAGGGTTTTTGATTTTTAACTTCTAAAGTGCTTTCACATTCCTTATCCTGTCTGAATTTCCCTAAAGAGCATTTTGTAGTGGCAACATAAGGGAAGGGGTGTTATGAGCATCCTACAACATATAAGAATATGTATATGTATATTTGTGTGTATGTGTAAGAATATACTGAAACTCTAAAGCCTAAGTCTGAGGGCAGAGGAGCCTTCTTTGGGAATTATTAGCACATTATATTGGTGTCTTTTCAAAGAGGTGAATGATGTCTTGTGTTTTTTTCACAGCCCAATTATTTTACTTAATTTAATTCTTTTTTCCTTTAGTAAATTTCACATTTATTTTTTGATCTCACATGATAAAGTGTGTCATTACCCCTTGTGGTATTATGGTCTTATTTTTGTTATTGTTGTTCAAGTCTTTTATTTTTAAATGCCTTTCTAGTGTGCCCAATGTCTATAGTCAGTAAAGATAGAAACTACTTTGTGTTGAAAAGAAATGCTCACTAAGACAAAAATTGCTTGCCAGCTTGTTTTCTAGCATTGTTATCTATTGGTATGCATTATGTCAGTGATTTATTGACACACAATGTGTCAATAGTTAATGTTGGTGATTTGATGCCATTTCAAACCTGTAGCCTTACAGTTTCACACATCCACATGAATAGATACTATATTTGCACAAGTAGAATCTGTTTAACTGCTTCAAATTTGAAATAACAAAATCTATAATAATGACAAAATGACAATTTAATTAATTACAATACACATTATTTCAAAAAAAAATTTTTAGAAAGCCCAAATTTTGAAATATTAGTATAAGAATGAAATCTTTTAGGGACCCTTCTCTTGGAATTTTGGCCTGGAGTTTTTCATATTTTTTCAGGAAGTATGGTAAAGGAAATTCTTGTATATATGGCATTACAGCAGCAGTCCCCAACCCCCCACACCAAGGGCCAATACAGGCCTGTGGCCTCTTAGGAACTGGGCCGCACAGCAGGAGGTGCGTGGCAAACCGGAGAGGGAGCGAACTGATCTCTGGTGCCAAAAAGATTGGGGACTGCTGCATTACAGCATATCAAATAAAAAGAAAACTATGCTGCAGCAATAAGCAATGGTCTTAGGACTCAAGATATGCTGATTGGTTATTTCTGATGAAGCATGTAATATCTAATGTTTTGATTACATGAATTTGTATAGAACCATTTCTGTCTCTCTAGCTATGGAAAGCAGAACAAGTTATGCACGCACCCTTCCTGTTCCTGTATAATGCATCCTCTGCATGTATTGTGGAGCAAAATCCTGACGTGAAAGCTTATGACAGAGTGAGATTGTAAAAACGTATTTTTTATTTCAGACAATTTTGCTATAAAAGCATATTTCAGTCCTTTAAAATAACAGTCGACAAGATTTACTGTATCAAATGTGAGTTTCACACCTCAGTCAGTGGTAGATTTCAAACAAACCCCAGCAGCAGAGCTGAAATTGGCTCTTAAAATCTTTAAGTTAGCTTGTTCCCAGATGAACATCATTTTTTTTAACTTGAAAAATCACACATCATGCCGCACACAAATTCTTTGATTTGCATTTATCCACTTTATTATCCTTTTCTTATTGACAGAGACAGGAGCCAAGTCAGTAGCACATTAATCCAAAAACTAAAAATAGGTAGGCAATATTGTGAATATTAATGCAAGGTGGCAGCTCTCATTTTTTCCATTCCAACCTACTTTTTAATTTGAATCAATTTGTACCAAATGTATTTAAAAATCAGAAACTTAAAGACAACCAATTTTCAACTCATTGACCTATAAATTTGCCTTTGATTACAGTGCTCTCATGCTGGCGCAGGGAGAATAGGAGTGGGTGCTTGAAGTTGCAGGTTTCTTGGGGAGAGTGTAATCACATGCTGAAAGTGCACCCAGGCTTTTTAAAGTCCAGGGTGGATACTGGGGGACATCTAGCCAGTTTATGAGTCCCGAGAGAGGGGTGAAATGGATGTGGATAACCGTTAACACCTCACTCTGTGGGGAGCCTGTCTAGTTCTTGGCAAGAATTTTAAGCTTAATGTTTCCTGGACATCTTTCTCTTCTTTGTGTCACTGTCACTCTCTTGATATCTAAGTAAATAAACATAGACTTAAATGGGGACGGGCGGGATGGGGAGAGGGAGAGAGACATTAAATGAGGAAAAATTCTACAGATTAGGTTTGTTTTAGCTATCACAAATAGGTGGCTTTAATATACATTTACTTTGCAAGTTTATCCCTAATAATGACCGATATTTGTGTAATGCTTTTAGGATTCCCAAGGGCTTTTATGTATACAATATTTGCATCCTAAAACATTTCTGAGGCAAGAATATCACTTCCATCATAGAGATTGCAAAGCTGCGCCTTGAAAAAAATATCTAAACAAATCCCATGGTAGAAATTAAAATACACTTTTCCAGAATTCAAAGTCCAATGCTCTTTTGCCTATACGACATTAATATTTTCACCTTTGAAATGTAAACAAATTTAAAATAAGGTTTCCTGTTTAGCATATTAAAAACGTGTACCTATATAGATGTTCTAAATAATAAAGATACTAAAGTAGATCTCTCTACATGTAAAAGCAGAGAGAACATTGATGTCAGATGCCTTTTGATAGCACCTTTTCCTATAAGATTAGGGCTAAAGGAATGTGTAAGAAGGAAAGATTGGGATAAAGGTGAAGATGGCGAGCACGAGACACTCCTAGGTCTTACTTCTGTGCCCTTTGGTTTTGTTTCGTGTGCAGAAAACAACATAAACAATGAAAAAGGAATAATCTTCAACTATATAACAATATGAATTTCTTAAATGTAATACTAAGTCAAAAAGCTACATACAAAGTACATACTTATTATTAAATTTATATATAATACAATGTAGTTAAACTAGTGAATAGGTTAAATTGCTGTATACAGGTCATTCTGGAGTCCAACTAGTAACTGGGAATGTGGGGGGAAATGTCTTTATCTGGGTGATGGTTACATATTTGTACTTCTTTTGTGAAAATCCTCAAAGCTTAACATTTATGATATTTGTACTTTCCTGTACATACAAATACACTTAAATAAAAGCTTTAAAAGAAAAATGCAGTTGGGCCTTAAGACTGCATTTGTAGCCATCATGGATACATACAAGCTACTAACTGTAGGCTTTATCAGGGACAAGAACATTAGAAAAGCATAGGTGTTATATTCAAATGCCTGAGTTGGAAGTCTTCGCGCCTCTGTGACACTTATTATCAGTGTGCTCTAGGGGACGTTTCCTAAGCCTCAGTTTCTCTAGTAAAATTCTTATGGATTTGCCCCCTTCGACTACCTCATGGGCTCTTGTAAAGCACAAATGCAAACACTGGATGTTGAGAGACCACAAAAGCATTTACAGCATTACTCTTTAACAGCCCTTAAATCTCTTGAGCTAGTGCTATACCAACAAAAACGTCAAATTCTGTATTAGGAAGGTTAAGTAATATTTCAATATGGCCACCAACCTTCCACTATGCAGAGGCTTCACACAATAGATATTATTTCTGACTCATGTAAAGTCCAGTTGATGTTTCCTGATTTAAGGCCTTAAAGGATGTCCTTGTCTAGGTCTTTAAGTTCCTTGTCACTATTCCTGTATTTTGAAAGAAAACAAAAAAACATAGAGAGATTACATCTGTTTCTTAACTTCTTTGTTCTGAAGAGGTATCATCATTTCCACCTACATTACATTCAGTGTAGGTGGGATGCCTCACCTCAGCTATTTGCAAAGAGACTATGGAAAGTAGGAATCTTTATTCATCCATTAGCCGTGTCTGCCACATTGCCCTTTATTCCTTCTCCACAAACCACAAATCAATTTTTGAGACTCTGTCAGTTGAGCATTTCACACCAAAATTCATAGAAACACAGAGATCATTTGATCTATAAACACATGTAGCCCTCTAGAACAGGGGTCCCCAAATTCTGGGCTGCAGACTGTACCGGTGCAGGCCTGTTAGAGACGGGGTCACCGCAGGAGGTGAGTTTGAATTGCATTTAGTGCCTATGAATCCTCTGGAAACCATCCCTCCCACCCAGATCCGTGGAAAAATTGTCTTCCACGAAGCTGATCCCTGGTTCCAAAAACATTGGGAACCACTGCTCTAGAACATATCTTCTGAGCAGTTGACTTTAAACTCAATCTGAATACCAGGGATTTGCTTGCCTCTTCTGTGAGATAGTGCACATTCATGAACAAATATTAGTTATGCCTAAGTCTCAGCACCTAGGTGTCAACTCCTATCAAACTGAATTGAATACACTCTACTTTTTTGATCTTCGAGGTGAGAGACATTTTGGTACAGTTGGAAGTACCCAGTACTAATAACTGGGGTCATGATCTACCTTCTAAATTTATAATCAAATGTAAATACTCTAGACTGAAGAAAGTTCTTATGGAAGCCCTTTTTAACTTTCATAAATTTAATTTACCAGAACTCATTGTTAAAACTGTTTTAAAGAATTTTGGAAATGAAAGTTTTCTTTTTATGATGGAAGGATTACATCAGATACGTGACCTATCTCAAATTACAAAATTGGAACCAAAATTTGAGGTTCAAAATTACCATTCTGATACATACTTCCCATTAAAGTAGGGGAAAATATCATAAAATAAAACTGAAATATTGTTTGTGTCTAGAGTACTCTAATGATCAAGTTTTTAAAAATATTTAATAGATCTGGTGAACTGTTTTACTGGTTAAACTGATTACACTGCTCCCTGTTAGTTTACCCAGCTTGTACCAGGAACTGTAATTATATCAATAATCAGCATAAATTGTATTTATTCCTCATTTTTCAATCTTTTTGTACTTGCAGACTTAAGATTGCAAAACGCAAGGCAAATAGTATATAACTTTGGAGAGTTTTCATCATATAGCCTTTTTGCTTCAGGAAGTGGTTATTTTATTTGAACAGTCATATATATATACATACCTCTCATGCCTGAAATGAATTTCGAAGGCTCAATGTCTTTATGCTAAGTATTCAGCACTACAAAACCACTGCTTCTGAAAGTGTGTATAGGCCAGGAATGAAATGTTCTATTTTTACAATGGGATGAAGATTTCCTATTAAAAAGTAAAGCTTTCATTTCCAGTGTTATAAAGAACAGTATTTCAGTTTTGGTGAATTAATTTAGGAAGGTAAAGAAGTCCCATATAAGAATTTTCTCTAGCCTATGTATTTACGTTTGATTATAAATCTGAACATTTATTGGGATCCAATACTTGGCTCTGGGCATTTGGGCCAAATAAATATTTGTAGTTGATAGGTAAATGGTTAATTTTTATTATGCTATTTTTCAATTAAATTTGATATCATAGTTATATGTACAATTTCAGGTATTAGTTATTAAAATGTACTGACAGTATTTTTAAATTTTTTCTCTGCCTCAATGAAATTTTTCTAAGTCCCCTTTCTTCCTTAAAGTAAAAAGCAAGATGGACACATAATAACAAGAGGAGATATTTTAGGGTAGAAGATGAGATGAACTGTTCTTATCCTTTTCATCCAGCTTTAAACTGTGGTTCTAAATCTACTCATCAAGTGAGAATAGATGACTATTACATAACATAGGGCCTGAGGTCAGTATTTCTCTGATAAGTCTGTAGACTTCATGGTCACAATTAAATACAAAGGTTCAATGGTTCATGCATCATCTTCATTAACCACTACACACCTATCAACTAGCATTATGCCCAGCACATAACAGGTGATTAAAAATTAATGAACTACGTGTGATAGCAACTCCTCTACTTCTTGGCCAGTCCTCACCTGTAACATCGCAGATCCTGACTCAACATTATAGTTAAGCCAAGTAGGCAACCACCCTGAAAGTTTTTTAAATACCAAGAAAACTATTAATGACCCAAACTATACTTTTTCATCTGAAATGCCACTTTTAAGTTTTGCTTATTCGGTTTAAAATGTCACTTTTTTAAAAACACAAAACAAATATAAACTCAGAGAGTCACTAACATTTGAAGCCATTTTAAATTATTTTCACTTAAGACAAATGAGTATCAGATTTTTCTTTTTTTTTCCTCCCCAGTGGAGCTGGTTGGGAGAAGAAAGTCATTCTCTGGTGTCTGGAAATGTGAAGTAGGTTGAGAAAAACGTAAGTCAGTAAAGATGAGCTTAGATGAGTGAGAAGTACCAAGAAAACCCCAGCTTATCTCACACTGTTGCTTATGGGAGACAAAATACGAAAAACATAGAGATGATCTGGTTTTTGCCAACACTTGTTCATAAGGCAACCGGGATCCACAGATGTGAACTAGTCAGACAGCTAATCATTGCTAGAACCAAGGTTATCTTTAAGGAGACTTTTGATTTGGTGCCTTTCCCTTCAAAATGTTGATTTTTTTTATTTACAAAGGATAATCCTACCTCAAAGTGAACTAAATCTTATAAAATATTTTGGAAATTCAAAAGTATCTTAAAGGAATCTCAACAAATTTCTCGTCTCTGTAATTTTGTATAGTATATATAAACAACTACTTAAGCTCCCTTAGAGTAATTTAACTTGCCAAACATGTAAACTATGACTAATTAAATGTGAAAGTTAATGATTATACAGTTAGGAGCTGGTTTAAAATATTCTCCATCATTTCCAAGACATAGTATTTTGCTAAATCAGAATCAGTCAAATAATCAGTGAGATCTATAACTATGGTGAAAATATGCATTGCTGTAAATATAAAGAAAAATCCTTCCTTCTATTTCAAAGATTTACTCAATAAATAAATTAGGCTCACATAAAAAACTATTATGTATACCATTGCTGTAGCGGGGTTCTAAGGTTGACAGAGCCAAGATTAACTGTATTAGGTTGTGTATTAGAGAAACAGAACTAACAAGATGTGTATGTGTATAGTTCACAAATCATATATATATATATATAAAAATATATACAAGTCTACAAATCATATATATATGATTTATATATATATATAAAGAGAGAGAGAGAGAAATTATAAGCAATTGGTTCACACAACTACAGAGTGGGCTCACACAACTCAAGATCTGTGGGGTAAGTCACCAAGCTGGAGACCTAGGAGAACTGATAGTTTAGTTCTAGTCTAATTCCAAAGGCCTGAGAACCTGGGGAGCCAATGATGTTCCAGTCTAAAAGTCAGCAGGCTGGAGATCCAGGAAAAGCCAATGTTTCAGTTCAATTCCAAAAGTAAGGAAAAAGTCAATGCCCCAGTTGGAAGGTCATCTGGTTGAAGAATTCCTGTTTACTCAGCCTTCCTGTTCTAGTCAGGTCTTCAACATATCACATGAGGCCTACATCATGTTATGGAGGGCAATCTAATTTATTCAGGATACAGATTTAAATTTTAAGCCACTTTGGAAAACAGTATGAAAGGTCCTCAAAAAATTAGGAATGGAGCTACCATATGACCCAGAAATTCCCCTTTTGGGTATGTACCCCAAAATTTTGATAACACTGTTGTAGAAATATACATACCCTATTTTACTATAGCATTATTCACAATAGCTGAGACATGGAGATAACTGAAGTGTCCTTTGGTGAATGATTATAAAAAGAAGATGAGGTACATATATACAATGGAACACTACTCAGTCATGTAAAGAGATGAAATATTGCCATTTGCAACAATACAGATAGATCTTGAGAGTATCGTGTTATGTGAACTATGTCAGACAGAAAAGGACATAAACCATATGAGGGCATTCCATATTCACATATGAAATATTAAAAAAGCAACAAATGAACAAACAAATAAACTCACAGATATAGAAACAGAATGACGGTTGCCAAAACAAAAGTGGGGGTAAGGTGATGAGGATAAAGGGGGTCAAATTATATGGTGTCAGAAGGAAACTAGACTTCGGGTGGTAAGCACATAATGTAGCGTACAAATGTCATATTGTAAAGTTGCGTACTAGAAATTTATATAATGTTATTAATCAGTTACCCCAATAAATTTAATTAAAGTTTTTTAGATGTTAATCTCATCCAAAAATACTCTTAGAGCAATACCTGATCTTTTAGTCCATTTGGGCTGCTGTAATAAAATAGCACAGACTGGCTTCCTTATACACAATAGTTTATTTGTCACAGTTCTGGAGACTGGAAGTCCAAGATCAATGTGTAACATGGTCAAATAAGGACTGTAGACTTCTCATTGTACCCTGACATGGAGGAAAGGGCAAGGAATCTCTGTGGGGTCTCTTTTTTTAAGAATACTAATCTCATTCAAAAGGGTTCCACTCTTATGACCTAAGCACTTCCTAAGGCCCACCTCCCATATTATATTACTCTGGGGAGTTAGAATTTCAACATACAAATTTTGGTGGACACAAACATTCAGACTATATATCCCAGAATAACATTTGACCAAATGTCTGAGCACCCTGTGGCCCAGTCAAGTTGACACGTAAAATTAACCATCACGGGCAGGCAGGTTTATTATGTAAAACACCCTACTCTTCCCAAATAACCTGTTGCATCACATGTTTGTTTGTTTGTTTGTTAGTTTTTAAATAGAGGTATGTAAATTTCTTAGAAAAAGAAGTTAAAACATTTCTACAATTGTGATTAAGGCATATATAAACATATATGGCAACTGAACATTGTGAAATAGATGATAAAAGCAGACTTTTAAGGTGACAGATAGTGCTGCTAAGAAAGACAGAGCCTAAATGTAGACTACATCAAGCAACAAAACCTATATCATTGGAGAGAAGTGTCTTACCCGACGGAGCTTAATGACCATATTGCAAAATGGCCTTGACCCAGTCATCTTCACATCTGGTATGTTCCACAGGATAGAATGACTCTATGTGAAACCAAAGCAGTTGTCCCATTAAATCTGTACCATTCCATAGCCAAGCACCTGAGCTCTCAGGCATCTTTAACAGAGCGCAATAGAGAGGAAAGAACTAACTTTGAAGATGATTCCCAAACCCCCCAAAATTGAGAAAGCATTGGATAACCAGCAGAACTGGAGGGTACCAGAGGATGGTGGGAACCAAGATTCTGCATATTGGGAAGAATCTCGGGGCAGCTGGGTCAGTGGGAGCTGCCATTCACATGAACTAGAGAGTACAATAAATGAGCCTCTTGGGACATCCTGAAACAGTTGGAGGGAGTAGGGGCATTTCTTCATGGTATGGTGATCTAGTGAAAATTTTTATGTAGCAAAATAGTCTATTAATAAATTAACTTTCATTTGTATTTCACTACTCTAGATTCATAAAAATATGTGAAACAAGCCTTCCTACAATGTTCCATTTCCATCACCCTTCTATACAGGGATACAGCCACTCTTTTTTTTTTTTTTTTTTAGCTCTCCATTTAACGAGGGACACAGTACACAGTTGTACTTTTGCATTTCCTTTTTTCTTGATTCACTATGATTTATATTCTCAAACATTCTTGAATAACAACCAAATCCAGATATTATACATATATACACACATATATTTATATCTGTTAAATTTACAAAAATAAAGTCTCAATGTAGTAAGGCAAACCAAGAAGTGACAAGTTATACATGTGTACCACATCTTCTTTATCCATTTGTCTATCAATGGACACTTAGTTTACTTCCACGTCTTGGCTATCATATATAATGCTGGGTACACCATAGGATATATAGTCAGCAACATTGCAATAACTATGTCTGGTGTCAGATGGCACTAGACCCATCAGGGTGATCACTTTGCAAAGGATACAAATGCTCAATCATTATGTAGTTCACCTGAAACAAAAATAATATTGTATGCCAATCGTAATTGAAAATAATTTAAGTGACCAGTTTTCACTCTATCTATCTATCATCTATCTATCTATCTATCTATCTATCTATCTATCATCTATCTTCTACTCCCAACTATTTTAGTGTAGATTTATTTCAAATTTCAAAAAATAGTCCTATTCTAAAGCCATATTATCTAGTTCTGATTAACAAAAGTGATTTAAGGATTTCCAATTTGGATTTCAAAAACAAAATTCTTACTCTGAATCTAATAAACTGCAATAAATGTGCATTACCTCTCCTTCACAAACTTCTGAATTTAAATAAACTTTCTTTTTTTACTTTAAATAATTTTATATTTTCAGTTGACATACAACATTATATTAGTTTCAGATGTATGACATAGTGATTAGACATTATATAACCAACTAAGTGATCATCTAGTTCCCATCTGATACCACACATACACAGTCATCACAATATTATTGACTGTATTCCCTATGCTGGATTTTACATCCCTGTAACTGTGACTATTTTGTAACTACCAGTTTGTACTTCTTAATCCCTTCACCTTTTTTATTCATTCTCCCCAACCCCTCTCTTGCCTGGGAACCACCAAAATGTTCTCTGTAAACTTCCTGTCTAAAAGAACACCACTCGAAAAGGCGAAAGAAAACCACAAAAAACTGCAAAGTCAACTAGGTATTTTGTATTTTAGGAATACTGCTTAATGGGCTTTTCCAGCCAGAATGAAGACTCCACCTTGCCCTCACTCAGGGCAAGAGTAGCGGCTGAACGTGACCCTGGAAGCGGTACGGACTCCCGGTGCCAGGCTCTGGCCTTCTCTTCCTTAACTCTCAAAACCTCTTCATACTAACGTGGGGAAGCAGGGCAGACGGGATCACTGGCCTTGGACAAAAACTGCAGGACTTGCATCTTGGTGGTTTCGGGCTGAGGTCTTAGCATGTAGGATCGTTGTTGGACACCTGCTGGTACCCCATGTGATATCCCTGTAGCAAGTCTTGGGTGATAAGCTTCCTGGGCTCTCCCAAAGTGCATCATTCCATCATAGATGCCCAAAATATTCAGGAATTTCCAGATCTCTTCCTCAGAGGTGCGGTCACCATTCAGAAAGATCACACACACCCAGGAAAGGCATCAGAGTCCCCTATGTAAGAAATCGCCAGCTGTGGCTGGCTGCCATCGCTGCTGTCGCCTAGGTTGCAGCAAGGGTGCAGGAGTGAACGTTGGGCTTGACTCCCTACAATTCTAGGCCACAGCCCAGATCCATGTGGTCAGAAGCTCTCCTGAGGATCTCAGGGAAATGCTCCCTGTATCTTCAATGGACTATCCTCAGCATGTCCGCCTTTTTAATGGGCTCCTGCACTTCATGCTTATATAGCAGGAACGGCACCAACTCCCCTTCTTAGTTAGGGGAGCTCGGCTAGAGCTCTCAGTGGAAGCTGAGCCCCAGGAGGAAGTTTTACTTTTCTGAATGTGGCTTTGGGCATTTATATCAGGTGTTTTGCATGAAACACTTGCAGCAGGCCTGGTGTCAGCTGGGAGACTCAGAAGCACCAGGGGAGTGTGGAGTGAGCATCCCCCAAAGCAAAAGAGGATGAGATAGTGGCTTCTTCTTCCTCTACCATAGCAGTCTGAGCACTCTTGAGACCTTGGGTGTCAGCTCTGTCATGGTGGTTTCTCACCAGCATGGAGCTTACTCTTCTGACCACAAGGCACGATGGCTGTGGTCCAGGCCAGCACACCAGAGTGTGAGCCAATGGACAGGTGATTTGTGCATCTTGACCCCAAGTCCACTTTTGCATTTCTTTGAAAGAATATATGCCCTGAACCATGGTCCACGAGGATGACATTCCCTAAATAGCTTTTTGTCTTTGGAAGTCAAGGTCGCTCAGAAGATCTAAGAATAGCAGGACAAATGATAGTGTACTATAGTTGTCTCATACTGTCTTGAAAGAGCCAGTTAATTTTTCAGGTATTTTGTGTTATTAAATACAGCTCTTATTAAAATTTAAATTAAGTTAATTGACTTTGAAATAAAGTATATAAAAATAAAGTTAATGAATACTCAAAGCTTATAACTTCTAATTATTTCACTACATTTTATTGACGTTTGTGCTCCTGAGGTAATTTATTTGCATTCAAATTGTATGGTGGAAATACTATATAAAAATGTGCTATTGTACATTGTTTCCTTGCCTTCAGTGGCAGCATGAGGGTAACTTCAAAATGGCTATGGTGAGAGCATTCATACTGCAGGGATTAGCATTTTTACAGTGAGCTGGTTGCTACACATTTACTGACACATCAACGGGTGTCAAGGTCCAGTGAGGATGATGTGATCCTAAGTTAGTGTAATTTCACTGAGGAGTAGGGAGAGGAAATCGGTTGCAATTTGAACATAGTACTCATGGTGTAACAGAATTTCTGGATGTGCCACGTTTATGGGAGTGGATTCTAAATCATGATATTTTGGAATCACCACCACTTTTGAAGGGGTCATTTTAGTCTGATCACAGAGCATTGGCAGGGGTGACCTTTGCGATTCAGGACCAAGTGTTTCTCCACTTAATTGGTGCACTATAAGCCTCAGATTTCTACTGCAAACTGAGGGACAGGTTTTCCACTATTGGACGATACTGTACATTTGACAAACTTGGTGTCGTCTGTCTGGATCCAAAATAAATTTTATTTATAGAAGAAAAAACACTTGAAATCTCTGACATTACTTGAACACTCAAATTGTGGAAAATAATTCATACGTGTTATAACATGGGAAAAATACCTTTTAAGAAAAAAATCAAATGGGATGGTAGCATATCTCAAAGAGATGTTGATTATAGATTACATTTGTCGCTAGGTTTCATATAGATCAAAGATTTAAAATATTTATACTGCCATAGAACAGAGGTGTGACTGATGTTTTAAATGTTCTTAGCTGATTCCAGAACCTATGTTTCATAGTTATAATCCCCCCTCCATCTCTTAGATGTTATGAGGTTAAAAGATGATTTTAGATGTGACACTAGGAGTAGAACTTTGGATGTTGGTGGGAGAAAGCAGATGATCCCTCTCAAAAATCCCTCAAGTACGGCTACGTCAGAGATACTCTAGAAATAGCTGAAATATGACAGTCAGTCAATGCAGTTAATAAGCTAATAAAATCAAAATATTGAAATTATTGCAAATTTGTTGGTACCCACTGATTAGTGAGTGAGTCATGAGAAAAACTGTCCCATCTATTGTGTCCCAGGGTATAATCAGGAAAACAAAACCATTTTACATTCAAAGCTAAAGAGAATTTCTTGCAGCGAACTGGTTACACAAGTCATGGAAGAGCTGAGACGGAAGGAGGGATGATAAGACAATCTAGGGATTATCAACAACTGGAAACTACTACCCTCTGCGGCTGGAAGGCCAAAGAGAGCAGGTAATGACGTAAAACCCCTGAGTTCACAATCACCTGGCTGACAGGCTTTTCAGGATCCGGAGACCCAGAGTTAACCACGCTACTGCAAGAGATGCCCTCAGGACAGAGAAGAAGACAAAAACATACTCTGCTTCTCCCTTTTTCTCATTCCCCAGTATCACACCAGGCATTCTCATTTCACCTAACCACAAGCCAGTTTTCAGTGTAGGTTCCAAGGGCCAGTATAACATCAAAGGGAAGAAGGAAGAAATCTGAGGGAAAGCAGGTACAGGACTAACAAATCCATAAAATCCCAAATAGCTCGCTCTATCTATCTATCAATCTATCATCTATCTACCTACCTACCTACCTACCTACCTATCCATCCATCCATCTATCTATCCATATAAATCAACAGATTTTCCCCAATGTTCATTAATGTTATGCTAAGGAAAAAAAAACATTTTTCTTCTTTCCCAGGTATATTATCTGAAAGAGCATTTAATTAATCACTGAATTAGAAGTTTACACACTTCTAACTCTTGATACAGTTATTTAGCTTCCTAAATGAGTGCAAGACTGTCCAAATATTGAGAGCCTATTACTGATCCAAGAGACTCTTATTTTTCATTATTCTAGCGTTATCTGTACTCACACTCTGAGAGGTACTACAGAATGGAAAGTTGGATTGATTTGACAGTTAACCCACTCTTTTCACCTTGCCATCACTCAGATAATGCTGAGAAACATGAAATGGTCAAAAGGCAAGAAAAAGAAGGAAGAGGGAAGAACAAGCATACTCCACAAGCTGATTGAACTGTGCTGAATGATTGAGAGTCGGCTTTCTTTGTGAAGTGCTTTTATTACCTCACATGTTATCCTCGCATCCCACAAAATAGCTGGATATAACATGTCAATGTTATTATTGCTACTTCTCTGCCATATCCTCTTTCTACCACCACAAAAATAAGAGCCTATCAGAAAATACATATTAGCCAGACTTGGTTTTATCCTTCCTAAAGATACTTGTTTTTTGTGTTTTTTTTTTATTTTTAGAGAAAGAGAGGCAGAAAGAGAGAGAAACATCTATGTGTGGTTGCCTCTCACATGCCCCCAACTGGGGACCTGGTCCACAACCCAGGCATGTGCCTTGACTGGGAATCAAACTAGCAACGCTTTGGTTTGTAGGCCAGCACTCAATCCACTGAGCCACACCAGCCAAGGCAGATTCTTCTATTTTAGGCAGATCCTCTTCATAAAGCTATTCTGAGAGTCCTCTTTGGTATCATAAATTTAAACTAAGGAAACCACCTTCCTCTCCTTCCTGACACATTATTTCATGAGGAGTATGTCTTGCTCCTTAAAAAAACAAAGAGTTCTTTAAAGCAAAAAAAAAAAAAAAAAAAAAGCCATCTATTTTGTTTGCTTTCCATGTGCTGTCTATACCTACAGTAAGCACTTCAAGCACACCAATGTGTTCTAGAAAGTTGGTAACTCAAAAATACCAAGCCTTATAGTATTCAAATAACCCATAAACTAAATTTTAAAACAATCTTGTTTAAAAGTTGAAGCATAAAAAAAAAAAAAAAGAATTGGGTAAATTCCCCCAGTAGATTCTCCAACTTTTAGCAGAACAGAATTCACTAAATCCTGGGTTACAAGTAAAACACAAGTCAAATTTAAGGTCAATTGCAGATGACAATGTTTCTTGTCATGGTACCCGCTTTGGAGCCATATTTCTGCTGACCACTGAACATTTCCCTGTTGAGTATTTTGTGATACATTAGAGGCGAAATTAGGGGATTTGAGTACTGGAAGGGACTGCCAATGGTCTGTGATTCGATTCACATAATCTTTCTGCACCAGACTCTCTAACATCATCATTGAGTTAGTCTAAGAATTTTGAAGCTGTAGAATTCAGGGCAGCACATTACAATATGCCAGTATTACTATTCTCCTGCTCTGACATTCTTCACTGATTGACAGATGAAGGAGAAGGAAGGGCAGCCACCATTAACTGAGAGTAAATGAAACTGGAATATTAAAATTCAGGATTATTTGAATGACGGAATTGGCTGGCAGAGTGTTCTCCAGTTGAGGGTGGGGAAAGATTAATTCTGCACATCGACACCACTAACGCACAAGTCTACTGGGACAATTGTTTGCCTTGAATTGTTTTCTTCATTCATTTCAGTCAGACAGTGTGTTGACTGATGTTTCTTTTTGATGTATAGAAATACTGTTTGACTGAATTTACCATTTAATTTCCACTAATGCGCTGTAAGAAAAAAAATACATTAGTCAAATAAGATTGGCAGGTATGAAAAATTTTACCCTAGAACTGGAGGGAAATTTAATGTTACCTTCTATAGATATATAAGTTATACGCACTGAGTTTTGAGAAATTGCTCCAGTTTCATGCCACATGCCCTGGTTTTAGATTAAAAAAAAAAAAAGTAAGGTCACTGATTCCATAGGAAAAATAAGATCAGTGAAGTTCCGATAAAAATAATTTTTTTTGTCAATCTGAGAATCACATAACAGAATCAGAAAAAAATATTATGAGATAAATTTTACTGAGTTTCTTACTTATCAGGAGTTGTTGCTATGTTAAACTTTTGAGTATTATTCTAGAAGTTATTTAGGGAACAAATATGTCAAATATATTCATAGAAAACCCTTTTTATTTATAATTTCATTCTTACAGTGCTTATAGTTGCTATGACAGGACATTTCTTCGTGCTCCATCCCATGGCCCTACTCTTACTGAACTTTTGGGAACTGGTGGCACAGTTAGGAAAGGGAGGCAATTTTTGAGTACTTGATCATTATTCAATTGATTGTTATTTACTATGTAACCTGTCAGTGTTATTATTGCTCTTTTTCTGCCATATCCGCTTTTTATCCACAACAATAAGAGCAGGATAGGAAGGTTTCTTCAGCAGATCGAAGTTACCGGGTGGCTTTTCAAGACTTAAATCCCATCATGAATATTTTACTTTCAATGACCCCATTTCCCTCTCTGCCCAGCCTTTGCCCCCACTCCCATTGGGATCTGAAGGGGTTAAATGAGCCCTCCTAGACTTGTACTTGAAATTCCCAGAAACTGGACTTAGACTTGGTGACTTGGTTGAAAAGTCTGCCTTCCATCCACTGGCTTCAGTTTCTGGGTCTCTCTGTTCCAGGCTGGTCACCTCAAGCTGCGTTTTCCATTTGTCAATAACCCTTGTGACTGCCCCACCCCATAGGTCTTCCTAATCATCCTCTGGGGCGGGAGAAGGAGAAAGAATTAATAAGGGCAATTTTTATTTCCAGAAGGAACGTTGATCATGTGACTTCTGGTATTTATCTCTTTTGATGGTTTAACTTTTTTCCTTGCTTAATCACAGTATATGTGCCCTCACACCCCCAACTCAAGGCGGTTTTAGAATGCTCTCCCTGTCTCAGCCTTAAGTCTCTCTCCGTTCTCTCTCACCCTCTCTCCCTACCCCTCTGTATCCACTGACTCACAGGTTTTCTGGACCTGTGAGGAAGATAAGCACTTCACAGAACCTCTGCTACAGGACCAAACATATTGAAATGGTTTTTTATGAAGATATTGAAACAACAGGAAAAGAATACATGAGAATTGTTTCTCCTGAGGGTTTAATTATTTAGAGGGCCTATAGCAAACTTTGATTGATAAATCTAACCTTTCCTTCCTTGGCAATAGTTGAGCACACTGTGATGAAAACAAGTTAGAGAATGGAAAAATAATATTTGGATTTCAACGAAATAATGAAAATGCAGAGACTGTCTTTGACTTTTGCAAGGTGAGAAAAGATTTCACATTTTGATTGTGTGATGGCAGGAATCCCTTTTAAAACCAGACCAGTCTGCATGATGCATTTAAAAATCAACCTTTTCAAATATAACCATCACCCCTAAAAGATGTCTTGATTTTTGGGAGGTCAGATAAACCATCACTTTTCAGAGTGGACCCCTGTATGCAAAAGTGATAAACATAATTGGAAGCACAGCAGTGGCTAAAAATATGGAGCTGGCAGCCGTTTGTTGAAACATTTTCAGGTATTGAATTCATTGCATAAAATTTTAAATGTCCAAATTCAGGCAGGTAGGTATTGCCAACCATCAGGAGTTTCAACCCTGTTAATAGCTAAATGTGTACTATTAAAGCCTACTTAGGCAGTTCCAGAAGCTACTGGATTTCTTTAATGCTTCTGTTATTTCCTTTGTGTTTTTCCGTATTTCTTTAAAAACATAGTTGTGTGAACTTAGGGAAGTCCCATTATGTCCTTGGACCTTGGTTGCCTTTTCTTTGACTATCTAGTTATATGTTTAGGATTTCCCAACATAATTTTCTTTGATAATGGATATATTCTATAACTGTACTGCCCAATGCAGTATCTATTACCCACATGTAGCTAACAAACACTTTTGAAATATGGCTAGTAAAAAAGCCCCTGAATTTTAGATTTTAAAAATTTATTTACATATAAATAACACCATGTGGTTAGTGTCCATCTCATTTGACAGTACAGATCTGGTGATTTTTACAGACACTCTCCGCTCTAAAACTCCGCAATTCATTAACTTAGCCTAAGTTAATTTCTACCCTTTGGCAAGCAGAAAATAATTTATACTTTGCTTGAAATTATTTCTCAAGACCTTTATCAGTTTGGGAACATTCCATTCTTAAAATTTTCACTGCTTGATGAAACTTTAAGAATATTGGAGTTTCCCGCCCGTGGCACCACCTTTGTGATTGCGGGAAATACCGCGGATGAACAGGATCATTTCGGGAGCTCATGACGAGAAACGTCCTTCTGGATTTAATATCATTACGAGACTGCTCAGAATGTCAAAATGCTAAACTGCCTAAAGTAAAACTCGTACCTCTTTTACACTATGTTATTTTCTACATGTACGTGGAAAAATGTTGGTAGTTATCTCATGAAAAATAATCTTTAAAAACTGCACATCTACTTTTGAAGCTGATTTAGTTGTTGGAGGTTTGCATAGCACTTCATCTGTATCACTAATATTTCACTCAGTAAACAAACACAGTTGCCATGATTGCTACATATGTGTATGGGTTCTTCTGTAAATCACATGTTCTTTGAAGCCAGGAACTATCTTGTATCACAGCCTTTATGCATAGCACAATGTCCATCACTAATTCAGTCATATGTTAAGATATAAGTCAAAATTTAACATTTATTATTATGGTCATAAGCTTCTAGCAAACCAAACAGAAAACAAAAAGAAATTTTTTTTTTGGAAGCCAAGAAGAAAAAGAGAGAAATGTCTATTGCAATGAAAAACTGTATTTCTAATAACTGCTGTCGTATTTAGAGTACACACATGTTAAGCTTATCTTAAAATAGCTTCTTATCAAAGGCTTTGAGGTTGTACCCAAAAATACATATCAGAAGTGAAAATAATCATGTGACCTCACCAGCCTGGATCATGCATTCACAATCATTGTAAAGGAAGTAGATTTTAAAATTTCACCTTCGATATCACCCAGCAGACCAACTGAAACACAGCAGAAACTACAACTTTACTGGAGACAGGACATCGTCAGCAAACTGGACCGCTTCCCTCGGTATAATCAGATCTGCAGAAAATACATACAGACTAGTGTGCATTCACCAACATATAGGAATTCTTTATTTATCTGGCATTATTGGACAATGAGGTGTTTTACATTAGGAGATTTTTTTTTTAACTACAGATTTAAGAAAGTATATTTTAACCACCACTTTTAGCATGTTTTTTCCCTAAAATTAAGAAATGTAACCATTAGTATACCTAAGGTTTCCTCAGTGATTTTGGACCATCATTCAATAAACATTTGTAGTAATAATGCCAATGGACAGAAAGCAGGCATGCCTATTAAAACTCAGGATGATTACTGCTGATAGAGTAACTGGTAGAAGAACAACAGAAACAAATCATGATCAAAAACAGTCAGGAAATCTAAAGTTCTGAAGTTTTGTATTTATTTTTACAAAGAGATTCTACAAATCCAAGAGAGAATTCCTAGCATCTACCATCTTTAACTCCAGTTTCCTTCCTCCTTTCCCTTTTCTTCTGCCCCAGGCTGGTCCAAAAAAGAGTTTATAGCTGATCGTGAGATAAACTTTGCTTCTTGCTTACTCTCACACAAACTTCACACTATGTCCACAAGATAAATCATGTTGAGGTAAAGTATATTGGGATCTGTTGTTAAAATAAAATTAGAAACCAATGTCTAAACATACAGAGAGTAGGGCATGGTGTCAGGCACTAATTTCCTACTGAAGTTCTCTCCATTTCGAATAGGTATTCTTACTTACCCTCTTCTAGACTTTCACTCCTCCTATCTTCTCTAACATACACTCATACTCTTTGTGATCTTATTCATTTATTAAATAATGAATCATAAGACTTGGAATTATAGAGTAAAATAAAAATCTCAGTATCACTTGGAGGGGTTACACAATACCACCACTAAGTAAAAGGCACTATTTAAAGAATCTACATCAGGTACACCCTGTCCAAACTCTTCCTCAAGAAGTATCTGAGATAAACCTAAATTCAGAGTTAGTCAGGTTGGTCCACTTTTTCAGGTTCACCAGCATTTCTTGCTCATGCCTCCAAGGTCTTTGGCACTTTCTGAAGATGGGGTGGCCTTGGCTGCTCATTGCAGAGCCCAGGGCTCCACTGTTCCGGGCACACTGTCCGGATCCCAGATTTGAGGCCTGGTGCCAGCCGTCCCAGCCTGCGTTTCAGTTTCTGAATTGCTCAGGTTGAGTCCCCACACACTGCCTCTCAGCTTGAGCCTTATCTCCAACGCCTCCCCCTGACGGGGACGGCCACCTTCCTACTTTAGGACTCAGCTGTTTTAGCTATGGAAGGATGTACTACTTATTCTAATATGTTATTTCTAAAACTCTAAAATGCAGTGGTTCCCAGAAAGTATTGCTTTTTTGCGTGTTTTAATTTTGAAGAGAATTTAAGGCATGGTTACTTGAAAAGATAGTAAGTTCTATTAGATAAGTAAAGTATGCTTTTATAGTTAGATTTAGAGATGAAAGATGACTTATTATGGTTTCAGATACTAATAATCCACTCTTGTGAGAGTAATGGGAGGAAGGAGGAAAGAATTAAAAAAATACTAACGGATTCTGAAAAATTAAATTAGCTAAGGTGTGACTAATTAGTCAATATTTGAATTAGCCTCACATATTCATTCCAAGTTTCCCTCCATTTTTCCAAGAAGTAATCCCAGTGAACTGAGCCCCCTCCCCAGTAACTCCACGTTCAGTGGTTTAGTCTTAGAAAACATTTACTGTTGCTAGAAAAAGAAATATTCCCTGTCAGTCCTAATTGATGTTTAGCTATCAAGGGCATTTGAAATAAATTTATTACTTTGCCTGATCTCAGTTTAATACATTCTAAAGGGGAACAAAATGCACAAGAATTTATAGAGTCTCAGTCCTCCACATTAAAGTGTGCGATAAATTACAATATTATTTGGCCATGAAATTAACAAGCCATAGAAACCACGCCATTAGCAAGGTATACAGTGGTAAATAGCAGGCAACGATCATGATATAAAACAAAATAGACTGTTTATATTGGTGTAGCTGCCAATATAGGAACAATTAAATATATTCACCTTTGGCAGGCAAGCTCTTTGAGGGCAATTGCTATGAATTCTACATGCCAGTCAAGATATTGTTGACCAGTTTCTACAGCCTTTATTCAAGGACTCTGAGAAAGGGTTACTGTGGGTAAATTCAGATATTTCCTCAATACAGAAGTTTGTCAACATGCACTCTGAGTGGCAAAATTTCCAAGGACATTTTCATATTGCTTTCAGTTTTTCTATTGATACATATTGGTTAAAACTCACTGAGGGTTATACTTACTAAAAGCATATGTATTTTATGATATGTAAATAATACTGCAATGAGGTTGATTAAAAACAAAAACAAAACAAAGCAAAACAAAACCTCTCGAGACCTCAGAGAAAATGTGCCATTTCTTCCCAGAGTGCCAGATTGGAAATGAAGCATTGGTCATTTCAGTCTCAGATACTCCTGGGATTATCTAGACTATTTTAGAGTGCTAGAGCTTCCTATCAGAAAAAAAAGTCACCCATGTTTCATTACCTTGAATTCTTCTCTGCCTCTTCTTTTAACACAGTGAAGTTAAATTTTAGGGAAGGAAAAGCAGTTTTTCCATTATCGTATATTCTTAACAAAGCTATTGCTTATGAAATAAATTTTGACTAGTTTTCAAAATTCTAGTTTTGTGAGGCACATAAATATTAACAGTAAACTATTATCTCCATTGGAACTTGGAAAAGAAATATTTTGAACATGAACAGCTGAGATTTGAAATGTTTGTTTTCTGTGCTCCTCCCTTGCCTGAGGGAGAAATGTTAGGTATGACAATGAGTAGGAATGAGAAGCCCGTACATCAAGCAGAAACCCTAGCTTGTTGCATGGGCATGCGTGTAACTTACACGAGACCCCTTTCAACAATAATCTGTTATCAGAATCAATAGAATACACTCTCCATGAAGGCCAGGAGATTTTTGTCTCTTTTTGTCTTGTTAATTTTGTTTTTCACTAATGAGTCTCCAGTGCCTAGAACAGTACCTGGCGAGAGAAAGTAATCAATGAATATTTGTTGAATGACTAAATTAATAAGCACTAGTGGTTAGTATGCCTGTCAAATTGTGATTGAGTTGTCCTTTCTACAGCAGAGCTTGAAAAGGAATCTTCAAGGTATTTGTAGTCAAGGATTATCAAAATCAATTGATCTTTTCCCTGAAATGGTCCTACAGCTCTAAATGGATTATTTTCCTTAACTTCATGATTATTTCCAATAGGAAAGCCATTAATTCCATCAGATTACAAAACAAACCACATCACAGATACACTTCTTAATGGTTTTTCTGATATTATAACAGTTGATCATTTCCTCACACATCTTCACCTTAACTCAAACCTTGTTTTTTGCTAATGGCCTCAGATTCCCTGCTTACTCACTGGGCTGTGGGCCTCTTCTCCAACTTCCACTTCACTCTGGAACCTAAGGAAGAATCGACACCTCCCTGCTCTTTAATGATACCTCTAGGTCATTATATATTGTGATTGTCCTGAAGAATAGCCAAACAATTGTTATATTGGAGACATCTGAGAGTCTGTAGCTCTAAACTAAGGTACAGCATCTGTTAAAAATACACTGGCTTAAGATCATGATGATACAGCAGTATAGATCGTAAAGCCATTTATGGCAATCAGTGTGGGAAGCACCCCCTTCTGACAGATCCAATGACATACAATATCCTTTCCCATACAGTAAGGAAGCATGGCAATGGATGGTTGACTTTTGTGAAAAGAAATACTTGGCTTCAAGAAGGCTTGAAGTTCATGTGTTTTTCTTGAATTGGATTCTCCATTAATTACTTAACCCACAAAGAGGTAATTATCATTAGATTTGATGTAAACAATAACATACTTCTTCTTGTTGACTTTTCCTTCTTTATTCCATTTGGCTATCTGAAACACCAAAAATATGCTTGCTTTCCTATTTTTTTGCAGAATCGTATATGTTTCCACATGATGAAAATATCATTAAAATAAAATATCATATATAGGCCTCTAGGAAGCAGAGACTATTTGAAGTTCTAGAAAATGTGAAAGCATCAATATTCATTGAAAACTTTACACTCTGAAATTTGTCCCAAATTTGATCTCTATTTCATTTAGGAATTTTTCAAGTTTTCTACAATGATAATTTGTTAGTCTTGTGATTACATAATAAATATGTTAAGAATAAACCATACAATCTTCTATTATCCATCTCAGTTTTTAAGTTATTCCTGTGGTTGTTTTGGGCAGACACCGCATCATATACGAGCACACAAGCGAAGACTTTCGACATCACTGTGCTGTATAGCAACAAGAACTATGCTGAGCTATTTCTATCCTAAGAAATGGACCATAAAACCACAGTATGTAACTCCTAAGTAATCCAAAGTTACAAACATATATCAAAATGCAAAAAGAAAAGCATACTTGCATAAAAAACAAACCTATAAAAGTTAATGAATAAACCAAAACATAACTTGCTACACATAATGTACTGGTTATAATGTCTTGAGCCTCTCCCATCTTTAAGGTAGCCGGAAATTATAACAAAATAATGCTTTTCACCTTTGGGAGCCACACCATCTCTCATACTAATCACCTCATTGCTTCTTTAGACAGAACAGGAAATTAACCTGAATATCATGCAAAAAATAATATTACTAATGTAGAATCTCTGTTTAAAGACAATAGCAGAGGGAATTTTACCAATGCAGGCTTCAGATCAACTTCTACATTTCTCAGATTTTATGCTAAATCATGAAATGTCATATTGTCTCTGAAGCTATTATATTTTTAATAGTATATTTTAAGTCAAAATAATAAATACTGAGAAATATTTTCATTCCAAGATCCTAAGCCATTTTGATTATGTCTGGATGATCATGGGGACATCTCTGGAGCCACTAGAAGATGGGCCAAAATGCCAGTGTACTGACCATCTTATAAATTATACAGAATCCAATTTTATTTTTTTGCTAAGTAATTCCTATGAGGCCTATGGGATGTCAATATAAAGTCCTATGACTAGAATCTTCATCTTTAAGATGGGGAACAATACCAACTTACTTCTCAATACTTTCATAATCTGATGCTAAAAATCCACTGTAGGGCATCAACTAGCAAATAGGATATGAATCACACATATCCACTCCTTTGAACAATCAACATATATTCATCTTTAAGTCTAATCTGTGCCAATAATGTGTTGGGCTCTAAGAGTACATTGCTGAAAGAGGTATACTCAGTTCTGGCCTTCTTGGAAATTATTACCAAGGGAAATACCTTTTTTGTAAATGATTAGGACTCATAAATTTCAGTCCACACGATTATCATCAGTAAGTGGCCAGTATGATGTAGAATGTTTTCTAAACAGGCCTCACACTCTTTATCACTTTGCTTTCATTATCTTTGCTTTCCTTCAAGGGACAAAATCCAATGGACAATTTCTCTCAGTGAGTGAGGTTGGAGGGAAATTTACCCAGTGGACAATTTCTTGTGCCCTCCCTCTTTTACCACACTCTCCTTCATGTTCTTGAATTAAGGAGACTTGATAAAAGTCACTTGCTCTAATCTTATCATTTTAAAATACAGCTGCTCATTCTTTGAGGATTTCTACTTGACCATATGTGGCCAAGAAGTACAGACGCAGAAGCAGGTACATTTCAAAATGACAGCTCTAAAAATATCCACTCTCCTTTTGTTCTCCTTCCCTCCCTTTGCTCTTAACACCTCTGTCCTGACTCACGGCCTTTTACCTTTCTATGATTACCACTCCAAAAGGTTTTCCAAGAGCGGGGAATATTTATGGTTCCATTTGCTTCCGAGTCCTTGGTGGGAAAGGATTGTTTTTGATTCTTATTAATTTCACACTCACATCGTTAACACAGAAATCATGTTATTTCTTTTATACTTTGCTCAGTTTCATATTTCTTCTGTTTCCTTTTTCTGGGCCAACACTGAAATGATATTTTTAAGGAAACAGTAATCTTTCCCCATTGCCTTCTGAGTTTCTCATACCTCCGATCTCATTCTAACTCCTATTAAAGAATGAATCACAAAATCATAGAAAGTTCTTTGTGCTTTTACTGTACCAGCCAATTATTCTAATTTGTTCCGTCTCTAAAGAACAAAAGGCAAAATCAACACAAAGGCCGATTATGCGATCTGCCCCGAGGAAAAGAGCTGAGAGTCCTGTATTACTAATGAAGCTCAGTGAGTATTACCGTTGACAGAAGCAATCGGCAGGAATTTTCATCCCTTAAATTAGTGTTTGCCACCAGATGCACATCTTTCACTTTGGATAATACATTTTTTAAGTTCAGGATACAGCTGTACAAAAAGAGAAGATAAAAACAGTAACAAACACAACATTCTTAAGTGATAATTCAGTAATAGAGCTATCACCCTTCTCTGAGGAATTCAGCCTACTTTATGGACACAATTTAGAACAAACTCATAAGAAAACTACCAAAGCGCAAAACCACTTAAGGATAGCCTGAAGAGGTCAAGGTCAAAAGTGATTATTGCCACACCCAGGAGACAGCAGCACCTACGAAAAAGAGCACAAGACAGGAAATCTGGAAATCTATGTTCTAATTTCAGTTATTCCTGGAAGCACTAGTGTGATTTGAGTGAACTCAGCCTGCCTAACTTTTTCCAGTTATAAAAACCTACATCATTCTCTCTGCAGCAAGAAATACCAGACCTGAAAAATTTTAGTAGATTGTTTTAGGAAAGAAAGAAACAAACAAACAAAAATTCACATTTTCTAATCAAAATTGAATAACTCAAACAGCCAATGGAGATAATAAAAACCTGCTCTTGACAAAGTATGTACAGCAATTATTGCCTTTTCTAAATCTATCTTTTGTAATATATTTATTGGGATGAGGAATTTAAGAGAATCATAATTAGTTATTAATTGTTTCAGGAATCAAGGTGATTAAGTCTAAGCTTACAGAGAACATAGTGATGTTCCAATACTTTATCTCCACCATACACGAGAAAAACAAAGTATGTAGACAGATCAACATAAAAATATCCCACATGTGGTGATTTTAATGCAGGATCCCAATTTTTTTTTGGGGGGGTGGCATTCTTCCTACCCAGAGGGGCTTTTCCACTTGAATTTGGGCAGGTTTTTCACAACTTGAAACGATAGAGCACAGATCAGCACACTCTGGTTGGAGGGTCAAATCTCAGTCACTACTTCCTTCTGTAAGTAACGCTTTATTGGAATACAGCTGTGTTTATTAGTGTAGGTATTGCCTATGGTTATTTTCACATCAAAGCAACAGAGTTGTAGTTTCAACAGAGACAGTATGGCTCATAAAGCCTAAAATATTAAAATCTGACCTTTTATAAAAAAAAGTTCTCCAGCCCCCAGCAATAGAATATAATAGAAATGGTGCTATGTAATATAGAAGACTAGGCCATAAAAGATAGTGCAGCGTTCGCTTGGTTGTCTTGGAATTCTTGAGCTCTGGATCCCCTATTTTGAAACCTAACCACCATGCTACGTGAAGTCCAAGCCGCAGGGGCAGCCATGCGTAGGCACTCCAATCCACAGCCCTTGCTGGGCCCAGTCTTCAAGTCATCCATTTCAGGTGCCAGGGATATGAATAAAAGTTACACAGATGATTCCAGCCTTAGCCACTTGAATCCCCATTGACATTAAGCACAGGAAATAGGAAAACCATTTCCACTGTGCACTGTTCGAATTGCTGACCCAGAGAACCTGTACACACATTAAAATTAGTTTTGTTTATACTCCACAAAGTTTGGGGATCTTTGTTATACAGCAATGCATAATTAGAGCACCATGTTGGTGCACAGGGGATCAACATTTTGCAGAGGGCAGATTTAGATGGGAATGTTGACCACAAAGTTCAATATTATCACATTATAAGAAGAAGAAATATACACATATAGATATAAAATGTACATGTATACATAAATTTTATACCTATATAAACTAAACTATATTATCCATAAAATGAGAGGCCCTTGATAATAGCTAACATTTTTCCACTATTTATTATGGTCCAAGAACTGATAAATTCTTGCATTGTAATGATATTCTTTTATAACCTTCACAGCAACTCCTTGAGAGAAGTAAATTATTATCTGCATTTTATAGATGAGAAAACTGAGGCAAAAAGAGATACCTTGCCCAATAGTAATCATCAAGTTAATTTTATAATCAGGATTGAAACCCAGGCAGTCAAGCTTTGGATTCCTTCCTCTTTGTCACCAAGAAGCTATGTACTGAGGAAGGGGACGAAAGCTGAAGTCATTATTTAGTGTTCAATAAATTAGATAGAAACTTAGCAGGCATGGTTGAAGAAGACAGTCTGGGACTCCTATGTCCCAAGCTCTAGTTACAAGATACATTCTCTTCTCATCTAAATGTAGGCCTTTTTAAAGAAACAACTGTATATTTTGATTATGGTTACCAATTTTTATATTTTAAAAAATGATTAACAAAGAATAGAGTTTTACCAAAGAGTTATTTGCCAATGCCCCAAATTACTGATTGAAAATCAAATTTCGTTGAGCTTCCATTCCATCAGAAGCCTTTCCCACTCTTTTCAATTCCTTTTCTTTCCACTCTTGGCTAAAGCTTAAAGCTTAACTCAACATTTTGAAAATAATAGTCCTAACACAATAAGTCTCCACATTCTAGTATCCACTAAAATGAAGGCTCAAAACAATTTACTAGATAATTTAGGTAATAAAAATATTTTTGTCATAGATGCAAAGACGGAAGTTATTTGTGTTATAAAATAAATGTTCAAACAGAAAGCTTCTGGCTAAGGACATCGGTTCAAGTATGGACACTATCCTAAGTTCTACTCCTGTGCTAAAACCCAGTGACAGATCACCTATAATTTCTAAAGGGATACTCAGTGCATTGAGCCAAATTCATCCTTTAAAATGTGGTATTAGTAGTAGTATCAGAAGATAGGGTGTGATTGGCCAAAATAGAATACAGATGAAAATCGCAGAATAAACAATATCAAGGACAAATTATGTAAAACAATTATTCTAGTCCCTGGAACGGGTCATACAAAATAGGACCAGAAAGAAATTTATTATCAGATATGTGAAGCCAGAGCCAATGAAGAATGAGTGATGGATGGTTAGAATATGCAGGTTCTAGGAACCCCAGTCAGGCCGCAGTGTGAGTTGGGCAGACTTAGCAAGAAATAGTTCTGTACTCTCAGCCAAGCCTCCCCAAGTTAGTCACCTGTAGGGGTCAGCATTTAAGAGATCTTGGACATAGGGAGAATATAGTGTTAATAATCTGAACCAATGTGTATGAATTTTTCTTCTCTGTGTGATCAGAAAACAGATGGCATCCTAGAGTAAGGGTCAGCAAACTTTTCTGTAAAGGGTCCAGTAGTAAGTATTTTGAGTTTTGTTGACCATCCATCTCTGTTTCAACTACCCAACTCTACCGCTGCAGCACAGGAACAATCATACATCCCTTAATGAATGGGTGTGGCTGTATTCAAGTAAAGTTTTATCTGCAATACCAGGAGTCAGGTAGGATTTAATTGGTGGACCAACGTCTGCTGACCCCAGTTCTAGATTAGCGTTCATAAAAGACCATGGTTAAAGAATCCTGAGACCTAAATTTCAGTTCTCGTTGTACCAATATCTTCTTGGGTAAACTTAGGCTCATTCTTTAGGCTCATATGGGCCACTGTATCAATCTGGGTTCTCCAGAGAAACTGAACCAACAGGATGTCTGTGTATAGAAAGAGAGGGAGAGAAAGAAAGAGGGAGATAAGATAGAAGCTAAAGAAATTTGTTCGCACAATTGTGGAGGCCTGGTAAATCCAAATGCTGCAGGAGGGGTAGGTTGGAGATAAGGGAAGAGCAGTAGTTCAAGTCCCTAGCAGTCTGCTGGTAGAATTCCCTCTTGCTGGGTGAGGCCAGTTTTCTCTCTCTTAAGGTCTTAAACCAATTTGATAAGGCCCAGGTTTATTCTGGAGGGTAATCTGTTTTACTCAAAGTTCACCAGTTTAAGTGTTACTCTCATCCAAAAACAACCTCACAGAAACATCCAGAATAACATTTAGACCATATATCTGGAAATGGTGGCCCAGCCAAGTTGACATATAAAATTAAGCAACCCAACCACAATTTCTTCATATTTTAGTGAGGAATTTGATTCATTTAAACCAATTTGGTCTTTTCCAGAAATAATATGGTATCCTTAATTTTGCCCATGGTGGGCAGGTGAGAAGAGTCCATTTCCCCACTCAGATGACACCAAAAAGACAAAATTCTGTCTTTTCTTTCTAACCCCCTAGGAAGAATGCCAAAAATATAATATCACTAATATCTGCTTTAGCTAGCATATGATAGGTCTGAAACTGACTTATGTTCCCAATGGCTCCCACGGAATGTTTAGTTTCACCAATGGGACATCTGACTTGCTAAGATTAGAAACAGAAGAGTGTAATGGGTGAAAAGCTGCCCAAGTATATTTGTCCATGTGACCGGGAGCCGGAGAAAGGAATGGGTATCTAAAGATACTTGCTCTGAGTCGACACTAATTCCACAGCATAAGGATATAATTCAGAGAGCCAAACTGCTATTTTTTCCCCCTGAGATAGGCACAAATCAAATATATTGGCAAAGAAAGAGCATTAGTCATGATGGACAAATTCCTTAAGATGATCTCTTAAATGATTTGACTCATTGTAGACCAGGGTTTTGCTCCAGAAACCACAAACCAGAGCTTTTCATTCCTATGTCTTTCCCCCAAATATCCATAATAAGTAAGAATTTGGCATTAGTAGTTTTAAAAATCCCCCTAGGTTATTATGATGTGTAACCAGAGCTGATAACCACCAACATATCCAATTCTAGACACATAATAGACATTTAGAGAGAATTTGAATTGAACTTGGGTTAAATAGTAAAGCAAGTTCTGACACTACTGGATGGAGCTAGACAGGGCTTATAGATTTAATGGGATGACACAATAAAGAACACCAGAGAATAAACTGAATGTTTCACATCTGTGCTTAGCTAATTGCTACTCAGACATTCAAAAAAAAATCTTATAACACCTAGATCCTGAAATTCATTAGTTATTTTTTTTAAAAGTAACTATTCCAGTAAATAAACTCTGAGAATAATGTAAGTCACAAATGAAAACAAGAGATCTTACTTTCTGTATTATTTGCATATATATATGGAATTATTATTTTATGTTCATAGTATAAACTAGGTATCTTTCCATTTTGTAGATGAGGAAAATAAGGCTAGAAAAGCACAGTAATTTTCGGAAGGCCACTTGTTAAGGGTATGACACGCAGAAAAATGGTACCTGAAGAGGCCTTCACCCTAAGACCTAGAACCTAGGAATAAAACACCTTACATGGTAAACAGGACTTTAAAGATATGACTTAAGCTACAGGCCTTGAGAGAGAGACATTATCTTGGGTTATCTCAGAGAACAAATTTAATTGTATGAATCCTTAAAAGCAGACAAGCATTCCCAGCTGTAGTAAGAGAGATACAGAGAAAGGTTGTAACAGAAGCAGGGGCCAATAAATGCAATATTGCTGGCTTTGAGGATGGAAAAAGGGAACTTCGAGTCAACACCTTCAAGTGGCTCTAGAAGCTGGTAAAGTACAGGAAACAAATTTACTTCTAGAGTCTCCAAAAAGGAGTTCAGCCTTGCTATCACCTTTACTTTACAAACTAAGACCCCAGTCAGACTCCCAAGATAATAAATTTATCTCGTTTTAAGTCACTAGGCTTGTGGTGATTTGTATGGCAGCAATGGAAACAAATATAGAGGTCCTACAAGAATCATGCAAAGGGGTTTCTGGTCAAGAGGGAGGCATAGGTAAACACAGCTGGCCTCCTCACACAACCACAGCAAAAAATTATAACTAGATTACAAAACAAATATCACCCAGAATTGTCAGAAAATCAAGCTGTGTGGAGGTCTGACAACCAAGGAATACAAGAAGCCCCATTCATCCTGACAGGTAGGAGGGGCTGACACACAGAGATTGGCAGAAGCAAGGAGATACAGAGAGGCAGAATCAGCACTCCCACATCCATGTGTGGTGGATAAAAATTGGGACAGATGCCTCAGAAGCAAGGGACCCCAGACCCACACCAAACTACCCAGCCCAGGATTCCAGGGCCAGGAGATAAGTTCCCAACTTCTGGTTGTAAAAACCAGTGAGGGTAGAGGTGGCACAAGAAACTGAGGGATTCTCAGGAGTCTCCTTTAAAAGGGCCCAAACAGACTTAGGACTTAACACAGAGTCACTTCCCCTGGGCTTTAGCACCAAGGCAACACCTTGAAGGGCACCAGTAGCATATGTGGAGAAACTGAAATGTCTGGCATCAGGGAAAGTACCAGAGCACAGCTTCCTTGTGGACAAAACTCCAGCACCGAAGCCTCAGCATTGTCCCCTCCCTGAACCCTCCAACCTGAGCAGCGACTCCAGTCGCTCCACCCTGGTGATTACCTAAGGCTCCACCCCATCCAAATTACCAGTGCACTTTTCTACTATAGGTCACACTAAGATGGGGAGTCAAAGAAGATCAAAATTATGAACATTAAAATGGCAATAAAGTCACAACAATCAACAACTGAACCTAAAAAAACAAACCAAACAAACAAGTAGAACAGAAACAGAATCACAGATTCTGTTGGAGATCATTCTCTGATGGAGATCATTTGGAGGGTTATCGGTTGGGAGGGGGAAACAGGAGAATGGTGGAAAAGGTGCAGAGATTAAGAAGTACAGTTGGTAGGTAGAGAATAGATAGGGTGATGTTAAGAACAGTATAGGAAATGGAGAAACCAAAGAACTTATATTCATGACCCATGGACATGAACTAAGGGGAGTGGATTCCCAGAGGGAATGGGATATACTGGGTGGAGGGGGACTAAGGGGGAAAAATTGGGACAACCGTAATAGTATAATCAATAAAATGTATTTAAGAAAAAGAGGCTAAGTATTATATTTTTATCTAAGTATTTATAAAATAGAGTCTAGCCATATGATTGATAGCAGCAGCAGCTTCAGTGGGATCCCACCCCATACTTGGGGCAAAAGTGGGCTAAGACAAAGCAGTGGCAACTGTGGTGTCTGCCCCACACCTGGGGTAGAGAGGGGCCTGATCTACTGTAGCAGCGGTGCAGCCTGAATGGAGACCCATTCTCTTGCCCACACCCATCACTAAGAGGCCTAATCTGCTGGCATCTGTTGCTGCCAACGGGTTCAGCATATCCCAGCTCTCCACCCACTAAGGTAGCTGTAAGCCATCTAGGTTCAATGTTTCCTGAAACTCATACCCAGTGGCACTAGGAAGCCCATATAGCACCTACTGAGATTTAAGTTCTTCATAGAGAAAGAAAATAATAATAGAAGAAGGCTGGGAACTTCAGAAAGGAAAGAGAAACAATGGGCTGGGTAAAAATAGAGGAAATATAATAAACTATCATTCCCCTCATGAGTTTCTTAAACCCTATTTGATGGTTAAAGCAAAAATTATGACATCATCTGGCATGGTTTGGAATGTATATAGAGAAAATGCTGAAGAAAACCAAACCTAAAAAGTGAAGAAGTTCAAGAAACCTAAGTGGAAGTAAAATTTTAAATCTTCAACTGAAGTAATAAAACGTTGATTCCAGTTGGCTAATTTACATATGTATACTGCAATACCAAGAGCAACCACCAAGAAAACTATGCAACATAATATACTCAAAGGATTACAAACAAATTAAAATTGAATTATAAAAAGTGTTCAAGGAACATACAGGAAGGCAAGAAAAGAAAAACAGAGGTATGAGAAACAAAGGTAACAAACAGAAAACAAAAAATAAAATGGCAGGCCTAATCTTTAACATAGCAATAATTACATTAAATATAAATGCTGTAAATGACAGATATTGGAAGAGTAGATTAAAAAACAACAAGCATGATCCAATTATATACTCTATATATATATAAGAAACTTAACTTGCTTTTTATTTTTATTTTTTATTTTATTTAATTAAAAAATTTTTTTCAATTACAATTTACATTCAATATTATTCTGTATTAGTTTCAGGTGTACAATGTACTTTACAAAGTGTTCCCCTGATAAATCTAGTACCCAGCTGGCACCATATACAGTTATTACAATATTATTGACTATTTTCCTATATTGTTCTTTACAAATCCCCATGACTATTTTGCAATTACTAATGTGTTACTCAATCCCTTCACCTTTTTCATCCAGTCCCCTAGACCCCTTCCTTCTAGCAATGAGTATCTCTGTATCTATGAGTCTGTATCGATGTATCTATGAATCTGTTTCTCTTTTGTTTGTTCATTTACATTGTTCTTTAGACTCCACAAATAAGTGAAATCATATGGCACTATGTTTGTCTTTCCCTGACTGACTTATCTCACTTAGCATAATCCCCTATAATTCCATCCATGCTGTTGCAAATGGTAAGATTTCCTTCTTTTTATGGCCAAGTAATAATCCATTATATATTTGTACCATTACTTTTTTATCCACTCATTTCCTGATGGGCACTTGGGCTACTTCCATATTATGGCTATTGTAAATAACAGTGCAATGAACATAGGGGTGCATACATTCCTTCAAATTAGTATTTTGGGTTTCTTCAGATGTATATCCAGAAATGGAATAGCTGGATTATAAGGCAGTTTCATTTTTAATTTTTTAAGGACCCTCTATGCTATTTCCCACAGTGGCTGCACCAATATTCATTCCAACCAACAGTGTACAACAGTTCCCTTTCCTCCACATCCTTGCAAACACTTGTCGAAGACACTTACTTTAAATATAATGATATAAGTAGTTGAAAGTAAAAGGATGAAACAGGTATATTAAGTGAATATTAATTTTAAAAAGCAAAAGTGACTGTATTAGTACCAGATAAAGTAGAGTTTAGAGCAAAGAAAATTACTAGGAATGAAGAGGAATATTGCATAAAGATAACAGAATCGATCCACCTAGATGATACAGTGATTTTAAATATATATGTACCAAACAACAGAATTCCAAAATACATGAAGCAAACACCAAAAAATCTAAGAGGAGAAAAAATTTTAAATACACAATTATTATTTTGAGGCTTCAAGACAGCAGTTGATAGACCTACTAAATAGAAAACCAACAAGGATAATGAACTGAACATCATCGATCAATAGAATCTAACTGATATTTATAGAGCATACACTCTACTCAGCAAGAGAATACACACTAAAGTGTCCATGGCATGTTCATCCACACTATATACTGCGTCATAAAACTTTAACTAGCAGATTTAAGAGAATTAAAATCTTACAGAGTATGTTTTCAGATCAAAATGGAATTAGAATAGAAATCAATAACAGAAAGATAACATAAAAGTCTTCAAATACATGGAAACTAAACAACATACTTCCAAATAATCCAGGGTCTCAAAAAGGAAGTCTCAAGGAAATTTTTTAAATGCATACAGTAACAGAAAATGAAAATATGACAGATCAAATGTCAAAAGCAGCTAAAACAATGCTGTAGGAAAGTTTACGGCACTAAGTTAAAAAAAAGAAAAGAAAGCAATAATGTAATTTTCTACATAAGATACTGGAAAAGGAAGACCAGAGTAAACTCAAAGAAAGGAAAAAGAAGAAAAATAAAGATAAATTAGAAATGCATTAAATGAAAAACAGAAAAACAATAGGGAAAAATCAGTGAAACAAAAGAGTAGGTCTTTGAAATAAATGATCTAATGAATAAAAGATTGCAAGACTGACAATAGAGGGAGGATACAAACCACAAATACAAGAAATGTAAGTAGGGATATTATGACATATCCAGTATAACAGAAAGTGACCAGTTTATGAACAAATCTACATCATAAATTCAAAAATACATATTATGGGCCAATGCTTCTAAACTACAAACTGCCAAAACCAAGTCAAGATAAAATAAAGCATTTGAATTTTCTGATAAGCATAAAAACACTGAATTTTTCATTTAAAAACACCCAGAAGAAATATTCAGGTTTAGATGCTTACACTTTCACCAAAGAATTAAGGCCAATTTTATATGGTTCTTACAAGAAATCGAAGTAGAGGGAATACTTTCTCACTCATTGCATGAGGCCAACATTACCTTGATAATAAAACCAGACAAAGATAATATAAAAAGAAGAAGACTACAGACCAATATTTCCCATGAATTTAGCTGAAAAAATTCCTCAACTAAATATTAGCAAATTAAATCCTGAAATGAATAAAAAGAATAATATTCCATGTCCAAGTGAGATTTATTCCAGTTATGCAAACTAGGTTAAATATTTGAAAGTCAAACAGTGTAATCCACCATATCAATAGGCAAAAGGGGAAATATCACGTGATCACATCCATTAGTGCAAAAAAAGCATTTGACAAAATCCACTACAATTCATGATTTAAAAAAGAAAACTCTGGGGAAACTAGGACTGAAATTTATTCAGTCTGATAATGATGATCTACAAACAACTTGTACCTAACATTATACTTAATTGCGAAAGGTTGAATGCTTTTTCCTAAGTCAGGAATAGGAACTGACAACTGCTCTCACCACTTTTATTCAAAGTATTACTATAGATTCTAGCAAGCAAAATAAAGTAAAAGTAAACAAATGCATAAATTTAATAGTTAATTTTCAAAAAATTGTTTTTAAAAGGTAAAAGGCCCAGAAATCGAATAAGAAAAAAATAAGTATGTCTGTATCTGCAGATGACATGAATAGCAAAATGGAGAGAATTCCAAGGAATCTACAAAGTTCCTAGAAATAAGTTAGTTTGTCAGTGTTGTAGGGTACAACGTGAACCAAAAATCAATTTTATTTCTATACACTAACAACAGACATATGGAAGCCTAAATAAAAATACAATGCAATTTGAAATCAATCTCAATAAAATTAAGTACTTAGATATAAACTTAATAAGACATTTATAGGATTTGTATGTTGAAAATTACAAAATGCTAAAGGAGAAAATCAAAGACATCCCAAACAAAGAGACATACCTTATTTATAGATTATAAGACTCAACATAGTGAAGATGTCAATTCTCCCTGCAGCTAATAGGTTTAACACAATAACTGCTAACTCAAGATTTTTTGTAGACATAGACCCACTTATTCTAAAATTTATATGGAAAGTCACAAGAATAGCTAAAACCATTTTATAAAAGAAAAATGAAATGGGAGGAATCAGTCTACCCAGTGTTAAGCCTTTGCCGAATTGGTAGATGGATGAACACACTGATCAATGGAACAGAATAAAGAACCCAGAAACAGACCCACACAAATGCACTTAACTTACTTTGACGACAGTGCAAAACAATTCAATAAAGAACACACTTTTCAACAAATGGTACTGAAACAACCAAATACCCATAGACAAAGAAATGAACCTCAACCTAAAACCTCCACACTTCATACAACTCAAAATGAATCATGACCTTAATTGTAAAAGTATAACATTTTTAGAAAACAAACAAACAAAAAAAAAACATAGGAAAATAATCTTTGGCATCTAGGACTGGGTAAATAATTCTTAGTCTTAATACAAAAAGCCTGATCTATCAAAGAAAAACTGATAAACTGAATCTCATCAAAATGAATTAAAATGCTTTGTGCAATAAAAGGTCCTTTTAAGAGGATAAAAAGATAAATTACGCATTGGGGAAACACATTTGCCAATCCCATATCAGACGAATAGCTTGTGTCTATGATACATAAAGAGCTCTCAAAACTCAACTTGGAAACAAAATCCCATTAGAAAATGGACAAAAAACATGAACAGGCATTTCATGGAAGAGAATATACAGACAAAAATAATCACATGCTAAGATGTTTAACATCATGAACCATTAGGACCATCATAAAATATTACTATACACCTATGAGAATAGCTAAAATAAAAATGTAGTGACAGCACCAAATGTGGTGGTATGTGGAAAATTTGAATCACATTTCTGGTAAGAATATAAAATGATTTAGCCACTCTGGAAAGTAGTTTGACAGTTTCTTTTAAACCTAAAATGGATTCATCCTACAACCCAGCAATTGCCCTCCTGAGTATCCAAAGAAATGAAAACTTAAGTTCAGGCAGAAACTTTTATATAAATGTTTATAGTAGCTTTATTTGTAATAACCCAATACGGGAAACTACCCAGATGCCCTTCAAGCGGTGAATGTTTAAACAAATTGTGATATACTCTTACCATAGAAAACTACTTAGCAATAACAAGGGCCAGACCATTGATGCATGCAAAATTGAGACGAACTTCTTAAAATTGAGATGAACTTCAAGGGAATGATGTTGTGTTTAAAAAATAAAAAAGCCACTCTCAAAAGATTGAGTAATTCATGATTATGCTTATATATCGTTTTTAAAATAACAAAATCAGAGAGACGGAGAACAGATTAGAAGCTGCCGGGCGTGAGAGATGAAAGGAGAAGGTGGTATGGCTGTAAGTGGTTAGCAGGGGGAACTCTAGGGTGACAATACAATTCTGTATCCTGACAGTATTGTGTTTCCATGAATTTACATGCTCAGTAAAATTGGGTAAAACTTTACACATGCCCACAAAATATGAATGCATATATAACTGGTGAAATGTGTGAAAGCTCTATGGACTGTGCCAATGTTAATTTCCTGGTAATACTGTACTATCTTTACATAAGATGTCAGCTTTGGGGGAGGCTGAATGAAAGGTACATGGAGTTACCTGTACATTTCTCTGTCACTTTTATAAATCCATAATATATTCAAATAACTTTTGAAAAAGCGGGTCTAGCCTAGGCTGGTAGCAATGAGTTTAGAAAAGTTAGGTTTACATCAGGGAGTTAACTGAAGTTCCAAATAAAAATGAAGGTTTGATAGTAGGAACTTTTAGTGGCCTGGCACAAATAATGCAATAATTTTGGTTTTAAGTCATAAAAAATTTTAAAAACAATTCCTATAAAGAAATGTTCAGGTATTTATCAGTGGAAGCAGATGAGAGGTATGGCTTTCCAAAATGACCAAAAAAACAAAACAAAAAAAACAACAACAAAAACCCCTAATTCAATGTATATGTTAGCTTTTAAAAGACTAGTCACAATACTTAAATGGCACATATCTTAACCAAATTATTCTGGATATCCAGGTATAGATGGGTCAGCCATGTTTGCTGCACATTCAATCATGTAATAAGACAATAAAAAATAAATAATAAAAACCTCACAGCCCTCAGCTGCAGTTGGATCTCCTCCTAGAATGACCAGGTTAAAAGAAGTGGCAGCAGTTCAAAAGTTTAAGCAGTGGTTCCTAAATCTGGTTGCACATTAGAATCATCTGAAAAGCTTTTCAAAATTATTCATGCCCAGGATGCAGCCCAGTCCAATAAAATCCAAATCCCTGATTCTCTGAGAGCAAATTCAAATGTTTGTCATTTTAAAGCTTCTCACATGATTCCAATTATCTGACCAGACTTGAGAACCAATGGACTAAGCAGGAGGGGCTGTTATTCAGACAAAGATCTCTTAATAATGAAAAGGCCTTTCACCCAATCAGGTTTACCTTTCCCAAAATGGATAAAGAAGGCTAGATTTTGTCCATACTGGCTTAATTATAATTAGCACTGGTGATGTGCCCCAAACCTGGATTGTTTTCCCTCTAAATATCATGTTACTCTCTCAGCTTTTTAAAACCAGGGTTTAGGGGTTTCCCAGGCTGTGAGATTTTAAGTGCTCACACAGGGGAAGTCCTTGGCCAACAAGGACAGCTGGTCACCCTGTTGAAATGAAAAGCATTTAAAGAACATCCATTGCTTTCAGGTATCGGTTTCTGCCTACCAATGGAGAAAAGGCATTCTACTACTTACCGTGGCAAATGCCGTGCTACTTGCCTGGTTAGTCTAAAACTTTTCCCAATAACACTTCTTTTCCTGGGGAAGGGAACAATGCTAACAACAACTTGGCTCTCTACCATGACAGACATTCTCAGACTAAAGTGCATGAAACTCACAGGGAGATTGCTGGATCCCACCAGAGTTGCTGATGCCCTAGGTGAGGGGCAGTGCTCAATAACATGAGTATCTAACACATTATTAAATGATGCTGGTAGAGCTGGTTAGGTGACTATACTCTGAGAACTACTGTTCTAGTGTCTTGAGATGTTAGGGCAGTAGCAGAGGAATCCCTTTCCAGATCAGGTGACAAATTACCAATTTTTTAGGGGGGGGAGGGGATAAGTTTTGTCCTTGGTTGTACTTCTTGTTCATTTATATCAGAGCCTATCTGAAACACAAACAAAATGAAGAGATGAGAAAAGAAAGATACATGCATAAATGTGTGTGTGTGTGTGTGTGTGTGTGTGTGTGTGTGTCTTGCTATAGGAATTGCCCTTACTTCATGTGTATAAAATAATTTCATTCCCCTATTGAACTGCTTCTCAAATTTTTCTGCTAATTTGAATTGCCTAAAGAGCTTAAAAAAAAAAAGAAAAAACCCACTGGTGTGTAGGTCCCATCTCCAGGGATTTTGATTTAATGGGTCTAGGGAGGAGCCTGGTCATGGGGATTTTTTTTATGGGATTTTTCAGAGTTCCCCAGGTAATTCTAATGTGCAGCAAATTTGTGAACTGCCTCTTGGCTTCAATCCAGCTAGTGATCAGATATAAATCTAAGACACATGGGCTATTGTTTTAGCACCGTTGCTAACTATATTCCATTTTCTTCCTCCTGGCAGATTTGTACTACAGAAAATGACTGACAGTTGTGTTAATTCTCTGAAATGGATTGAAATTTCCAATTAGCTTGAACAAGGGAGGGAGAAGGGGTGAATGCAATAATGTGTATCGTTTACTTACTGTCCTATGCATTTAGCTGGAAGCTTTTGCAATTGAGGTCTGCTCTCCTCTTCACCCTAATGGTAATGCTTATCCTAATGCAGCTCTAAACTTTATAAGCTGATAAGTAGACAACATCACAAAGTATTTACCCCCTCCCCACCCGGCCCACTCTCAAGCTCCATGCCCCTGCCCCTGCCCCAACCCACACATGCACATCAATGCACTTGGGAGTAAAATAAACATATTGACCTTAAATTTTCCTCCTTTCCAGCTTCCCTCTTATCAGGAGATGCCAGAATTTAGTGCAAGGAAAAATACCCACTTTTAGTGAATAATGGAGACAATGCCTTCAAGAGACAAATAGCCCTAGAGGAGGGGGGACCGTCTTTCAAAGGGTTGATGCTCAAAGGAGGCATTTTCAGTCATCTCAGTTTAGAGGTCAAATATTCAAAATAAAAAGGTTAAAGAGAAAAGGGAGGAAGGAAGGAAGGGAGGGTGGGGGGAGGAAAGGATAGGAAGGAGAGAAGGGCAGCTTTTCTCTCTCTTTGAAATAAGGCAATTTTCTTTTAAAAAAAAGAAAAAACTTTAAAACTTAAATTATCTTCCCTTCTTTAAACTATTCCTCTTATTCTCTATGTTATTCATGATGTTTAAGTCTTGAAATAGCACATGGCTAAAAACAGAAGCTACCCTATTGCCTAGTATGAACTAAATCTTCTTTTTCTAAGGCCCACCCTCAATGTACAATGTTGGGTTTGCCAACGTAATTATTTTCTCTGTTTGAAATAAGTCGCAGTGTTTTGCCTTTTCCATATGGTTGATACGACTATAACAAACATGTTATGAAGCCACTTTGGTGATTTTCCTTTCCCATGTAATTTTGAAATTTGACAGTATATTTTTAAAATTCTAGTGGGCTGAATAATACCTTTGCAAGGATAGAAAAATATATATTTATACTATTCATGTATGATTTGCCCCTGAGATGGATTGCTGTAATGGGGGGAATGTTTTAGATTTCCCCCAAGTCATTAAAAAAGCCTCCAGTGAGCAGACGCTGGTCCTCTTCTGGGGGAGGGTTCGGAAAGGTTCTTTAATCATAATAATCCTGGGGAGAAAAAAGTCATGGAAATAAGACATCTGCTTCTGTGCCTCGTTGTTTTGCACGATAATGATTGCTTTAGCAGTTTCTATTGCCATACGTGTACAATAAGTAAATGAACATAAAATTGAACAAACACATAAAAGAAGGATAAACCCACCCAGCTTAACAAATCCACTCTCACACATGCTGTGCCCTGAAACATGAAAAAAAGAAATCATTGGATCATAAGGATTAGTAAAATAACAGTCGCTGTTAACAACATTGAAAGGAGGTCTAAGAATAATTTGTCTGATATGGGCATTAACAGTGTAGCTGCTTAGTTCTTAATACTGCTGTCTTTCACCACTTTTCTCTTATTAAGGTAGATGGTTGGTTGGATAGGTGGATGGATGGATGGATGGATGGATGGATGGAAGGATGGATGGATGGATGGGTGGGTGGGTGGATGGATGGATGGATGGATGGATGGATGGATGGATGAATAACGAACATATTTCTGGCAGGAGAAAATGCTTGTTTTGACTGAGCATTGATAAAGATTGAAACTTTTACTCACATTTTACATGTCTGAGGATTAAAATAATTTTTCACATAACATCTTCTGGCTTTCTCCTTTTCAATTTCATTTTCCTTCTCCAAACTAATATGCTTTCAGAGCTGTGAACTGTAGGACATTGCCATGTTGTAAAATTGTCTTTGTGCCTGTGCACCTGTGTCTTACTGCTAGTTAAGTTAGTAGGATAGTCACTAGGAGTATTTCTGGAAGTCAGTCCATAAAGGGACAGTATATAGTCAATTATACATGGTAGTGTCTGAAAATCACAGTGGTTTCAGCTCAAATTTCCCCTTAGCCAGATCCCCAATATTCTGTGGCCATTCAAATATAATGTAATAGAGTGGGAATAAACACAGGGGCGTACAATGGAAGGAAAATTGGAAAAGAAACTAATTAAAGTTACAAATTTCACTTTTGAAAATTTTGCAAAAATATATGATTACATTAACTAATTTCTAAGGCTTCTCCTAGGACCTAAAACAGGTATCCATAAAGGAGTAGAGCCCTGAAACTTAAGCTTCCTTAGCTTCTAAGTAAACCTCCCTCTGCCTTGTATATATGGTAGTTGAGAGGAAGTAAGAGGGGAGGGTTATCAAAGGAATGATGAGTTCTTAGAAATAGGCAGAAGATAGTTTTTTAACATTAAAGTAAGAGGAACCAGTTGAATGGAGGAACTTAGGTGACAATAAAGAAAAAAGATATAAAGGAAATTTTAAAATTTCACAGGGTATTGGGAAAGTGTCAGATAACATTTTTGGTTCCTTACTGAATGACTGGTCCTTTACTAAGTGATTTAAATGATGCTTTCATTTAACCCCTATAATGTATATGTGTGGCTGGTGATTATTATTCACATTATTTTATAAAGGAGGAAATGAAGGCCTAGATAGGTTAAGTAACCTGCCCAAGGTCACATAGTAGGTGGTAGCCATGAACTTGAACCTGAGACTGTTTGGGTTCATTGTCTGTGCTTAAAACCACCATGTAAGAGTAGAAATACATGAGAACCTAATAGCCAGAGAAGCTGAGGATATTACTTATATTTTAGAATGATCACCAATATGTGAAACTTTTATTTATTTTCCATATTTAATTATTGCCATGCATATAAAAATCTTTTACTCCCATTCTTGTTTTGTGAAATCCAAAATAAGACTTCTTCTATCAATAGTGCGATTTCTCTGCAGCAGTGAGAACTAACAAACAATTATTCATTGACAAATATATATTGATGACTTTTAACAATACCTAGTTATGAAACACAAGAAATGTAATGAGGAGAATTTAGCTAATGTTTTAGAGCTTTTTAAATATCAAAAAGAATCTCTAAGATATTTTCATTATACATAATATTGGTTGTGTTTTGGGAAGACTAATTTAAAATTTTCTGATATTACTGCATCAAAATTCACAACCGTAATGTTTTCCGTGTTGACTATATAATAATAAAGTTGAAAATATACCAGGAAGATACTAAAACTTTTAAATCTGTAAGCACTCACTAACTCAGGATCAACATATATAAAGCAAATATTTATAAAACTAAAACAAAAAATAAGTGTATCATAATAATAGAATTTAATACACTTCTCTCAATAGCTGATAAAATAAACAGGCAAAAAATATCAGTTATTATATAAAAGATCTGAGTAAAATGATTCAGAAAAATTGACCTAATTGCATTAATGAAAAACAGTGTAGACAACTTCTGTAGAATATATATTCTTTGCAAGTGCACATAGACTATTACCAAATTTAAATATGTAGTTTCAGAAATCAATTATCAATGAATATTAAATGGTTGAAATCAATCAGAGTATAAGCTTAAGTTAGAAATCAGTAACTCCAATGCAGCTAGGAAATCCTCAAATTCTTGAAAATTAGTGATAAACTTCTAAGAAAAACCAACTCCTGAGTCAAAGTAAAGATTAAAAAAATAAGGTTTTGAATCAAATGATAAAGATAGAACTTATAAAAATGTATATATTGCTGTTTAACCATAGGGAAAGTGCACATAGAAAAACATGGTGGACTAAAAATCAATGATCTCATTCTCTGGAAGCTAGAGAAAGAACAGCAACTCAACCCTGAAGAAAGTAGAAGAAAGGACAATTAGTAAACCTGTCTAATTTTAAATCAATGAAAACCTGTGAAACAAATGTCTGCACTGAAATAATAGCATCAAACTGCCATCTCAGGGAGAAAGGAAACGAACCACAAGAATTCTTTGATGACACTCCTTACTGCCTGGGGCTAGTTTCCAGATTGTTGTGCAGAGAGGGGAAATCTAAACAAATTCTGAAGGAACTGCTGAGTAGACAGAAATCTTATTTCAGGGAAGCCAGAGAGGATAAAAATTGTGGGGTTATCTATAGGAAAGGAAGGAGCTGTAGTAACAGTGAGCTCTGAAGATGTGTTGTAAGGGTCTCTTAAGTATTTGGCTGAATATTTATCTGCATGTGCATGAGCGGAAACTACTGCTGAAGGTTAGGGGAAGAACCATTATCAAAAAATAAGTAGAATAATTCCCAAATATTGCATAGGGGTAGGAATAGTTTACATACATCCCAGCCAGAGTGAAAAACCTTGTAATATAATGGGCGTCAGATTGCATCTTCAAAATGGCATGGGGAATAATTTAGCCACACGCTAAAGGGTTCTCTGTGATCCACTCTAAAAAGCTTAAGTGTGCTTTTGGAAGGTTAAATTATATCCAAGTAACTCAACTGCATGTCAGTATGAGATCTAGTATCTTCTGAAGAAATATAATAAGAGGCCAAACATAAAATTCACATTGTCCAATCTGCAATAAAAAAATTTCCTGGCTTGCAAAAGAACAAATAGGACAAAAATAACTGAAAGAAGAATCAGTCAATGGAAATAAATCCAAAAATAAAACAGGTAATAGAAGTAGCTAGTGTAAATATGCTCAAAATACTCCAGAAGGCCAAAAAAAAAAAAAAAAAAGTGAGTATGATGAAGAAAGAAATTGAAAATGTAAAGACGATCCAAATGAAATGTTCAGAATTTAAATATATAACACTAGGAATGAAAAAGGAAACATTGGAAGGAATTATCAGCAGGTTACACCACAGAAATAATGATCAGTGAAATTCTATATATAGCAATAGAAATTATCCAAAAATAAAGCATACAGGAAAAAAAAAGACTAAATTGGGTGATGGAACATTTTATATTATTGTAAGAGACAGGATTAGAATGTCAAGGAAAAATAAATATGGAATGCTTAACACAAAGAAACCAGGCAAGAAAGGAGGCACAGAGTAACAAAAACAAGTAAGACGAATTAAAACAAATAGGAAAAGGACTGAGCGAAACACACCTGTATCAAAGGAAAAATTGTGACAACTGTTAATAGCATAAATAATACAATATTTAAATTTTAAAAAGAATTGCATTCAATGTAAATGCACTAAATGTTCAAACTAAAGGGCAAAGGCTGTCAGACTTGATTAAAAACCCCGAACCAACTACTAATCTCACTTTCAGTACAAAGACACAAATAATTTGAATGTAAAATAATGGAACGATATATTGTACCATGAAAATGTAAACATAAGTAAACTGGAGTGACTGTATTACTATTAAATAAAAAATACTTCAAGCAAGAAGTATTACTAGAGAGAGATACTTCATAATGACATAAAGGTCAATGAATCAAAAAGATATAAAAATCTGTTTAATAATGGAGCTTCAAAATATATGATATAAACATAGAATTAATAAGGTCTAGATATATACATAATCATTTTTAGACTTTAATACAACATGCTCAGTAACCTCATAAACAACTATAAAAAAATCAGTAGGTAAACAAGTGCACTGAATGTTACTACTAACCGAGTAACTTACTTGACATTTATAGGACACTATATCCAGTAAGTGAAAAGTACACGTTCTTTTCAAATGTAAATGGTCTCCCGGTCAATGTAAATCTTATGCTGACCAGTAACAGTCAGGAAGCAGTGGACTGTTCAGACATGTTTTGGTTCCATAACATTCTCCCTTGTGACAGGGCCACCGGTTGTGTTTTCTTCTGAAGCTTATAATACATCTTGTTGCTTTCCTCTCATTCCCTTCATTCCTGCATCACTCATTTTCTTATTGCCTCGGGCTTTCTTGTTGCCTCAGGTTGGAGAACTGGAACAAAGATAACGTGAATGAAGAGTAGCAGCAGCTGCCACTACTAAGCATTTCTTTTGTGCCAGACACTGGTTAGTCTATGAAGTACAGGATGAAAAAGACATGGTTACTCACTTTGAGGCTCTGTAATCGAATGAGACACATATAGATATAAAACAATCACAAAACTGCCCAACTACTGAACATGTCTAGAACCTGCAAATAAATCAGTATTGATTTACAAAGATCAAAATTTTCATTGACTGTGGCATTTTAAGTGCATGAGTCATTTTTACTTCACATCCTCTCACCAAGATTCCCGATTATTTTTTCATAAACCCTCTTTGGGAAGCCAAAAACATATTAATGATAATCAGTGTTAGAGAGGCTTCCCAACTGGGAAGTTATTATCTCATCAATAGCCTAAACCAAAACACTGGTCAGAGATTGGTAAACATTGGATTTTGTAGCATTTGAATAGGGGAGCAGGGGAACCTCAGGGCCCTGTGAAGTATTTCCCTTATTTATAAAACTTTTTCATTGCTTTGAGTGATCCAAAGCAGATCAGGCAGTAATTTTACTCTTTGCCAGTGTAGTCACTGACCAACAGTATTGAAGTCATTAATCTGTAAAGTGCTTTAGAATACACAGAATACAGAAATATTTGATTTTACATACTGCCTCATACATCTTGGGTTTTCCCAAGCACTTTGCAAAGTAACTAATTTAATTAAATTACCAGGCATACAATACAAGCAAATGGAGAGCAGCATACACCTCATTTACATAAAGGTTTTTTCTTGGGTACACTATCACATTTGTGTACTTGATAAATGTTTGTGGAAATCACACTATGTTCCAGGCACTATTTTAGTTACTAGAGTCTTATGAATGGTGGTGAGGAGAAATATAATTAAAAATAAGTGAATAAATAAGCAAGTTGGGTAAGGCAGAAAACAGTTTGTTGGGTAATCAAGAGAGGGCTCCATGTGAATGGGCATTTGATCTGAGACCTGAATGAGGAGGAAGAGGCTGTCCGCAAATATCTTGGGAAAGAAGGAACTGCTGTGGTGTTTCTCAAACTAATTTCACAGTTTGTTGAAACATGGAAACATCTGCCAGGTCTAAAAAGAAGCAAACTTTATCTTTACAGCAAGTGCCCCTGAGAGGCAGAAAAACCTGTCCACCTATGACTATCAGGCATCCTGAGCTCTACCTCTAATTGAATCTATGTAAGCAAGTTACTCAATATTTCTCCATTATGGAAAAAAAAAAAGAAAAATATCAACTCCTTTTTCTCTTTCCTGCATGATCAATAAAATGTACATTGAACGTTGTCCTGAAAAAGAAAAGTTGCCATCCTACCATACTAGTCAAATAAAATTAATCATGTGTAAGTTAGCTTGACCCTAAATGAATGATCTAATAGTAAACTATTAGCTTCAGTCAAAAATCATAGCCATTTTAGTTGTGGGAAATCTTAATCTCAAAATACCTGAAAATATTTAGCATATGTTCTTTTCTAGACTACGTACTGGTTGCCAGATGGAGTATAAAGGTAAATCATACCTGCTCCCTGCTCTTAAAATTGCTCTAGGTCTAACGGAGGAGGTAGGCACAACAAATGAATGATTATAATGTAATGTTGCCTAGAATGTGCAGTGAAAGCACAAAAGGAAAACATACTAATGCCCACAGAAGGGGAAAGAAAAGCAACATGTACATACTATCAGATGTATATCAAAGGGTGATGAAAAGCTAATCAGTTGTAGAGAACAGTTAAAAGATTTATGTAGTCTGTTAATGAGTTTGGATTTTTTGGGGGGGAAAGCTAACAGAGATAATATAGTACACACACACACACACATACTATAAGACAATTCTGGTGGTAGCCTTGAGTATTATATGGAATAAAAGAAAGAACTGAAGACAGCAAGATCAATAAGACAGTCCAGGATACTTAAGGATAAAGCCCTAGTTAAGGCAGTTACAGTGGGAGTGATGAGAAATAGTCATATTCAAGATATATTTTGTCAGTGCAAGTCTAAGATCTAACTATCTTATATTAGAAAAATATAATAAAAATGAACTATTGAAAAAGAGAATGTTAATGTCTAATTTTTAATTATCATGTATTTTATTTTAAAAATTTGGAACACAATAAGAAAGAAAACCTATGTAACAATGAATATTTAAATATTTAGACATTTATAAATCTCATATGTAAAACCTTTACCAATCTTTGTTTTAATTTACAAAAGATGAATAAAGGTAACTAGTGATAAGATGGAATACACGTGAGAGAATTTTAATGGTTTAACATTTTCATTCAGCTAACAGAACCTTTTCGGAACATCTTTATTTTCATGCAGTGACCAACAAAGAGGTATTTTGCAGAAAGTCCTGGTCATTTTCTGCCCTGCTCTTTGTGTTTTGCTTTTTTGGTATTTTTTTGTTTATTTTCACATTGGGTGGTACCTTATGCTTCCTACTACATACACCCTCATTCACACATTCATTCATTGAAACAATATTTACAGAGTTGAGTTATATTAGTTAACACTCAATTATGTTTATATGAATGGACAGACACTTATTACCATAAACTTAGCTGTTCTCTGTCATGTGTGAGGAATTGGTTCCAGAACCTCCATGAATACCAAAATGTCAATACCAAAGTAGTCAAAACCAATGTTTTCAGAACTGTGGAAAACAATCAAAGGCTTACAGCAACCAAGGAAATACTGAACTCACGAAAAGGCAATTTGAAATGACAGGAAAGTTTTGTCACATTTTTACATGCCCTTGCTCCATCCACTCTCCAGTGCAGTGATGGTCTTAACATAGTGGAGTCTTAATCCAATGAGAGCCTGAAAGTAGCAACAACCTATGTTCCCAAATGGGACCTTCAGTCCAGGTCCTGGAAGGAGGAGAAGTGACCCTATTCTCAAGTTATTGTGTCTATTCTAACCTCTCTGGGGCTATCTGAAAGACTGATACAAGACACTCATCTCTGTTTTGCCTAACTTGGAACACAGTCTGGTAAAGTAGCAGTTACTGGGTTGAAATTCAACATATTGCCTCAGGCAAGGAGCCAAAGCTGGGGAGAATCTTTGGGAAGTTCTATATTTAGAAGTACCCATGTATACAGAGAAATTTAGAAAGCCAAGTGCATATGCAAGACAAAGGTGCCTCCTTAGAAAACACAGGAGATGATTATAAGTTTTTACTTTGAACTAATCCTGACCTTCTCTGTCAGCTAAGTGTTGAAGAAGTGCTCCAACCCTGAGTCAATCTGCCAAACCTGGAAAAGGCGTGTGTGTGATTCCGTGCCTGTGCGTATGCATGTATGTATGTGTACATTTCTGCTTTTGTCTGTTTGTTGTAGGTCCTAGAATTCAAGAAAACCTCTGTCAAAACATTTGCTAAACATGAAATAAAGAAACAAAGACTTTGGTGACCACACCTGATATTTAATAAAGCTCTTCCAAAAATAATTTGGAAAAGTCCTGAAACACGCTACTATGGCACTAGATGGTAACTAAAAGAAATAGAACTCTCTAGTAAAAGAAAATGCATGGATGAATATTAAAATCAGTATTATTTTATTATTATGTGTAACTCCACTTTTTATTTCCTATATGATTTAGAAGACACATGAATAAAATTATAAATCAATGTTATTGGGCACAAAATGTATAAAGATGTGATTTGTGACAATAATAATATAAAGAGGAGGAATATGCCCTAGTATAATTATATAGGAGCAGAGCTTTCTATATGCTATTGAAGCTAAGTTGGTTTCAATTCAAGTTATATGGCTTTAAACTTAGATGGTAAATGTAAACTTCTTGATAACCACAAAGAAAATATCAATAGACTGTGTGCAATAGGAAATGAAAGAAAAATCAAAACAATTCACTACAAAACAATCAACTAAACACACACAAAAAAAGGTAATAATGGGGGAAATGAGGGACAAATAACATGTAAGACATATAAGAAACAATTAGCAAACTGGTAAAATTAAGTTCTTACTCATCAGTATTTTTTTAATTAAATGAACTGAGCTCTCCAGTAAAAAGGCAGACATTCGCAGAATGGATTAAAGAAAAAAAACAACCCAGAGGATCTCAGATTTCAAAGGAGTAAGTGGAAGCTACACTAGCCTCCTCCCAGGACTAATCTGGAATTACAACTAAATTATAGAGAAATCATCTTGAATAGCCAACTGAACAGTAGCTAGGGAGAAGCCTTACAACTAAGGACAGACAAAAGAAAACACTCAGCACAACATGACTGGTAGGGGGTTTGGAGGAGCCATGAGAGGGCTGGCTGGGCTACCATGGGTGGCAGCTGAAGTGCTGGAGGGATATTCCAGTGGTCAGGGGTGGGGTCTAAACCCCAAGCTGGGCTCCACAGCCTATAACACCAGAGCCAGAAAGGAACCCAGATAACATCCAGCTGTGAAAAGCAGCAAGGGTTCGGTCAGCCAGGGAGAGACAGTTGGAGATGCAGAGAGCCTTTTAAAGAGCCAAAGCACAAAATTTTGTTTTGCAGCCACTTACCCTGGGTGCCAGCAAAGGGTGGGAAGAGTGGACTAGAGACATGTGAGGACATTCTGGGGTTGGAGGCTCTGGGGAAAGAACTGAGGGTACAGCACCAGGATCCATGTGCCGAGTCATCCCCTATATTGCAGGAGCCGTTACTCTCAGGCAGAGCACTCCTCTCTGAATAGCATCAGCCTGAGGGAAGCAATAGCCCCTCCCACAGGAATTATCTGGCCCACACTGTGGTGCTTAAGCCTGACTGCTGATTACAGTTTGATTAGATTAACAACTGATCAGATTTATGGCTGATTAGTTTAACATCTAGGGCAGAAAATACAAAGCAGCCAAAATGGGAAGACAAAGAAATCACCCCCCAATGAAAGAACAAGAGAATGTCCCAGAAAAACTAAATGAAATGAAAGGAAGCAAGAGAGCTTAGAATAATGATTATAAGTGTACTCGACATCATGATAAAAGACAGAGAAACTAAAAATGAATCAGTCAGAAATAAAGAATATAACATCTGAGATAAATAATACACTGGAAGATATAAACAGTAGGTTAGATGAAGCAGAGGATCAAATCAGTGTTTTGGAAGACAACATAGGGAAAAAAAGTCAGGCAGAGCAGCAGAAAGAAAAAAGAACTTAAAACAATGAGGAGAACTTAAGAAACTTTCTGGACAACATGAAGCATAATAAGATCAGCATCATGGGAATACCAGAAGTAGAAGAGAGTAAACAACAGATTGAGAACTTATTTGAAGAAATAATAACCAAAAACTTCCCTAACCTGGTGAAGGAAAAAGCTGCACAAGTCCAGGAAGCTCAGAGAGTTCCAAATAAGTTAGACCCAAAGAGATCTATGCCAAGACACATTATAATTAAAATGATGAGGTTTAAGATAAGGCAAGAATCCTAACAGCCGCAAGAGACACAAGAGAAAGGCAGGTAGTTACCTACAAGGGAACACCAATTAGGATGTCATCAGATGACTCATCAGAAACATTTCAGGCATTGTGTCAGGAAAAAAAAGAGAGAGGACCAAAATAAATAAAAAATCAAAAATTAAAGAGGAAAAATAACAACTAACACCAAAGAAATACAGAGGAATGAAAGAAAATATTATGAACAACTATATGCCAACAAACTGGTCAATCTGAACAAAATGGGTAAATTCCTAGAAACATACAATCTTCCAAAACTAAATCAGGAAGAATCAGAGAATCTGAATATACAGATTATACCTAATGAAATTAGAGCAGTAATCAAAAAACTCCCAACAGACAAAAGCACGGGACCAGATGGTTTCACAGGTTGAATTTTATCAAACATTCTAAGAACTAACACCTCTCCTTCTCAAACTATTTCATAAAATTCAAGAGGAAGGAAGGATCCCAGTCTCATATTTCAAGCAAACATTATCCTAATTCCAAAACCATATGTTCCCCGAAGTGGGATCACTGGGTCAAAAAGTAGATCCATTTTTAATTTTTTGAGGTATCTGCATGCTGCTTTTCACAGTGGCTTCACCAATCTGCATATCTACCAACAGTGCAAAAGCATTCTGCTTTCTCCACATCCTTGCCAGCACTTGTAAGTCCAGCCATTTTAAGCAGTATGGAGATACCTCAAAAAATTAAAAATGGATCTGCCTTTTGACCCAGCAATCCCACTTCTGGGAATATATCTGAAGGAACCCAAAACACTAGTTTGAAAGAACATAAGCACCCCTATGTTCATTGTAGTGTTATTTACAATTGCCAAGATATGGAAGCAGCCCAATTGTCCAATAATAGATGAGTGGATAAAACAACTATAGGACATTTATACAATGGAATTCTACACAGTCATAAAAAAGAAGAAAATTTTACCCTTTGCAACAGTATAGGTGGACCTGGAGAGCATTATGCTAATGAAATAAGCCAGTCACAGAAGGACAAATACCATGTGATTTCATTCATATGTGGAATCTAACGAACACACTGAACTAACAAGCAAAGCAGAGACAAACTCGTAGGTGAAGAACAGATGATAGCTAGTTGGGGGGTAGGTTAGAGGGTGGAGGGATTAGGCAAAAAAGAAAAAGGACTCATGGACATAGGCAACAGGACGATTGCTGTGGGATGGGGGGTGTAAGGGCACTAAATGATAATGGATAAAGTATAATAAAGTTTATATACTATAATAAGTAAATAAATATTTTTTAAAAACTTGATCCGACTATATGCTGTCTACAAAAACTTACTTGAGATCTAAAGACACAGACCGAAAGTCAAATATGGGAGATATCCCATGCAAACAGTAAGCAAAAATTCTGGAATGGCTGTGTCACATGAAATAAATTTTAAATCAAAAACTGTTACAAAAGGCAATAGAGGGCATTCTATACTGATAAGTTAAATTCATGAAGAAGATATAACACTATAAACTTATATGTACCACACAACCCCCAAGTATATGAAGCAAACATTGACAGATTTGAAGGGAGAAATTGGTGGTTCTACAATAAGAGATGGTGCTTTCATTATCCTGCTTTCAATAATAAACAGAAAATGTATATATTAGATCAGTAGGGATGTAGAGGACTTGAATAACATGATAAACCAACTAAACCTAATAGGCATAAATAGATTATTCAACAACAGCAAAAATATGCATTCTTCTCAACTACACATGGATCATTCTCCAGAATAGTCTATATGTTAGGCCACAATACAAGCATCAATACATTTTTAATAAATTGAAATCATACAAAGTATCTTCTCTAATCTTAGTAGATTGAAGGGAGAAATTAATAACAAAACTATTAGTAGCCATTTTCCATCATGTCTACCACACATAATCTAGAGCAACGAAGGGAAAAACATAATTTATTATTTAGAAAACTGAGAAAAGAGGCACACCATACCTAAGTCATTGATACAGAGTGTGTGATCTGTCCCACGGGACAGGGATAGGAAGGGAAATGATAAGTCCAGTTAACTCATGAGCATGATTTATTCATTAAGGTGTGAATTTTTTATTTAACTATTGGACAGCCTTGATTCTGCCTGATGGGCAGATTTCTTTTACTAAGTGTTGAGTGGAACCTGCCTTGAAAGGAGCATTTGAAAGGATTACACTGTGGCCCTGGTCTGGTGGCTCAGTTGGCTAGAGCATCATGCCCTACACCAAAAGGTTATGGGTTCAATTCCTGGTCAGGGAACATACCTAGCCTGTGGGTTTAATCCCTAGTCTGGTGCATACAGAAGACATCTGATTGATGTTTTTCTCATGTCAATGTTTCTCTTTCTCTCTCTCTCTCAAATCGATAAACATATCCTTGGGTGAGGATTAAAATAAATAAATAATAAAAATAATAATACAAGGATTACACTGAAATATGCTTGGCAGTACCCTTCCTCCTGTGTCAGTACTTCAGCCAGGTTATTGGCACAGGGTGTGTGCAATAAACCCCATGTCACCAAATTTAGTTTTGGTTGTTTTGTTCATACATTCACTCAGCATTTTATTTGGCTTTTGTGCCCTTCTGATTTTTCCTTCATTCTCCATTTTCACTATGAAAAAACTTTGTTTTCCTATTCATATATTGAAAAGTAGATACCAATGCATGCTGAGTTTACTCATCACAGATCAATTTTAGATGCCAGAGTCACAGCCACCAAACTCTTTCCAATGACTTTAACACATAATTTGAATATGTGATTAGCAATATGTTCAGTGTTAAAGTGTATCTCAGGTTTATTATACCTGCTCTGAAAGGTTTCAAACTGCAAAGATTTTAAAATCTTTATCTTTGAATAGTTTTTTTCCATGCTGTCCCTTGGTGTTAAACTGTTAATGTGTAGTCTGGCACCTGGAAATAATATGGCTTTGTAACCAATTATGTTAACCACCTTGTTTTATCCACAGAGAATCTTAAAGACAGAATAGTAGAACAGCTTAAGTAACTACACTTCCTCCTGTTCACATTTCCCTAGACTTCTATTCATACTCTATTTATCTTTTCCCTAGCTCTATTTATATTAAATATTTTTGCAATTATATTGGATTGTGTGTGTTCCAGAAGATTACCACAATGCTTTATGAAACATAGTAGGTTATAAATGCATATAAGTAAAAATATATGTAGTTTTCTTAAGTAAAGTTTTATGTTTTCTGTCTGAAGTCATTGCTCCTTTTGCCTATAAGGATTTGACAAAAATATCAAAAGGCAAAAATCCCCATTCTGAAAATTTACTCTGGGTCAGTTATATAATCTGTAAACTAATACTATACAGTCTTAGAAATGAGTAACTATATCTTAAATTTTAACTTATTATAAACATAAATAGGTGCTTAATGAAAATTCATATTCTAATTTGAAATTCTCATGAATACCTGTTTTTCCTTTTGATCTTATGGAAATAGGCCATTTGATTATCTTCTATTTAATATTTCAGCTTCACAAAATAAAGTATTTGTCATGAAGAAAAAGAAGAAAAGTGTTTTTTTCTTTCTTTGATGAGGGTTGGAGATAGTAGAGGAAAATGAAAGCTCAAACACCTATGGAGGAATCCATAATTTTCTTTATGTTGTGTACTTTTCTTTTAATAACTGATTTGAAATTCCTAAAAGAATGCTGTGATATGTTATTAAGCCCATTTTACAGACTGAAATAATTGAATTTTAGGGAGATATGAAATTTGCCCAAGGTTACCAAACTAATGTGGTAGAAGTGAGAATTAAACCCAGATATACCTGTTTCGAAAGCTTTTCTTCTCCTCCCATCACTCACTTCTGTTTCTTTATTGTTGCTCAGTTACAGCTGTCCTGCCTTTTCCCGTTGCTCTCCCCTGCCCTCCACACCTCCACCTTCTACATTCAAACTTCTTCCCGCCCCACCCCTGTTGTCTTTGTCCATGGGTCCTTTATACATGGTTCTTGACTTGACCCTTCCTCTTCTATCCCCTTATCCCCATCCCCCTCCCCTCTGATCATTGTCAGTTTGTTCTTTATTCCCATGTCTTTGGTTCTATTTTGCTTTTTTTTTTTTTTTTTTTTTGTCGATTAGGTTCCACTTATAGGTAAGATCATATGGTATTTGTCTTTCACCACCTGACTCATTTCACTTAGTAGCCAAAGCTTTCCTGCATATGAATATGACTGAGATTTCCAAAGAGCTAGTCAATATTGCTTGTTAATCAGATAGAAAAATTATTGTTGATTCTCAAAAGACATAGCCCTTTTTCATTCAGTGACTGTAGTTACTCAAATAATATTCCCAGATACTGGTAATCATGTGAATGGAGACAAAAAGCAGAACTCAAGAATACCTCTAGCGGTCAGTAAAGACCAGTTGGGTTCATTGGTACATTCCCTCTAGACGATATTAATCTTATTAATATGGCCCTAATACATTAATGTATAACCCTTTGATTGCTTCTTTTTCCTCCCTGTATCACTCTGTCTTATTTTTCCCATATTATTATTTTTAACAATTTTGGTGAGTTAAATTCAGTGATTAATATTCAACTGTAGTACTCACAAAAGCAGAGATTCCTAGATAACAGCAAAAAAGGAAAATAGAAAAAGGGTATAAATTATATGAATACACATGCACATATATTCATACTATTGTAGCATTTACCCAAATCTATTTAGTGTCCGCACATTTACTACACACTTGAAGTGAGGCTAAAAATGAGCAAACCACTGTTGACAGGACACAGAAAACAGATGCAATATGGAAATCACTAGCAATGAGAATGAAAAAATGGCTATAACAAGGAATTTAGATGTGAGTTTTGCTTTCTAGCTATGATGCCAAATATTGAATTTTCAACTTATGAATGCTGTAAAAAGATATATTATTTTTACAGGGCTGCCATGACAAAGTTTCACAGGCTGAGTGGATTAAACAACAAATATTTCCTCATAGTTCTAGAGGCCAGAAGTCTGAGATAAGGTATCAATAGTATGGGTTTCCTCCGAGGTTTCCTTCTTTGACTTGCAGATATCTGTCGTCTCCTACTTGGTATTCTGTCTGTGCCCATCTGTGTCCTCATATCTCTTCTTATAAGGTCACTAGTCACAGATTAGGGCCCACCCATATGACTCATTTTACCTTAGTTACAGGCCTTATCTAAAAATAGCCATATTATGAAGTATTAGGGGTTAGGATTTCCACTTATGAATTATTTGGTGGGCAGGGGGGGAGAGACATAATTCAGCCAGTAACAGAAAAATAGGAATAAGTTAAACAAATAAACAACTACCTTTTCCATGAGTTGCTTAAGGATACAAGTTTATCCAAGAACAGCAATAGCAAGGATTTGCATAACACTGTACATTAAATGAAGGATATTAAAATCATTATAATGTGCTGTGAAGTGGACATTAAATGAGTTGAATAAGATTCATACATTTAATTCTTTCCAAATACAGAATTTAACGGGTATTTTCCCAGTTCCAAACTCATAATATATCTTATCAAAAGAAACAATACCTGCTTTCCAAGGGATCTATTCATTTCATTTTTTAAAAAATGAATTGTGATATTTAATTTTGCTTAGTTTCAGAAGTCATCTAGAAATGGAATGAAGTTGGATATTGTTAGTGAAATTCACACATGGGGAAGAAAATTAATTCCCAAAACTTCATCAGTGTTCCTATGTAGAAGGCGAACAAGGAATATTGTCATCCTTTTGTTCAAATTATCTTTCCTAAAACTTTACAAGAATCAATTTTAAGAAGCCCAATGTTTTCCAAACTTTTACCAATGAGTTCTGCAGAGTCATCTATTGATATCTAAGAGACTTCTTAGTTTCACATCCTAATCTATTTAAGACCAGAAGTTGCAAATCTTTGTGAGAAAATCAAGTGAAAATCATAGTTGGTAATTTGGGGCAGTATTTTCAAGGCCAGGCAATGAAATAATCATTGTTATTTGTATCTTTGAAAATGGTTAATCAGGTATCAAAGAGGTATATGTATTGGAAGAAATTATGACCATAGAGAAACATAGATCAGAAATATTTAATTAATGCTTAAATATCTATAAGTCTAACTTTGGCTAAGCTAATTTCCCACCTTCTGGACACTTTCTAATCCATCTCCATAAAGTGACCAGAAAAATCACCTTCCAACACAAGATTTGATGTGTTTCTTAATTAAAAATTTATAGTGACTCTCGCATTTACTCCACCAAATTTTGCTGTGAGAGAAAAGCAGCGTTGTATTCTGCCTTGCATTAGAGACCCAACCACACTTTGCTTAGCTCACGCTGTTGGGAGCACATTGAGAGCAGATCCACGGCAAAAAGCACAGACAAATAATCTGTGGAGATCTTGTTTCTTTCAAAATATATGAAGAAACTTCTCCATATTGAGTTTTGCAAAATAAAGTTCATAAAAACCTAGAAACTCAGATACCCATGAGCAATGGATTGGCTAAAGCAATGGTTTTGTTCATGAAATGAACGACTGTAAAGACGTTGAGAAGACTGAGATACTTGTCTAATCGAGGATATTAGTGCTTCAAAAACAATGTTAAATAACAGTGTTTATTTACATAGGCATCTTCATTTTGTCTTGCATTTATTGCCAGTGTTGACAAACTTTTTACTATTTATCTCTTTCTCTTTTAGATATGTAATTTGTTCATGTTGTAAAAGCATTTGTCTATTATTATTTAACTATTTTTTTAAAATTAGAAATGAATAGTGAATTAAAAATATCTCTTAGAGATGTTTAAAATGATCATATAACTTTGCTCTCTTTTGACCTGATTATATGGTAAATTATATTTTGTTACATTACATTATTTATTATATACTATATTATGTTAACTACATTACACATAATTAGAGTGGCATTTTGGTTCAGAAAGAGACAAAACCAATCAGTGGCACAGGAAGCATCTTAAATTAAAATTAGACTCAAGAGTATAGAGAATTGAGATTATAATAAAATTGACATTTTGGATCAGTAGCAAAAATTAGTCAACAAAAGTGGGAATATGTGGCTAATCATTAATAAATTCTAGATATGTCAATTATGTAAAAGTAAAAATAATACTATAAAAGTATCAGTGGAAGCCTGGGAGACTTGAAAAATATTATTCATAAGAAACATCTAAGTTCTGAAGAAAAAATGATGCATTTAATTATATACAAAAATTGTCTCTCTGGCAAAGCACACTAAAAAGATTAGGAAAAAGGCTGAAGAAACTGGGAAATATATTTAGAAATATATGTGCTTTCCTTCTCGACATCTTTTGAGAAAAGCACATGGTCTTTTCCTTTAACTACAATGTGAGTGTTAATCTATATTGTAGGTGGATGGTTCTTTTTCTTTCATCTATAATGTCGTGTCAAATTGAGGCACTGGTTCCAAGCACGGACTCTAGAGCTCTTGTCCTGATTCCACCACTGACCACACACGCAATCTCATGAATATTACTGTATTGTTCCAGGTGTTGGAGTCCTCATCTGAAAAATGGAAGCAAAATGGGACCTTCTCCCAGGGACAGTAGGAGGTTTAAAGGAGTAAATATGAAAACCACTTAGGACAGTGCCTAATACAAGAGAGCTCAATAGAGTGTTTATTAAATTAAAAAACAAACAGAAGGATTAAGCAAAGAAAAAAAAAGAAAGACTCATGGACATAGACAACAGTATGGTGATTGCCAATGAGAAGGGGAACGGGGGATATAGAAGAGGGGAAAGTGGGAAAACACGGTGATGGAAGGAGAGTTGACTTGGGGTGGTGAACACACAACACAATATACAGATGATGTATTGTAGAATGGTATACCTGAAACCTATGTAATTTTATTAAGCAATGTCTCTCAATAAATTCAATAATTCAATTTTAAAATAATAAAATTTAAAAGAACAAATGAAAGAAATAAAATGTGGTGAATTAGTTCCACATAAAACCACCTTTATATTCACAGGATGATCCAGTTTGGTCATGTTTTTGGTCACTGGTGAACTCTAGGTAGCTACTACAATAGTTTTAAAACTTTAGTTTTATGTTTACAAGTAAATTTGACCTATAAACTTTTTTTTCTTACAGTCCCCATATATTTTCAGTATCAAGATTATATAAACTTCATAAGATAAATATGAAGAAGCATTTTTCCTATACTATCTAAATTTTTTCCTTATTAAGATTGGCATTATTTATGAAAGTTTGGTAGAATTAACATACATACTAAATAATCTGCGTCTATTATTTTCTTGGTGAAAAATTGTAAACTATTGATTTAATTCATTTACTGGTTAAAGAATTCTTCCACCTATATATTTTCTTATGTGTCAGTCTTGATAAACTTTAGTTGCAAGGAAATTGTCCATTTTACATGAATGTTCAAATTTACTGGCACTTCGTTATGTTGGTCTATTCTTTCAGTGTATTATCTATTTATATCTTAATTTTTCTTAATCAAAGTGCTTATCTGTGTTCAAAATGTTTAAAGAATATCATTTTGGCCTTCTAGAGCACCTCAATTTTATATATTTTTTCTGTTTTATTAAGTTCTGCTTGAATCTTTATGATCTATTTCCTTCTATGCTCTCTGGGTGTTTTGCTTTGCTTTTTTAATGTCAATTCAAAAACTTGATCATAAATTTTAATAAATGTTTTCAGTTATAAATATTTAAATACTTTTGAAGATTCCAGGTTGATGTAGGCAAGTAAAGGTCAGCTCCTCCACATTGTTGCTGGCCTCAGGCTCGGTTCACTCCAATAAACATATCGACAGTTTTTCCCCTAGACTGCCCTCACTTTTCTATGGAGAGACACTTTCTCAAATATCTTCTACTTAATGTAGGACCAATAAGCCAATAAAAATGTGTAATTTTTTTCAAAACCAATCTACTTATGTAATTAGACAGCAAATATGACCTGCCATATTGCTAACAGTGGCATTTCTTCACCCTTCTCTTCCATGTTTAATCTGCTGTTTTGTGTAACCATTAAAGGTTGAGTCTTATCAATTAAATGTATTTTTCGCATTTTAAAAAGGATTCTGCCCAGCCTTTTAAAAATCCTTATTTCTTTCTAAAACTCTCAATACATATATTTACTGTCTATCTTGCACCTGATACTTTCAACATCTGAGAGCCTTGAGAAGCTAATTATGGTGATTATTGTTTTTTGCTGATTTGCTCACATTGTAGCTGATTTCCTCATTATTGTGTAAGTTTAGTTCATGAGCTCATGTTTAACTAAACTTTATCTGTGGGGATCCTACAGGCCAAAGTTGCAAAAATTTACTTATTTAAACACCTTTTAAACAGATTTAGGAGGTTTATTTTAATAGCATAAATAAGTCAGAAGAAAATAACTGTCCTTAGAACAAATTTGAAAAGCATTCCAATTATTCTTAATAGGAGGGGGAGAGTATAGGATGCTCATCTTCAATGGGGATTCCCTCTCTAAATACTGTTAATGATTCTCGGCACCACTATCAAATTGTATTTCTTCAGAGTCAGGCATCTTAATTCCTGCATACTGTTTTTAAAATTCTTATATTAAGTTCATTAATTCAATATAAGCAAGAGATGTTGATGGTTAAGTGCAGTTCAAATATCAGATCTAAGGAACCCCCGTAAGAAAAAAAGTCCTATATTTCTTGTCAGAACATTGTCAGTCCTGATGTAGTTTAGGAACTGAAAGGCATTTTTATTGTTAAGTGGATGAAGGTTGTTTAAGAAGAATAAGAGCCAAAAAACTTTTTAGTACTTATATATGTTAAAAACTGTTAGTCTATCTCATACTCTACATTAGTCCAGTCTCAGTATTTTACATGTGTGAAAAGCAAGTTCAAGGTTTTTAGTAATTTACCAACAAGTAAATTTGAGCAAGAATTCAAGCCTGTCACACAGAAGTTGAAGCTATTATTTTAAATAAATAGAAATAGCACTAAATTAAAAGATTCGAGAGATTTTTATGTCATATGCTTTCACTAACTCTCTTTGGAGATAAATCATTTCATCTATATGGGCCTAGTTTTCACAACTATAAAAGCTGGAAGCTTGACTAGATGATGTCTATATGGTCTTCCAATTCTTTTTTTTAAGTCATATTTTATTGACTATGCTATTACAGTTGTCCTGATTTTCCCCCTTTGCCCACTCTTCTCATAGCACCCCCCACTCCCTCAGGCAACCCCCACAACATTGTTCATGTCCATGGGTCACCTGTATAAGTGCTTTGGCTACTCCAGTTCCTATACTGTACTTTACATCCCCATGGCTATTCTGTAACTACCTATTTGTACTTCTTCATCCCGTCACCTCTTCACTCATTCTCCCAAACCCCCTCCCATCTGGCAAATATCAAAACATTCTCTGTATCCAGGATTCTGTCTCTGTTCTTGTTTGCTTAGTTTGTTTTTTAGATTCAATTGTTGATAGATATGTACTTTTTACCATTTTATTGTTCATAGTTTTGATCTTCTTCTTTTTCTTAAATAAGTCCCCTTAACATTTCATATAATAATGGTTTGGTGAAAATGAACTGCTTTAGTTTTTCCTTATCTGGGAAGATCTTTATCTGCCCTTCGATTCTAAATGATATCTTTGCCGGGTACAGCAATCTTGACTGTAAGTCCCTGCTTTTCATGACTTTGAATATTTCCTGCCAATTTCTTCTAGCCTGCAAAGTTTCCTTTGAGAAATCAGTTGACACTCTTAGGGGAACTCCCCTATAAATAAATACTTTTCCCTTGTTGCTTTTAAGATTCTCTCTTTATCTTTAACATTTGGCATTTTAATTATGATGTGTCTTGGCATGGGCCCCTTTGCATCCATCTTGTTTGGGACTCTCTGTGTTTCCTGGACTTGCATGTCTATTTCCTTCACCAACTTAGGGAAGTTTTCTTTCATTTTTTTTTCAAATAGATTTCCAATTTCTTGCTCTTTCTCTCTCCTTCTGGTTGGTACTCCTTGATACAAATGTTTTACCAATTGAAGTTGTCCCAGAGGCTGCTTATATGATACTCATTTTTATGGATTCTTTTTTCCTTCTTGTTGTTCTGATTAGTTGTTTTTTTGCTTCCTTATGTTCCAAATCATTGATTCAATTCTTGGTTTCATCCTCTCTACTGTTGTTTCCCTGTAAATTGTTCTTTATTTCAATCAGCAAACACTTCATTCTGGCTGGATCTTTTTTTATGCTGTTGAAGTCCTCGCTAAGTTCCTTGAGCATCCTTATAGTGTTTTGAATCCTGCATCTGAAATATTGCTTATCTCCATTTCACTTAGCTCTTTTTCTGGAGTTTAAACTGTTCTTTCATTTGGGCCATGTTTCTTTGTCTCCTCATTTTGGCAGCCTCTCTGTGTTTGTTTCTATGTATTAGGTAGAGCTGCTCTGACTCTGTGTCTTGACAGTGTGGCCTAACGTAGTAGGTGTCCTGTGGGGTCCAGTGTCACAGCCTCCACTATTACCCAAGTTGGGTACTTGAGGTGCACCCTTCATGTGGGCTGAATATTCCCTCCTCTTGTAGTCGAGCCTTGGTTGCTGTTGGCAAATCAATGGGAGGGATTTACCCAGGTCAGTCAGCTTCAAAGACTGACTGTGACCACTTAACACCAACCTCTGCCCTCCGTGGAGGATCAGCTGTGTGGGGGCAGGGTGCTGGAGTTCTGATGTGGTCTATAGCACTGGCCCTGGGATTTCTCAGGTAGTGTAGGGCAAGATCAGCCCCTACCTGTGTTTTGCCCAGGTCCACCCTAACTGAGCTATAAAGCAATCTGAGATGGTTGCTACTTGTGCTGGGCTTGGGGATTCCCAGGAGAAGCCAAGCTAAGAATCTAGGCTGGCTGTTGCTAGTGCCAGTCCTGGGGCTCACTGAGGCTGGCTATTGCTTATTTGATAGGATATTAGGAGGTTGTGAAGCATGAGCCAAGATCAGCCATTCATATGGAAAAGCAACCTGGATGGGCCTGTAAGTTGGGTGAGGTAGAGTCTCTGGGGATCTCCAAGACAGGGAGGTTGATGAAGTCTCAAATATGGCACCAGTTTGCTTGCACTTTGGGTGAGTGTTTAGAAAAGGGATGCTGTCCTCTGCTCACCTTGATGCCAGATACTTCAGTTCCTCCCTTTATGCCACTGGTGACTTTCAAGCTACAACTTCGGTGCTGTAGCTCAGAGGGAGTGGGTCTGAGGAGATGAGTCTGTGTGTGGTTTCTTTAAGAGATACTGCCTGGGGCTTCAGCAGTTTCTTCCACCAACTCAATCCTTGCTGGTTTTTGCAGCCCAAAGTTGAGGGAACTTATCTTCCTGGCACTGGAACTGTGGACTGGGGAGCCTGGTGTGGAGCTAGGACTCCTTCTCCCAAGATATCCCTCCCAAATTTTTATCCACCACATGTGGATGAGGGACTGGCTCGTTCTGTGTCTGTACCCCACCTACCAGTCTGGATGGATGTGGTTTCTTTAATTCTGTAGTTGTCAGACTTCCATTCAACTTGATATCTGACAGTCCTTAGTGATGGTTGTTCTATACATTAGTTGTAATTTTGATGTGGTTCTGCCAAGAGGCAAACCGTATTTACCTATACTGCGATCTTGACCCAAGGATATGTTCTTCCAGTTCTAAAATGTTCTCTTAAATTGGCCTCCCACAATAATTGCCTTGCAATATATGTATGCTGCCACCAAGTGGCAGTAAAGAGTACTAGTTCCTTTTTTATTTTGAGCAGGGAGTATATTTGACATCAGATTTAACCATCAAAAGTACAACACATTAATATAACTGTAAATGATAATATAATCAATATTATATACTTTAAAGCAAGGGCTCTACAATGTGATTGTGTATCATGTTAGAAGTACCTGTGGAGATTTTTAAACAGAGGAAATCCAGACCTCATTGAGAATCTTCCAAGATGGGACCTGGGCATCTGTATTTTATGTTTTTACTTCCATGGGTGACTCTGATAGTTTTAGCAAAAGTGGAAAAAGAAGTATAATAATGTTTTACACTAAATGTGGACACTTTATACCTAACCGTATAATAATGGCTTTATAAATGTTGTCCTTACCTAAGCTCATCAAATATAACTCATTCTGATAAATTTTTAACTGTTATTTACCTCCAGTTTAGCCTCTTTCTTTTCAGGTCATTCTCTGAATGCCCCATGGGGCAGATACTTCCATAAAATAAATGTCTAACTTGCTATCACTGAAACTGACTTATTTTTCCTCAATAGAGAAGTAAAAAATTCACATACCTACAATACCTTGAATTTTCCACACAATAGCCTTTTGATTTCACAACTTTCTAGAGGAAGGGCTGCAAAAATGCTGCTCTAAATTAAGCAATAGAATAAAATGAGTACCAAAACAAAATTAAACAGTTAATATAACTTGTGTTTGTCAATTCAGGTATGTGCAAGATATATATATCCACCAGGATATTGTGAGGATCTACACCAACCCTGGTCTCACATATTAGAAAACAAAAAACCTAGTTTCCTAAAATTGCATCTGGGCTGTACTGGTTTAATATTATCATGGGAAGATGCTTAATATGTATATATTAAGTCATTATCACTTCAATTGCTACATAATCATGAGAAGTCTCAGACAAAGACACCTACACATGGATCTGAAACAATGCATTTGCACTCAAAGTAAATGCACATACACTATTGACTCATCCCTCCTTATAGACTATAATATTTCAGTGTAAAGTAGATTTTCCTGTTTCAATAGTAATCACTCTTCTGCTTTTCCTATTTTTTTCATTCTGGGAATTTATTATGAAGTCTATCATTTAAAGAGGTAAATTTGAAAGGGTCAGACAGTTAAAAAAATACATTGACAACAGTCAATGAGAAAAGAAAATAACCCATCTTGTATTGATGAAAACCCCACCTTAGAGGAGAAAAACCAAGTGTCACACTGTGCACACAGCCAACTAAACAAAGAAACAACATTATGGCACCTCCTGGCACCTCTACTTCATTGCTCTCAGGGCATGTTTAGATTTACCAAAATTTTGGTCTGTTTTTAACATTACTCATTTCTTCTCCCAGCCAGTTCATCAACTGCCTATTCATTTTAATTATGAAGTTCTTTGTTGAATACAAAATCCTTGATTTTTATATAATTAAGTTGGGATTGTTTATTTCATGATTATTTTAAGGTTCTTTTGAAGGAAACTCTCGAGTCATAGAACACATAAACCCCTTCTGTATTTTTTTTAAATTTTATGGTTTTTCCTTTTATATTAAGGACTCTATTTCATAGGACTTTACTTTTGTATGTAATGTGAGGTAATCATCCAGGTTTATTCTTCTCCCTAAAATGCATTATTTTCTCCAACATCATCTGTTAAACAATACCTATTTTTCCATCTTATCTATAGTGTTCATGAATATGTGGGTCAATTTTCAGTTTAAATTGTCAAATATTTTGGTAATGACTAACTTTTATGGCTTCTAAGCACTTGAGATATGCTATAAATGCAAAATAAACACCAATGTCAGACTTAATTGGGAAAATTTTAAAATATCTCAGTAATTGTTCATATTAATCACATGTTGAAATGATAAAATTTGGTTATACTGAGTTAAATAAAGTATTAAAATTTATCATGTTTCACTCTAAGTATGTAAAAAATTAAAACCACATATGTGGAGTGTACTATATTTCTCTGCACTGCTACATGCTATTTTAGCGTATTTTGGCATGTTAATTTCCAGATCAATGTGTCATACTAGTTTTATTACTAAAATATCATCTTACCATTTTGTTGGGTAATTTCACCTTCTTTAATTTTTTTTAAAAGCAACTCTAAAACCTCTTTTTGGAATCTACTTATGAGTTCTAATTTCTCAAATTTCTAATATTAGGTGGCATTTTTATTATGTGTAGACTCAATTTACAGGGTAATTGTGTATAAATGGTAACAATAGGTGAGAGATTATACTGTTCATGAACAAGGTCTGTCTGTCCTCTAAAATGTTTCTAATAGATTCAAAATTGTCTCATTTAGGTACTGTATTATTCTATAGGAAATATGCATATGTATATATAACTTCCCATTTGATCTTACTTATTTTTGTCAATAAAGGTGTATTGACATATTTTAGTTTATGTTCAACTGTAACCTAGGTGAACTCTAACTAGTTCTAGGAGTTTGTTTATTCTTTGGTATTATTTGAATAATACCTAAGAAGATAAAATAAAAATTTATCTGAAGATAAAATAAAAATTTTATTTTTTATTCCAATCTTTACAGTTACAATATATTGCTATTCACTATTAGCATGGACCTCTAACATTAATTTAAATTATATTGACATAATGGATATTTTATCTTGTTCACAATTTTAATGGAAATTCAAATATCCTCCATAAATTTTTAAGTACAATTTTTAGTATTAGTTTTTGTTTTATATGTTTATCAAGTACAGAAAGTTCTATTCCTTAATTCTGAGAATTTTTACCTTAAATAAGTGTCCTCTAAAGCTTTGTAGAAAACATTTATTAATATATGAAGTAATTTTTTCTCCTTGAATGTGGTGATCACCTTTCTCATGTTAAACCATCCTTGAATTCCTGGAATGAATAATGCATGATTTAAAAAAAAATATGGTTAGATTTGGCTGATTCATTTCTATTTAAATTTTTAACCTGTTTTCATAAATGCATTGTCCTATAATTGTATAGTCTTATGTTGTTTCATCTAGTTTTGAAAATAAGATGATAAAATAAATCAATCTTCCCTCTTTTTAATTCTAGTTTTCTATTTTTTGTCCCTTTATCTATTTCGCAGTGTATTTTCTAGATTTATTTGTAAAAATAGTAAAGGCTAGTAAAAATAATCTATTGAAATATTATAGGACCAATCTGCAAAATAATTTGGACTAGAATTTGTTTTGCTTTCTTCCCCCAGGGAACTCTTTTATTTTGGTTACAATTTCCTAAGTGTTTATCTATTTATGTATTCTATTTCTACTATTTCTGCTTTTGTCAAATATGTTACTTTATCTTCTTTTCCCCTAGAGAGTCACACATTTCATGCATTCATCCATCACATTTGTTTCCAAACGAATTTACTGGCATAGTTCTTTACATGATTTTAAATTGTTTTGACTCTAGTGGTCACATTTGTTATATTTTTCATATTTTAAAATATTGGATATTTTAATTGTTTCCACTTTTCTGCTTTGGATTTCTCACAAGGGGTTTTTCTATCTCATGAATCTTCAAAGATGTAGCACAGTTTTGGTTTTCTGCTTTTTTGGAAGGGGTACAGAGGGGATAGAAATCTTTTTTATAGAGAATCTTGTTCTTATATTTAACTTATTAAACAATTATTTAAAGAGTTATAGTCTTCACCCGATTTCTAGTGCAAAAGTCTTATGTCATTTGTTTTAAATATGTTGTTTTAACAAGTATGTATTTAACCTAGGCATTCCCGGGTTAATTGAAGTGGTACAAATTTACTTGTGGCAGTTTTATTGTCATTTGGTTTTAGGTATTAAATAATTTTTCTTTATTTTCTCTTTGACTCAGGGGTCATTGTATAGGATTTCAAACTATGTTTTTAATTAGATATATGAAATTAATTCATATGTTTTCTTTGGCTATTGATTTTATACATATGACACTATTGGAAACTGCAAGGTTTGTCTAAAAAAAATCCAGCCATTGTTAATATAATGAGAATGGTTTGCATGACACTGATGTAACCTCACAGCCGGGAAAAGTGAACCAGAATATGCATGTGTGAACAATGATGACTTCACTGTACTAGTCAGTGGGGATGGTAGACACTGCTGAGTGAGCATGTACTGTGTGGCTGTCACTTTCAAAATGACTAAGCAAATAGATCAATGAACCTGCCTCGAATTTTTCATTAAGCTTGAACATTCCTCTATGGAATCTATTCAGATGATTCAAAAGGTCACAGTTATGTGAAACTGGTGATTGGCAGCTTATCATAACAATGCACATGCTCATGTGTCATGTCTCATGCAGAGGTTTTTGGTGAAACATCAAATTTTCCAGGTGATTCAACCCCTCTTCAGCCCAGATTTGTTGCCCTATGACTCCTGGCTTTTCCCAAAGCTGAAATCACCTTTGAAATGGAAGAGATTTCAGGCCATTGATGAGATTCAAGAAAATACGACAGGACAGCTGATGGTGATTGGGAGAACTGTGCGAGGTCCCAAGGTGTCTACTTTGAAGGGGACTGAGTCATCATATTCTGTGTACAATGTTTCTTGTATCTTGTATCTTCTTCAACATAGGTCTCTATTTTTCCTAGTATGTGGCTGGATAATTTCTGCACAGACCTTGTATATCTTATATGATCAAATTTCTTTTAAACAATGTGTTTAATTCTTTCTTCCTGATAACTCTGTGAAACTGTCACATAATTTGGGAAAAAAATTGTTTATTTTTTGCTCAATGTAATGTTCTTCCTGCATCATTTAGTCTGAACTTACAAACAGGTTTGAAAGGTTTGAACCTTTCAAACATTTATTTTTGCCCCAGCTGGTATAACTCAGTGCACTGAGTGTCGGCCTGTGAACCAAAGGATCACTGGTTAGAGTCCCCAGTCAGGGCATAGGCCTGGGTTGCAGGCCAGGTCCCCAGTAGGGGGCACGCGAGAGGCAACCACACACTGATGTTTCTCTCACTCTCTTTCTCTCTCCCTTACCCTCTGTCTAAATATAAATAAAATCTTTTAAAAAACATTTATTTTTGCTTATTTTTGTCTGCTTGATCTATCTGGATCTAAGAAGCTTGAATTAAATACCATTTAAAAATTATTTTTAGTTTTTAGTTTTGCCTTATGTTTCTAGCTGTTGTTTTATCACATATTGTACACTCTATTTTTAGTATGTATATGTTCATGATTGTTATATATTCTTGATCTATATTTGTTTTACCAGTATGTAAATCTTTTTATATTTTATGATGTGTTTGCCATAAATCCTGTTTTTTTGTAATTTTAGATCACTATACTGGATTTCTTAATGTTAATATTGGTTAGTTTGTATTTTTTATGATCAACTTTTTTGTTCTATTTTTTTATGGATAATTCATGTATAAAACATGTTGTTAAATGTATTTTAATTCAGTTTTCTGGTAATTAAAATAAATTATATTTACTGAAATTAATTTTATATAAAGATTTATTTTGGCTATTTAACTTTATGTTTTTTATTTCTCACATTTTCATTTCATTCTGCTTTACTCCCCTCCTATATAGCCTTGATTGGATAAGTTTTTTATTTGAAAATAACACATTTTGTTTATTTTCTTCTGGTTGTTAAATGCAATTCATAAATACCTATACTTACATTAATTTCTTCTTGGGACTATTTCAAACACTAATCTGTAGTGTTCTTCAAACAAGAAAAGTAACTTAACATGATTCTTCCTTCTTAAAGAATCCTTTTACCTACTCATATCCATCCTCCTAAGCAAAAATTTTAGTTTTGAATTGATATGAATAAGCCCATTGATCTGATCATTTGAGTTTTTTAAGAAAATAAATTATAATTACACATATATCCTATAAATTTATAGCATATTATTGAATGTATTTAGTTAGTTATACATGTAAATGACATACTTTAATAACACATGTTTTCAAAGAAGGTTTTTATATGGTAATCCATCTGATGCTTTCTGTGCTTAACAATAGTGTGATTTCATGATTAAACGACAATTTAGCAGGGTATAAAATCCTAGGTTTACACTTATTTTCCTTCAAAAATTTGAAATTATTACTCCATTATCTTCTGGCCTGCATTTATGGTCAAGAAACCTAATGTCTGCATAATACCTATTTCTTTAATCAATTCATTCTTTCTCTCTGGGACTTTAAAAATTTTTCTCTTTGTTGTGTTCTTAATTTTCCTTATATTCAATAAATTTTTAAATGTGTTTTTTCCCTCTTTTTCTATCCTGTTTGGCCCACTTTATGGTTTTAATCCAGAAGCCTTTCATTGTATTCACAAATACTTTTCCATTAAAAATGCTGGTGCCTAATTATAAAATTATTATGGAGTTCAAATTATAAATATTTTCCCATATCTTCTTGTAAATATTTAGTATGCTAATTTTGAGATCTGGCAGTTTATTTTTAATTAAATCTGAATTTATTATTTCAATATACTGTCTTTTTTATAATATCCATGCTTCTCAGATACCTTGATATATTTCCTGGAGCTCATATTCTCCTGTGGCCATAAGCAGAACCTCCATTTGTAACAAATGCCAATTGAAAATTGTCTAACATGCCTGGTTCAGGGGTACCTGGGAACCTAACATGCACATGTGCTCCATTACCAAGTTGATGCCCTGGCACAGAGCTGCATACCCCCAGGGATCAAAGTAAATTTTTCTTTACCCAAAGGTGCCACATACTTTTTATGCCAGGCCATGTGGTACTGTCTTTTCTTGATTCCTGGGTTCAGAAAGAATATCTGTTTCTAATTCTTCTGCACAAATTTTGCATTTTACTTTATTTTATTTTATTTTATTTTGCAATTTGCCCACCTTGTGGAGAGTACTTTTCTCTAGGTACCATTTATTTTAGTTGGCCCAGGATATCCCCAGTTTATAGCCATTGAGCCAAGGTAGTTATTAAAATTGCTCCCCTTTCACTCTCAACCTTTTCTGATTTCAATGATAAATTATGTGGTCATCCTACACATAGATTCCCAGTAAGTAGCCTTAAGTATGACTTATCTAGACTGTTTATGGGTACTCGGGGAGTGGGCCAAAGCCCAAGCTCTATTTAGTGACTCAGTGGTTTTAAGAAAAGAGATTTGCCCTGGAGTGGGTGGGCCCCACAGCAAAGATCTTGGCTTGAATTCATCTATTTGCTGTTCAACCCCAATTAGATTTGCAATTGTGCCTTTTGGCAAAAATCCTTGACTTTCCTGGATATTGCTCTTCTTCAAGTGTTTTTCCCTTTGGTGATATAACACTTAGAATGTAGAACAGTAGAAGTTTAATCTGATGACCCAGGCACCTTACTTGTGCTTCAGCCAGACTTCAGTGTCGTCCCAATGTTATCTGCAGACCAAGCCCTGCTAGGTAGGAGCTGCTATTTTCCTTGTAAAGCGGCACCAGCACAGAGTTCTCCCCGACCTAGCTCCTGATGGGGTTCCCGGTTCTATACCTGCTAAACTTCTTTTTCCATACCATGCCAGGTTGCAACCACTTCCATTTCTCCAAGAGTTTCTGTAGGAGCATCCATCTCTTTTCAGATCTATATATATTCTTCTCCTTTATCTCATGTTGACACAGTGGGATTTGGCAGAGGCCACCAGCAGCCCATGACAGCATTCCTTCTTCTCAAAAAAATCAAAACTCCTCACCCTCTTTAATTTCCTAGTACTGTTGACTCCACACAGCATAATAATAACATTAAATGGCAGGGTCTGAAGCAAGAGAACATGTGGATGCTCATACATCACATATCCAAATATTTAGAATTAAAAGCCTACCCAAATACATTATGTTCTGCCTTTTCACCTTGACAAATATACTTTAATTAGAATTTGATAGGGCTGGTTAAAATTTGACATAGTGGGGTACAGCCTCCCACCCATGGCCTACCCAAGGCTACATAGATTGTAGGGGCAAATACAAAATAAAAATGCAATACCCATTATGAATGAAGTAAAGGAAAAGTATCATTAAAGATGTATGGAATTTTCCCTTTCGCCTGCGATTGGTCATTCTGTCTCTTGGCTTGTCAACAGGTATTTTTTATCTGCTATTTGAGTAAAGAAAAATTAAAATTTTAAATTACTAGCCTGAATATTATATCCTTGTTATGCAATATCATTTTTAAATGCAAATATCTTTATATTGTAAAATTTTATATTGCACTCTTTACATTGTGCAATATCAGTTTTACATGTAAATGTAAGAGTTTAACTTGCTTGCAGAATCAGCCACCTGTACTATGATTCATATTTTGTAGATCACCATGCATCTATATATTTTTTGTTACCACAACAGAAGCAACATTGCACAAAATTAATCCAACTTTTTTTTTAGTTTAGTTTTTCATAGATGAACATCTGCCAAAAACATCTACCTTCAGCTTACTGATGAGTAAGCAAAGGCTAAAAGGGAAAGGAACTGTTGATTGTCCTTTCTCTTGCCTTCCGTGTTATCGCTTTCAGTCTAAGTCGTTGGCTAATAAAGATAAGTAACATGAATAAGAAATAATATGATAGAGTTCATTGGCCCATCATGTTTCTTAGACTGTCAATGCTCCCTTTCTGTGTTTAAAGCAAGGCCTGGTTCAAATGGAAAGCATGGCCTCTCACGGTGTTCAGTGCCCCCCTTTAGTCACAGAGCTAATATGTATACTTGTATTTGCTTTGAGTGTCACTGAATTCCCATGCATTGTGGATCCAACTAAATTCTGTGCTCATGGGGCACTATGAATGATGGTATATAAATATGGTGGCAAGAAACAGTCATGAGTGTGCATATTGAATGCCTGTTCTTTGCTTACATGTATGCTCCATGGTCCTATTAGAATTCATTTTGAAACACAAATTCAAAGATGTAATTATTAAGACATCAGAAGCAGAGAATTCTACTAAGTGCAGGGTTCTTTCTGTGCAGGTCCCTGTGATGGCATGATTACATGCCCAGGAATCCTGCCCTTGGTCCCCTTCACTTCTCTTCCCAGCCCTGGCTCCATATTCTATTCCTTCACACATACTTTAGCCCATACATCCAAACTCTACCTACGCCGTGCAAACAGCTATGTGTTGGTCATCTCCTTTGCGAGGACAGATCCAGGAAAGAGGCCTCTGCGGGCGCTTAAAGTAGACTTGAGGCTTCAGGGCAGGACATAACACAGTACCAAACTACCAGCATCATGGTCTGGGGCCAAGGGGTCTAGTCCACGTGGGATATTCCCTCAATCCCATAATCTCCTCACTCCAAGAGGCAGATTACAGTGGGACCCTCTAAAACCACAAGGCCCATGGCAGAGACTACACTTGTGTGGGTCACAGATATTCCAATCAATCAGCTGATGATGTTTCTGCTTTTTTTCATTCTCATCATAACTTATTTTAAATTTATCATTTCTCATAAGTTTCACCTGATTCTGAGTTTTAGTTTTATTAGTATCATTTCCTTGTTATCATATGGTTCTTTTTTCATCTTTCTTATATACCCTTTCTTAAATCAATCTTGTTGGCAAGATAGTTGAGCAGCCAAATTCTCTGCAGACAACACCTTGGTTTCTCCCGCGCTTACCGATATTAATCTCTCTGACTTTGACCTATGGGTAATGAGGCCAGGCCATACCACTGAAGAAATGCAGCTCTGCATTTGAGGATCTGAGAGAAAAATCAGGCCCAGTATTAGTACTCAGATAGGTATATGAAAATATGTAGCACGTATGCCTATGGAAGGCATTGCCAGTTAAAGTCATCTTGGAGATTCACACTTCTTTTTTCTCATAAATAAATAATGAAAATTGCCACAAAAGATGAAAACTGTAACTATCCCAGCCATAAAACTTAGGAACTAAAATTATTATACAGCCCAGGACACAGATTTGATACTAAAACTGAAAACAATGACAACTTATTAAACTTAAGTCTAACATTTGTAAACAGCTATTTGAAAACAGGTTTTGGCCAGTTAAAGTCCTTGTATCAATCAACTGTTACTATAATGCTGTGCGACAAACGATGGGAAAAGCTCAGTGGTTCACACCCAACCACTGATTCTCGTGAATCGAAAGGACAGTTGGTACTGTAGTAACTCGTGCTGCAAGTCTGCAGTGAGTGTGTTCTATGTACCTTGAGCCAGCAAGTGAGCTTAGACTGGTTCTTTTCATGGTGATGCAAAAGATCAAGAATTCACCCAGAGAGACGCACAGAACCTCTCGATATCTAAGCTCAGAACTGACACACCATCACCACTGCCCACATGCCATGAGCCAAAAATACCTGATGGCAAAACCAAAATGGAAAGACTGGCGAAGGGAAATCTATCCACAGTGAGACAGCAGTAAGAACGTAGATCCAGAGAAGATTGAAGAAGTGTAGACACTTATTCAAACTACCACTCACCAGACGCCAACAAAGGGAAAGAATTTTGAAGTCATGTTTGAAAGTATTAATCCTAAGAAAATATATTCGTTTGGTTCATAGTAACCTTTTTACAAATCTCTGCCACCTGGCAATAAATTTCTATGTGTAAGCATATTTTTCTTGGGGAACCTAATGCTTCTGTCATTTTATAAGCGATATGGGTCTTCAACTTTGCCTTATTCACCGTTGACTTTCCTGTAAAATGAGCACCACCCAGAGGATCTTAAACAGATGTCCCTTAACCATCTAATGGTATGGCCCTGCTAGTTTAGTTAAGACTTTGCCATCACCCATTTTGGAAACCAATGTTAAAAGCATTGCTGTATTGGAGATCTAAAATTTCACGTCTTCCCTGTGGAAATCCTTATAGCTTTAACTCTTAAGCTAAAAAAAAAAAAAAATTAAAAAACAGGAGAAGTGATTTGAGAGTTTATCATCCCACTTCTCCTATTTGTGGCCGCAAATAAATTGCACTGCTTACTCACTCTAGGTTTTGTTACTGGCTCTGTGATCCCAAGAGAGAAAAGAAACCAATTTGGGGGTTCCCAAATATTGGGTAACAGTTTTGGTGATTCCAGTGGGACTGGTGGACTGATTACCCACCATCCTAATCAGGAAGCCTCATTTGTTACCTAACACGGAGAGTAAAAGCGGGATGTAAGTAACTCTTCCTGGTTTCCTGTTGGCAAGTACAGTGAGACTGCCATCGTCAAGTGGTAGGGGGCTTGGCAGGGGAGCATTCACTCAGCATCCAACCTGGCAGTTACCTCTTTGTTATCTGTCGTCTGTCTTGTCTCATCATCTCTGTTTGCTATCCTGCTCTGGCAGTCCAGAAAGTTCAGTTATTTAGAACCCCAAACTAGAGGTCTAGTGCCCATCTCTTGGCCCCAATACTTTTAGAGGAAGTACAAGACCCTTAGATATAGTCCTTTCTGTTGGGACAAGCCCTGGGTAACACCTCCACTGCATTCTTAGAGGAACTCTGTCTATGGAACTTATCCCATTCAAAGAGGACTAATATCTCTGCCTCTTTCTTCTGGCTCGAGCCTTGACTCTCTGCCATCTTCTCCCTACTACCTGCAAACTTCTGGCAAGACCAAGGAGTCAGAAGGACCCTTGCTTCCCTTTTCAAGATTTTCAGATAGTCCAAGCCCCTCTAGAGACACTCTGGCTCACCTCCAACTGTCACTTTTGTTTTCAGCTTTCTCTGCTAGACCCCGCCCCCCATCTTCTTTGTCTCCAGACACGCAGCAACCACTATTTGGTGCTCAGGCTTCATCCCAACGCCATCTTCCTCTAGAAAAAGCTTCCACTTTAAAATTAGGCTTTCTGAAAACACTCCTTTTACCTTCTGAGCCTTTCAACTTTATTGTGTTCATTGGCTTTCAATTTTCTGTTGTCTGTGTGTGTCCACAGTCCACCTTAAGGGGTACCTTAAAGGAGAAAGCCTCGTGCCTCTGAGACAATGGAATGTACTCTAAGATTGATCATAATTTTATTTTATTTTTTTAGATATTTATTTATTTATTTATTTTGAGAGAGGGGAAAGGAGGGAGAAAGAGAAGGAGAGAAAAGTCAGTGTGTGGTTGCCTCTCGCCCACTCCCTACTTGTGGACCTTGTTCACAACCCAGGCAAGTGCTCTAGACTGGGACTCGAACAGGCGACCCTTTGGTTGGCAGGCTAGCGTTCAATTCACTGAGCCACACCTGCCAGGGCTGATTGATTATAATTTTTAAATGGCTTCAAAGAAATTCTAACAGCATGCGAAGTGTTGATCATCCAAGCAAAATCTTAAATTAATAACAGGATAACCCAAATACCTTTTAGAATCACACAATTTGGAGGAATATTTGATATTAAAGCTGTTTGGACTTGGTTTGGTTACATACTTTAAAATCATATCTCTGTTGCAAAATTGTGCTCAAATAGTTTTAAAAATCTCTTTGGTAACTTGAAAATTTAAAATTCTTCTAACTAAATTAAATTGTGGATATTCGTTGAATGTCTAGACCATTTTCAAATAAGGTAAAATAATGAAACATTAATTACTAAAATAGATTTACCTAATTTCTGCTTATTATAGAGAAACTAAAGATATTGGATCCATTAGTAAACAAGTCTTATACCACATTTAAAACATCGTACAATGAGGAAATATGTTTTTTAAAGTTATTAAATGTGTTCATAAATGTATCAATCTAAAGAATACTAAGTCCTTTTTGTTTAGCTGTCACTAGAAATTGAGGTTCCTAAGAGGTAAGATTTCAAATTAAGATAGAAAGGAAATGTATGTTTTTAGTAATAGAAGGTATAAGGTATGGAAATACATTTTTGAAGGTATTAAAAGAACAAAGTTTGTCCTAAAATAAGGTTGGTTATTTCTGAGTAAGACAAGACAAGCTAAGAGCGACTAAAAAAGCTGTAGAAGGCCCATAAAGAAAAACCTTGAGAAAATTTTGTATACAGTTAAGCTGAACAATATTGAAATGTAATTAAATAAGTGAATTTAAATATTGAAAGTAAGCTAATGAAGAATAAGAGTTTATTTTTTGCTCTTCTAAAAGGCTAACTTTTTTTCTGTATCTTTTGTTCTACTCCAGATAAGATTATAATTTTTTTTCTGCCTGGAAAGAATAGATTCTATGTTTTATTAAAATAGTTCTGCATCATGTTGTTTTAATCAGGTCCTAATTACTTAAGAAAATAATCTTCTGAATTCCGAGAACTAAAGTTTCACCAATTTACATTTTTATTTGATATTTTTTATTGTCACATTGGGTAAATGAATAATTTAATATTGTTTTGTAATGATATACAATATTTTTGGTCCAGTATTTTTGTCAAACTTCCCAGGGTTTAAATTTTAAAAGATATCTCTTCTTAATGTAGAAATGGCTTTGGGTTGTTCCAATGAGCCCCTAGGACACCTCAAAAGTTTTCTCTCCTTGCAGGAGAAAAGTTTTAAACTAATTAGGCCTATTTCATATACTTAAATTAAATTGGAAGCTTTGTCAAGTAAGGAAATAATTATGCTATGCATGTGTGCATGCATTACTTTTACCAAAATAAATATTCAAGGCATTTTACAAAACTCTCCAGGAATTTACAAAGTTCCAATATAATTTTTTTGTAATTCTAATTATCTTAAAATGTTATACTATTCTGATACTTTTGCAAATGTTTCTTCTTCAGAAAGATCCATAGAAAAGACTCTGACTTATTCTAAAACAGAGTTTTCTGAGAATAAGCTTTCGGGTCGTACCTTTAAGCTAGATGAAGATTATAAAGCTCTAAGGAACAAATGGGTTCATAAAATTCTGGCATGATCAAGATAAAGAATTGATTATACAGGACTAGATGAACTGAGGGCAATAATTATTTTCATAACTTTTTGTTGGAAATATTGCTGATTTTTAAAAATCTTTCAGATATAAGAAAACTTGTTTTCTCTTCAGCTACTTATGACTTAGAGACGTTTAGTAAATTATACCTTTGTCAACAATACTGAAACATTTATATTTTTCTCCCTACCTGACTGATCCCTCCAGAAATTTAGAGACTGAATAAGTATTATTATTTTTCACAGCAATAATGGTTGTTCACATGAATTCAATAAGACTGTGTTCTTTTTATAACAGAACACAACTGGTGATTGGTTTTATTTATCAATACTTCGACTGCAATGTCATGCTTGAAAGAGACATGTACAGACTCTGGATGTCACCAGAAAGCTCTAAGGAATTAAGATTGACTTTAAAGGCCAATAAAAGCCCCTTGGAAAAACAGCCTGGTACCCTGCTTACAAAGTTTACAGCAGTCTTTCCAGATAAGGAATGAATGTTGCTTTCCTGGGAGATGACAAAGGAAGGACCTCAAGACATTTTGGGGAACCTCGAGAACCTGAGGAATTTATCCAAATAGTTAGGTATTTCAGGCAAATGCTGATGGCAGCTATGAGGCTTGGTTTCTTAGCCTTAAGAGGCTATTTGAAGTTCAACCCAGAGATTCCTGACAAAATTCCAACAAGGCAGATTTAAAAAGAGCCTACATGATCAATTATTATTTTTCGTACTTATACAAATAATAGGCCAGATTTATTGAAACTAGGTTCATACAATAAAATAGTCTTAATTTGGCTATCTTTGATAAAAGTGAGTTGATTTTAAAGGCAAAAATTATAGTTCAATATAAACTATAATGTACCTTTGTGGATGGTAGATTCTAGTCCTGTTCATTGCCTTTTTTGTTTTGTTTTCTCCTTGTAAACTGGACTGTATCTTAAATTCTTCTAGTTTCCTCCAATATCTACCTATGAATCTCCAAACATGTTTCCAATTTTTCTCCCATCCTTTGACTAGAAATTAGGGAGAACTAAAAAGAGCCTTTTTGCAAAGCCATGCAAGCTAAAGATGAATAACTTGATATAAAATTCAGAAACTCACCACAACAGCTCATGCCTAAGCAATCTCAGTGACTGATGCTGTGTAAGTGACATCAGAGCATTTATCTGAACACCTGATGGCAAGATCAGAGACATTTCAAACTACGAATGCTTGAAGCCTTACATCTAGAACCCTCAACTGGCAGCCTTACAAACTCAGAAGCTAGTTTAAACTTGCTCTGATCATTAACTTTTGTTTTTATCTTGTTTTCAGAGATATATCTCTCATTAAAACCTGATACTATGGAATTTACAGTCAGCTCTTTGGCCGGTTCTACTGCTCAAGCTCTAAGCCTCAAACAGCCCACCTAGAATTCTCTGTACATTGGTCCTTAGACAATAGAATTGCTTTATATTACTAGCTGGAGGAGTCTATGCTGTGACTAATACAACACATTATAGCACCATTAACAAAATGGTGTGGACCACTATTGACAAGCCCTGGATTACCTTTTAGTTGAACGAGGTGGGGTTATCAATGCCTCATACTATGTATGAATAAAGAACACTGGGCAGGTGAAAGTCAATATCTATGAGATATACAACCAAGTCAAATGGTTACTCTTGTTTGGGAAAACCCACTCCAACTCCCAGAATACCTAGAATACAATAAAAGGTGCTCTTCCTAGCCTCACTGGGTTCCTCCCTTCATAGAACTATCTGCTTGTTGCTATCCTTTTATTGCTCATCCTTGGGTCCAGCCTCCTAAACTCTCTAGTTTCTTTTTCCTTGACAAAACTTGAAGCAATCAAACTATAGATGATAATACCCCAGGGATATGAACACTTGGGATTATACCCAGGAGATAAACAGACCTACTTGAAACTAGAGAGAGGTTTCACTCCTCTAATAGGTACCTTGACAGCAACCGCTCTCAGTTTGAAGACCCAGAGGACGAAACTTCATCCGTCAGCATCCCTCAAGAAAGAGAAACAAGAACAGGAAAGGGGGCATCTGTTACACCATGATAGGCCTATGTAACTTGACTAAAGCCCCTACTCCACCTTAACTCTATTTATCTCTGAAAAACAGGATGGCCTAACATTAGTAACTGCCTTCCAAGAAGTAACCACTTAAAATTGGCTAAGACCAAGATGGCCACCAAACTGAGCTCCAGTTGACCTCAAACCTCATTATAATCCCCTCCCCATGCAAAATGACATACCCACCAGCACCATGACAGTTGACGATCACCATGACAATCCAAAAGGGTACATATAAGGACAGAAAAGGGGTGGAGACCCTGATTCCAGGGAAAACCATCATTGCTTTCCCATAAAAATCATGACTTGTCCTCCCCCTTATTTTCCTAGACCACCCTGTCATTCCTATCGACCCATATGTACAACTTGTCAGCTGAGCCAAGTGAGAAGTGCTTTGAGAGTATACCGTCCCACTTCTCCTATTCATGGCCATGAATAAACTGTGCTTTTACTCAAAAAACAAAAACAAAAACAAACAAAAATACCTAAAAGACAAATAAAACCACTAACAGCATTATAAAAGGGAGGTGGGAACAACCAATGAGTTTGACTCCAAGGAAATAATAATTATATTAATGTCTATCATTTTTATAAAAGGCCATTTATTCTTTTTTACTATCCTTTGAATGCAATAATATACATTATGTAGCTCTTTTCTAAGTTTTTGAAAGTATGTTACAACAGAGAGGTTTTAGAGTATGTTTTTGAGGAAGGAGATTTGGGGTGGAACAGGATTGGGAAAAAGAGAAGCAGCTACTCTGGAAATATTATTTAGCAAAACTAAAACTGTAACAAACACATGATCTTTCTTTTTTATTTTTAAAATAGCAATTTGTTGCTTCATACTTTTATTTTTTACATTAAAAATACAATCTGTGTGGACATTTTAACAATAGCGAGTCTTCCAGTCTGTGAACATGGGACTATACTACCCACAGTATATGGACTGAATGCTCTCCATCAAAATCCCAATGACATTCTTTACAGAAATAGAAAAAATCTTGAAATTCAAAAGATCCTGAATAGTCAAAATAATCTTTACATAAAAGAACAAAACTGGAAGTATCACACTTCCTGGTCTCAAAATATATTTCAAAGCAAAGGAAATTAAAACAGTATGGCACTGATATAAAGACAGGCATAGAGACCCATGGAATAGAATATAAAGATCTCAGAAATAAACCTACACGTGTGTCAATAACTGATCTTTGGCAGGGTGCCAAAGAACACAAGGTGGTGGGAACAGTCTTCAACAAATGGTGTTGAAAACTGGATATCCCCATGTAAAAGAAAGAAACTGGACTCCTGTGTTACACCATATGCAAAAACCAACTCAAAATTGTGGGAAGACTTAAGTTTAAGATCTGAAACTGTAAAACTCCTAGAAGAAAACATAGCTTCCTGACATCAGTCTTGATAACGATTTCTTGAATATGACACCACATGCACAGGTAATAAGAGCATAAATAGACAGATGGGACTACATTAAACTAAAAAGATTCCACATAGCACAGAAAGCAATCAACAAAATTAAAAGGCAAACCATGGAAAGGGAGAAGATATTTGCAAATCATATAACTAATAAAGAATGAATATCCAAAATATATAATGAATTTATGTAACTTAATAGCAAAAAAACAAGTAACTCAACTACAAAGTGGGCTAAGGACTTGAAGAGACATTTCTTCAAAGAAGAGACATAAATGGCCAACAAGTATATGAAAAGGTATTCAATGTCACTAATAACCAGAGAAATGCACATCGAAACCTCGCTGAGCTATCACCTCACAGCTGTTAGGGTGGCTATTATCTAAATCTTAAAGATAATGAGTATTGGTTAAAATGTGAAAAACTGGAACCCTTATACACCATTGGTGGGAGTGTAAAATGGCACAGAAGCAATGGAAAACAGTATGGATGTTCTTAAAAAAACAAAATAAAAATAGAACTACCCTCTGATCCAATAACCTCACTCTGGATATATATCCGAGAGAATCGAAATCAGGATCTCAAAGAGATAGCCGCATTCCCACGTTCACTTCAACATTATTCACAATTGCCAAGGCATGGAAACAATCAAAATGCCCATTTACAGGTAAATGGATAATGAAAATGTGATATATACACAACCTGAAATATTATTCAGCCTTAAAAAAGGAAATCCTGCTATATACAACATGAATATACCTGGAGAACATTATGCTAGGTGATATAAGCCAGCCACAGAAGGATAAATACTGCACAATTCCATTTATCTGTATCAAAAATAGCAAAACCCTTAGAAACAGAGAGTAGAATGGTGGTTACCCAGGGTTGAGGGAGGGGGAAGTGGGGAGATGCTGTTCAACAGGCACAAAGTTTCAGGTACGAAAGATGAGTAGAAATCTGCTGTACAACATAGTGGCTACAATTCAGAATTATATACTTACAAATTGTTTAGAGGATAGATCTCATGTGCCGTGTTCTTACCCAAAAACAAAGAAACAAACAAAGGTGCAGGGGGAAACTTTTGGAGGTAAAGGATATGTTTATTCCCTTGACATTGGTTATGGCTTAATGGACATATGCGTATCTTCAAATTTATCAATTTGTATTCATTAAATATGTCCAGTTTCTTTTGTGTATATCAATTGTATTCCAATAAAACTATCTAAAAACACTATGTGTATTGCTTTAATTAGGTGTAAGATGCTGAATAAACTTGAAGTTTGGTTATCATTAATTTTTGGCACCTACTTTAAAATATTGCTTATATTAAATTGAATGAAATCAATAAAAGAAAAAACGTCCCAAGCCTTTTATGTAATAGGGTCTCCAGTTCAGACCCAGGCCAATTATTCCTCTGGCACCTGCAACCGGCATTTTAAATGATCAGAAAAAATAGCTGCTAGTGATGGTTTTCCAAAGCCAGCTTGGCTGCACACCATGTCATGATCTCTCTAGAAAACTGTATCAGGAGGAATTGGATTAATTTTTAAAGGCTCTTTACCCTTGGGTTTACTGTAAGAATTCATCACCTTAACACTTCATGTTTATTAAATAACTCCATGTTTTATATATGATGTTTATAAAATTTGGTTGTGTGAGGGGTTTATATTAGACTCACTCCATGGTTACATGAGATAATCAGGGTGAGAAGACGTTAACAAGTTAATAAATAGAGCTCTGATCTTAACAGTAAGAGAGATTTATTTCTACGCTACATATAATTTTGTCCAAATATTTTAAAAATAAATGAAAGCAAGGCCATTAATTTCAGAATCTGAAATCACAGAGGGTTTTTACATAAACATGAGCCACATCTCCAGAGGGTGGACATTACAACTCAATATCACATCTTACAGAAAGTCCTGATTTTTCAAGTTTAACTTAACAGCCCTACTCTTTGTGAAACCATGGCTATTACTATTTCTATTAGTGCTGCTCTCGGCTGGTATCTCGTATCATAGTAATGTACACTTCTATCCCACATAACTCCAGCAGCCCTGTAAGAGTTGTAGCGCAGGTGTTACTGTACTCATTTTATGGAAAAAGAAATTGAGGCTCAGAATATAACACTTTGCTGGGGAACATACAGAGTGAACAGAAGAGGCAGGATCTGAGTGGAAGCCTTGCGACTCAAGTCCAGCGCTTTTGCAACTACATGAATGGTAGTAATCTCACAGACTGTGCTGTGGGGCACAACTCCAAGTGCAGTCACTTTCCCTGAGAAGATGCTAGAAGGTGTTACTGAACTGAACAGGAGTACAGATGACCAGCACAACAGAGCTGTGCCCACAGTTTTTCAATGTTGGAGGTGTGACCGTGGGCAAAGCCAGAACAATCTAGCAAGATACACAAGTGTATCCTCTGAAATACACAGTCTCATTGTTTTTGACATTCACCTTTTCAATGGCTCCAGTTCTATGGCTCCAGCAATTGGCTGCTTTCCCTGTCTTTGAGCAAAGGGCCAGAGACAAAGCAGTGGGATATCTCTTTCCTCTCTCCCTGCTCCACGGAGAGCTCTTTGCTTGGGAGGTGAACAATAATGCTGAGCATGGGGTGGTGACACCAGAGGAACTTATAAAAACAAAGGCATAGTCTGGCTTCAAATAGGCTTTTGGGACATAACTTTTGAAATTTAAAAATTCCAACAAATAAAAGCAGTTATAAATTCACAGTAACAATGAGGCATCAAAATTTTTGCTCACTTTATTCTCAATTATAAAAACTAAGAGCCATATTATCCCTGGTAACTTATGTATAACCTCCCATGAATTCAGCAGATGACACGCTGTACCAGGCCTTCCAATTTTTCCATGGTTACTGTCTAATGAACATATTTTCTATCCATTAGGATATTTCTCTTTGTTACATAAAGTTAATTAATTATGAATTCCGTACAATTAAAATTTTAATGTTTAGTTACTTGACACACTAGTGATGAGATTAAAAATTTAAGAAGAATGAAATCCTCCTATGAATTGCATTACAAAGAGCAAGTCTTGCGTCAGCCAAATGCTTTTGATAAGGCACGGCTTTCCGTTTCATTGAGAGAAGGTAGAGGACACTTCAGCGATCTCCAGACTTAAAACACCCTGTGGTGCATAAGATAACATAAATTTCCTCCTTTGCCGCTGCCTAATTTTAGTTTGCCAAATGATATGCCATTTATTCCTTTTCAAGAAATTATTTTCCAAGAAAAGATTGCCTCATTTATTTTTTTACATAATTAAAAAAATAAAACAAGAAAGAAAGAAAATTCATGACCTACAGGAGAGTGAAATGCAATTAGGAAGAACAATACAAAGTTGGAGATGGAGCATATCCCTGCAGAAGACATGAGAAAAAATGCAGGTACATCCTGTGTTTGATAGTACAGGGTGTAGGTACATCAACGCATGATATGCTTGTTAAATATGTATGTACACATAGTGGGAAGAGCCATGATTCTTTGTTATTCAGAGGCAGAGATCAAAGGAGGGCAATTATCAATCCATTCCTTCATTCAATAATATTTGAAACAGTACATACTATGTGCTGAGTGAGCACTGAAAGATATGACAGGGAGAAGCTACAACCTCAATAACATTAACAAACCCACTTCCTCTTTCAACTGGGTAATTTTAAACAATGCAAACAGCTGATAGATTCAAGAGTTATGTTGTTTACTTTATTAAAAAACAAGCGTGAGATTCTGCCTTCCCCCCAAGGTTCAGGAACTGAAATTTTTTGTTTACAGCATAAAATAAAATCAATAGTATTTGCATCCTGTTACCACTGGGGGACTAAAACACAGTGGCCTTTAGCGATGGTTTGGGCAACAATGTTGCTTTTCCTCTCCACCATTTATAACACTGGGCATTATACTGCTTTGGAATTAGGAGCTATAAGGGCAGGAAGACAACATTAGAGTTAGTATATTAAAGCGAATTTCTAATTCTGCATAACTAGCATGCATTTACTTCATTAACTAGCAGTTACATTTCCCACGCCTTCAATTAACACTGGTTTCATTTTAAATGCTATCAGTTAAGACAAGATGCGATAAGGAAACATCATTGCCAGGCAAGCGTTCCTCAAACACAGCTGATTTATCTCTTTGGCAATTCATTAAAATGCAAATATATTGAATTGATTTTCAGCACTTTCAGGCAGGACTGTTTCTAATAATGTTAATTTGCAAATCCCCTCTTCTTCTTCTTCTTTTTTTTAATTCTCCGTGCTGCAGTCGCCATGTTCAGCCGGAGGCCATTTGTATTGTGCAGACAGAAAATGAACAGTGAACATTTATTTCTCATATCTTTCTGAGAAACCTGAGGCGCATGAAGATATTTGTGCTGTAACAGGCATAGTCAATCCCCTTCACTCCCTTTAGTTGCTATATATCACCAGCAAACTCCCAGCTAGTCCTGCTGTAGCAATTAACCTGCCAGAGCTCTCTCCCGTCAAGCTCAGTAATAATAAACTCCTCCCCCCACCGCTCTCCAGAGAGACAGAGCTATAGATTCTGGCCCTGCGACTTCCATAGAGGCTGAATTATTCAGAATCAGCGTGATTAAGAAGATGACATGGTATTAGTTAAAAAGACATACTTTTTTTTCCCCCTGACTGAGGTTTAAACCTATTAAGGTGGAGGCAACTAATCTTTCCCTCCTTGGTGCACAGTTCCTAAAATAGGACTTCTTGAAAGACTATTTATAATACCTTGTCAATTTCCAAGTTTATGAATAAAAGTATAAATACCAAGAGGGACGTGTCAGAGTCAAAATGCACAGCTCACAGAAACCTAGGAACTGGCTAAAAATATTTTTACTCTAAAGAGACAAAGGAAGACAGTTCATTTTGAGTAATTGGTCATGTTTCAATTGTTATTCTTAAAAGCACAGAAAAAAAACTCCATGTTTGCATTTTTTGGGTCCATTTCAACTGGACCAAATTGTGATGAATTATAAATTAAAAATCCGGATATACTATCTGTCAGATAACAAGTTGTTAGACTCTGGAAATAACATATCCCTAACAATAAACCTTGTCTTTATGAGGATGGCAGTATTATAAATGTCATAATGGATTGCAAATGAACCAGCTGTTTATATTCTACTCCAGTACATGAATGAGAGAAGAGCAAGCCAGAAAATAAAAGGAGATTGAAGAAAATTTACTACTACCAAGTCGGGGGGGGGAAAGCTTAAGGAACTCAATTTTTATGCATTCCCATCCAGTTTACCCTTGCTGGTGACTTTTTGGGGGAAGTGTAGCTTTTGAAACCAATTGTATTATTCCACTTTAAGATGCCTTCTAGTATATTCAATAGACCCACCACAGTTATATGTTTCTTTTTCAGTCTCAAGCTGCCCTCACCATATGAGATTGGTTACTGTCAGAGGACTTTCTGAGAAGGATTTGAATGCAATTTCAAAGGCCAGACAGAGCTGCTTTCAAAACACTGCTGGCTTAGGAAAACAGGGTTAGTAGCCCAGAAGGGATGAGATTCTGGCTTTCTGTTTCTCATTTCATTCATTTCACTTCAAGCTAAGAACCTTTTGATCCCAGCCCAGTGAAACTGAGGCAGCATGGCAATACTAAGTGAATGGTCCCACCCACCCAAAGCCCTGAAAAATGGCAATTATCTGCAACTGCATTATTGCAAGCATCATCCACAGTAGCCCATGGAGACAGGCAATTCTCTCTGAGAACAGAAACACTTTGCACTTCTATGTATGATTAAGTCTAGGTCGACCCATGAGATTTCAACAAATGACCAGGCCACTCCTGGATGCTTGGTAGCAGACGGCCATTTTCTGCACATCAGGTATGAATCACACGTGTTTGTTATACCAAGGTCCTATTTCAAGTTTCATGTCCTCTTTTCTCAGCTAGACCTAAAAGTCAGCAAAGGGATGCAGAGGAGGGGTACAACCTGACTTTACAAATTAAAGAGTGCTGCTTTATGGGGCATTACAGCTACTCTATTTAAAAATCCAATCCAGAAGATAACATTACCACTTGTTAAGTTTGCATTTTCACATAAGGCACCTCACCCTTTGGCTGCAAGTCTCTTATCTCTATAATATTCATGGAATGCTAGCTTTTAATTAAACCATCCACAGGTCTATATAACTCAAAGTATATATTTTACTGCTGCAGGAATCAGTAGTCAAGAAAAATTCTATATTTTAAATTTATTTTTAAAGCCTGAATAGTTTTATTGCCAATGATGTCATGAACAGTGCTGCCCTATAAAGATGACTCAGTTTTGTGTTTCAAAGAAGCATGCTGATCATATCAGGGGTCTCAAAAGTTCATGAGACTTTTGACTTTCACAAATATACTATTCAGAGCTTTGGCTGTCAGAAACCCTTGGAGTTCTGTGATATGTAATCATCTGTCATTTTCCTAAAGCATAATTTCATTCGCATGCATGATGGAACTGGAATGCAGAGGCAAGTCACAAAGTTACTTATTCCCCCAAACTGACCATCCATCTTCTTCAAATATAATACACCAAAACTCCCCTGACATTTCCTCAGTCCATTTTCTGATTCTCTTTGTGCTCCCATCCTTTAAATGTTGAGGTCCGAGCCTACTAACTTATTCTTCACACTCTCCCGAGGTCATCTCACCCCAACCCAGATCCTTAAGTTCTACATGTACGTTGATGACTCTCAAATCAAAATCATTCACCCACATCTTGCTCCTGAAATTCAGAAGCACATATGCGACAGCTTTCTAGCACCCTGGTATCTCACAGACACTTAAATTCAACATATCCAAAAGGGAATCAAAATGATACCAGTAATCTTTAATATGGACTTAATGATTACAGTCTTAATTTTTACAAAAAGCCTGTCTAGTAGGAGACTGTCACAGTCCAAATTTTACAGGTGAGGAGGACGGGGTTTGAAGAGGCTAAGTGTCAAGTTCATAAGGAACTATGAATTGCACCTAAGTTAAACTGAATGGAGTCTATGTTTTTAATCATGACCCTATGCTGCCCAGCCTGGGTTTCCTCATTCATTTACATGTTGCATACTAGTGTTCCCTTCCTGTTCCACCTGTACAGGTAATCCTTCAGGGATGCCTTTTCTGATCCTACAAAGTTACTTGTGTTTCTGGGACTGGAGTTCTACGAATATAACATACCTTTTTTTTTTTTTAGGTGACCTGCGATTATTCATTTCATTTTGAATCTTTTCAATAGCCTGGGATATACATAGGACAGATATAGTTGGGAAAGAAAAGAGAGATAAATGAGTGACAGAGAGAATAGCCTAGAAGGGAGAACAGCAAGTACTAAGGCCCTGATGGGAAAGGCAGTAAAATAAAAGTAATATTTTCAAGTAACAGAATGATTTCTGTTAAGGCGAGAAATGACAAGAGGGGACACTTGAAAGGTAGACAGGTTCTAGGTTATAGTGGGCTTTATAGGTTCTATTAAATATTTGGAAATGCATTCTAAGGACAAAACAAGAATGATTTAAGCAATGAGATATGAAAACCCAAAGCTCATTTACTTGGTTAATTCTCAGTCATTGATAGACAAAGCCAACCTTCGAGAACTGAAGGTCCATAACTTTTTTCCAATGCATGAGGGATACCGATAGGAAAGGCAGGAAGAAAAAGACAAGTTGTGATCTTTTCTACTTATACATTAAAAGGCCAAGTACACCAGGGTATCCCCTAAAGTTAAGACATTTAGAAACTAGGACTGTTTCTATATATACACATATATATGTGTGTATATATATACACACACATCCAAAAACTGATTAAATATATAGCCATGTTTTTTATATAATATAAAATATTTATAAATATATATATCCTCTGTGATATATATATACAAGTGTATGTGTTTATATATATTTAATTAATAGATGCTATTTTAGAGCAGTTTCAGTTCACACCAAAATTGTGTAGAAAGTACAGAGTTCCTATGTACGCCCACCCCCACTCACCCACAGCTTCCCCTACCATCAACATTATTATTACCACCCCAAGTCCACAGTTTACATTAAAGTGTCATATAGAGTAGTTTCCCTGCCCTAAAAATCTCCTTCGCTTCGCCTATTCATCCCTCCCTCCTCTTCCTACACCTGACAACCACTGTTATTTTTACTGTCTCTACAGTTTTGCCTTTTCCAGAATGTCCTGTAGTTGGAATCATAGATTATATAGCTTTTTTAGATTGGCTTATTTCATTTACTAATATGCATTTAATATTCCTTCATGTCTTTTCATGGCTGAATAGCTCATTTCTTTTTAGCACTGAATAATATTCCCACAGTTTATTTATCCTACTAAGGACATCTTGGTGGCTTCCAGGTTTTATCAGGTCTGAGTAAAGCTACTATAAATAGGCACGTGCAGATTTTGTGTGAACATAAGTTTTCAACTCATTCGGGTAAACTTCAAGAAGCATAATTACAGCATCATATAGTAAGAGTATGTTTGATTTGGAGAGGAACTGCCAAACTGTCTTCCAAAAGTGTCTGTGCCGTTTCGCATGCACACCAACAAAGAACGAGCATCCTGTTACTCCACGGCCTCGTCAGTATTTGATGTTGTGGGCGTTCTGTGTTTTGGCTGTTCTAACAGGCATCAAGTAAGTATCTCACTGTTTCAAGTAAAGATTCCCTAATGAGCTACATCCTCAATTCCACAGTCGGAATGCAGTACAGAATATCTAAAATGTTTAGGAACCAAGAAATAACCAGTAAGCAGTTTATGTCCATGAACATATGAAAGGAAATGCTAGAAAAACAAACAAACAAACAGCTAAAACAGTTGAGAATAGCTGCCCGTGACGGGTAGGACTCAGGCTTGGGAGGAGTGGAGCAAGAAACCTCTGTTTTTCATTGACAATCCTTTGGCATCATTTGGTTTTTTAAATTATGTACATATATTGCTTTAATAAAAGTAAAAATCAGATTTAAGAATAAAAAATTCCCTAATGACTATGATGTGGAGCGTCTTTTCCTCTGATTATTGGCTCCCTGTACATCTTCTCTGAGGAGGTGTCTAAGTCTTTAGTTCATTTTTTAATAGGGTTGTTCATCTCTTTATTGTTAAGTTTTAATAGTTTCTTTTATCAGATATGTCCTTTACAAATATTTTTCCCAGTCTGTGACTTATCTCCTTATTTTTTTTGTCATATTTTTATAGATATTAAAGTAAGTTCCTGAATTCCCACTATGTACTTAGCCCCCATGGAGCATTTAACTGTGTAGAGCATTCAGAGTCCAGTGAACAACAGTGGAAACAGTTTCTTTGAGAGCTGACTGTGTGCAAGGCACCATCTTCTGGTAGGTGTTATAGGGAGGCATGTCGACTATATCATTTCTGTCCTCAAAATTTATAGTTACCAAGGTGGGGAAGACTGGCCCACAAACCCCATTCCAGGTCTTTTATTAACACAGAACAACATTTTTAAAAAAGATTTTATTTATTTATTTTTGAAAGGGGATGAAAGAGGAGAGAAACATCAATGTGTGGTTGCCTCTTGTGCACCCCCTACTGGGGATCTGGTCCACAACCCAGGCATGTGCCCTAGCCTGGGAATCAAACCATTGACCTCTAGGTTCGCAGGCTGGCACTCAAGCCACTGAGCCACACCAGCCAGGGCCAGAACAACGATTTTAAAAAGTCATCCCCATTGTCCTTGTTTCTGTCTCTGTGGGCCCAAAGTTAATGCTCATTACTATTCTCTTAGAGATTTCATCACCCTAAAGATTCCCTTCCCGACTTCAGGGACCTCGGCATTCCTGTGGAGTTTTCAGCTAAGTCATTTCCTATCATTTGAGACTTCACCCCTTCTCTCCTGAGCTCACCCTTCTCTTTATTCCAAAAGGACCTCCTAACACAGTCCTAAGAAGCATGAACTCCAATCTGATGACCATGAATCCCCAGTTCCGGAATGGCTATAGAAGAAATTACTGCTACAGGCTATAGTTACGTGGGAAAATTTCACAGAAAAGAAATTCAAGCTCAACCTTAAAAGATGAATGACTTGGAAAGAGGAGGGGAAAAAATGTACCAGAGAAATGAAAAGCAAAAAGACTTAGGGACTGTCAGTATATGCAAACCTATTAAACTGGACTAAGTAGCACATGCAAATAGGAGACTGGTATAGACAGGTCTGCAAAGCTAACCTGGACGTATGTAATAACAATTTTCCTTTACGTGTTCGAGAATGCCTTGCACTCTGCTGTACTGTCATGTCACAATCAATTGCTAACATTGAGTACTTACTAGGTACCCCAGGCACTTTCCTAAGTGCTTTAATGTATAGAGCTGCTGCAGCCTGATCTTTGGCAGAGAGTCTGATTCTAGATTTCTACTTCATAACCTCCACACTCTTCCTCAATTCCCTTAACAGAGCTGCACAACAACCCATTCATCTTTTAAAGCAATAATAGAAACTACTGTGGGTATGTTGAATTCTACTCTTTTTCTCTCTTCTGAAATCTTCTTACAAAGTCAATTATTGAAAGAGGTAAATTTGAATGGTTCGTATAATTTTAAAAGCACATTTATAGCAGTGTATTGTTGGTAATGTAACAGACTACCAAAACTTGGTAGCAGAAAACAACTCAAATTTATTATTTTACTGTACTGTAGGTCTAAAGGCAAACACCAGTCTCTCTGGGCTAAACTGTGACAGCAGGGCTGTGTTCCTTTCTGGAGGCTCAAGGGGAAAATTCATTTCCTTGCCTTTTCTCATTGACTAGATGTTGTCCTCATTTCTTGGTTCGCGACCCTTTTCTCTACTTTTAAAGGCAGCAATGTCAGGTTGAGTCCCTTTCATGTGGCGTCATGCTGAGGCTCAACCTTTCATTTCATCTTTCTTTGACTTTCTCCTCTTCTATCTCCCTCTTCTACTTTTAAGGATCCTTCTAGTTATACTGGACCTCCCCAGGTAATCTCCCTGTTTTAAGGTAAACTATTAGCAACCTTAATTCTTCTTTGTCATGTTACCTAATATATTCACAGGTTTTATGGTGAGAACGCAAAGTATACGTTCATCTTTGGGGAACATTATTCTGCCTACCACAGTGCTCCTTAGATATTAGTGATTTATTAGCATTTAAATGGAATAAGAACTTACAAAAACATAAAGCTACTCTCAATGAAATGATTAATATTGAGTTTATAAAGTCTTCCTAATATTTTACAACTGTTTTGCTCCCTTTGCATTCCATAGCAACAGTTTTTCTTAGTAGTTCAAATGTGTGAATTCTGTTTAAGTTCTTAACTTAGCTTTCATAGAAACAAAAATTCCTGTCTCTTCACACTCTCATGGGGCCTGGAATTTTGACAATATTTAATCACATTCCAAAATGACAGGGATAATTGCACCTCAGATAAATGCATAGGGAGAAATACAACTGAGGCTGGTAAATATAACTCAGCTGGAGAAACAAATGTGATTGCATTCAATGGAGGGGCACCTACTCGTGACAGGTGCACAGGGTGCGGTGAACATCCATCCCTGTGTTTTGCAGAGAGAAAGGAGATTATCCATTCACCTGAGAAACCAGTTGAGTGGAAGTTTTTAAAGAAAGTTTCCCCTCTCTTGCAAACAGTAGAGTGCAGTTTACGCAGGCAGACTTGAGTTCTACTCCCTTCTTACTCCCGCCTTACAAGTTGGGTGACCATGAGCAAATTAATTAATACCTTAGAAGTTGGTTCTGTTTTCTCCACTGTCAAATGAAGGTCAAGTTACTACTTCCCTCAATGTGTAATCATGAATACTAAAGTAGGTCTTTCAGGTAAAGGTCTTCATTGGGTAACTATTCTGTCAATCGCAACATTTTCATACTATTTCCCGTACATCTTTGACTAAATTCCTAGACATGAATGTTGAGTTAATTGTTTAAAAATGTCTCGATATTTATATATAACTATACCAAAATAGCCTCCCAAAATGTATATGCCAATTTCCCTCCTAAATACAATGTATGATGATACCTATTTTCCTAAGAAACTTGCTAAGACCTCTTATTATTTTAATATTGCCAAATGAGTGACCTAAATAAAAAAAGAGTATCTGAAATTATTCTTGGCATTTGAATTTTTGCGAAGTTTTCTTTTGAGAAAGTTTTCACAAAAAATTATATTAACCATTTGATTTCCTTTTTGTGAGAATTGCTTGTTAATATCTTAGCCCATTTTCATTGAGATGTTTATGGCTTTCTCATTGATTTGTAAAAATTCAAAATATTAAGATCTTTCTCTTTTATATCCTTAATTTTTCTGATCCAACTTTTCCTTTCTATTTTATGTATGTGTTCTACAGATATCCTTGAAAAACCATTCCCAAATTTCCTCTGTCCTCTGGGGGCTGGGTATCAATTTTAAAGCACCATCTGTATGAAACTTCCTGTGGCTAATAAATGTCCTAATAATATTAGCACGTACATTTTAGTATTCATCACAGAATCCATTTGAACCCCTAATAATTACTTGACTTTTTAAGAAACCATAACTACCTTCAGAAAATACATGCCTTCTTTACAGTCTTCCCACACCTTAGGTACCAAACCAACTTGCATTTGTCGTTGCTGACTTGTTTTCACCAATCAATTTCTACTCTTTTTTAATTGCATATTTCACTAGGTTTGCCTTTATTTAGCAACTGTTACCTTAAAGCTTATTATTATAACACCTCAGTCTGTTAAATAACGTCAACATCCTTCCTGTCACCTCAGCGCTTCTCCTCCCCCTCCTCACAGCCCCCTCACTGAATGAAAAGCAACGCGTTTTCCGTTGGAAGCCTTGAATGAATAATTCATTGGGAAAAATCGTCCGTGTTGTGCATGTTCAGGAGACAGAGCACTTTTCTTGTCAGTCAGAATGGCTTGGGTAGGACTAAGTGCTGTTCAGCGTGTGCTCAGAGTGTACCGCTGATGGCAGGCTGCTGAGATGGCCTGCTGTGTTAATCCTGACCATCCTTCTCTGTCTTTGTTGACAGGAAGATTAAGATTCAGGGTCTCATTTGGTTTTTAGAGCAGTTAGACTCTGTTTCACTTGGTTGTTTCAAGACTTCTTTTAAGTTACCAACACATCCTCATCATCATTCCCTCAAGTCCTGTGAAATTCTGACCTGGGGTAGTATTCTCCCGGGGCATTGTGGTATAGAAGAGAGAGAATGGCCTTTCACCCCAGACACCTTTGGGTTTGAGTTCTGCATCAGCCATTTATGAACTTGGTAGTTTGAGCAAGTCCCATAACCTTGATGAACCTGAATTAACTTATTTGGAATATGGAAATGATTATTGATTATGTGTGTGTGTCGATGTGTGGATTCTATGAGGAACTATTTTATGGAAGCATACCAGCCCTATTGCCCGGAAGATGATGGGCTTTTAGTTAAAGTTCATGTCCTTTTAATTAATTTGTCTTAACCACTGCCTCCATTGTATCCTTTCCTTTCTCAGCTCTGTTAAACATATACAAAATGCTAAATGAGTTTACCATGGTCCGGCCTAACAATGTTAAATTCTTCCCCATTTTTATGTGACGAAGTCCACTCTCCCTAGCATAATCCCCACGGCTTCAATTTCCCTACCCAGCTAATGTGTCCAGGGAACTACCTGCATGGAAATATTCTTCACTTTCCCCAAATAATTTCATGTTATTTCAGTCTCCAGGCCCAGCAGCCCCTGCTTCCTGCCTGGGTTGTCCATTTTGTAGCAGCAAACATCATAGTCCTCCTTTAAGATACAGCAACATACAATACATGTCTTCTAAATTCTCCCCAGACCTCCACCAGAGCCTTTGGCCCCACTTCCGCGCTCCCAAAGACCATGTGCACACATTTACTCTCCTCCTTATCTCATCAAAGGACAATTATGTGGCCAGGCCTCAACTCCTGATTAGACCATGAACCCTAAGGGACATCAGTATGGCTTAATGTTTCTTTGTTTGACTTACAGAAAATGTCGCAGGAAATTTTTGGTATATGAATGAATGAATGAATGAATGAAGTATTGAATATTTGACACACCATATTGGAGACATTAGGAAATAATAAAATAAGTACGCCTCAATGACATGCTAACAGGAACACCAGAAAAATACCTGCTGCATACTTTAATCAAACATCTGCAGAACAAGTTTTTAAAATGTGTTGATAAATGAAAAGTACATTGTTCTTACTGTTTACATGCACACCGTCCCTTCCCATCCCACCTCCCTGATTGCTTTCTCCAACCCTTTCCCTCTTCCTCTGCCTTTTGAAGAAAGTAGAATTAAGATGGATTATCTGCCCATCCCTCCAGAGGCTGGTAACCTCAGCCGTGACATCTGGAACCAGGCCTGTTTTACTTGCCGGGTCTATAAAATATCCTCACAAATGTTAGCTGGTAACTAATCTTGGCTCTATTAATCCTCTCCATCCTGGCTTAATGGTGATGGCTGGCTGTGTCCTGCATCTTGTCTTGGAACTTACATTCCTTTTATTCCCTATGGGGCATGTCTTTTTTAACAGGTCCTAGCTAAAACTGCTAGGCAGCAAGCCACATATTATAAAAGCCTTAAGGGATTTTTCTTCTGCAGTTTCTACGTGATGCCCATTGATTTTTCAGGAAGTGCCCCAGCACTTTTTCTGTCTCTCTTGGGAGAAAATCCAGAGTCCTAGCACAGAATATACAGTCTGATCATCCCTTCCATGCCAACACTGACTATATTGATGGATAGGTCTGACACAAGGAGCCTATGCCCTCAAAACTAATGATGCCAACATTTGCTTAGAGGAAGAATAACCTAGGATCCCACCTGAGAACAAGGCTGTTTTCTTTTAACTTACTCTTTTGAACAAAAATTTAGGTTTAGGCTAATGAGAAATGCCACTTGAAACGAGCAATCGGTCACATCTTCCACTTATGGCCACTATGCATACAACTATGTGTTTGAATGTGTGTGTGTTTGCCATCTATCACTACGACGCTGATGGCAGAGAGGCTCAGTAGTCTAATGAAGGGGATGAATATGGATTGTTTGATTTTATTCTTAGTTTTACCAGCGATGATAGCAAAACTGATAACGACCGCTACATATTGTGTCACACTTTGCATGCAATATCTTATTTAATCAGCAAAATAAGCTGTAAAATAGGAATCATTTCTCTCTACTTGACAGAGAAGAACTGCACGCTAAGGCTGAGTGAGAAGCTCCCGGGCAGTTTGCTGACGCCGCGCAGTGCGAGGAAAAGGGGAGATGCGGTCTGATTCTAAAGTCCCGCTTTGGCCACTGCACAGTACTGCCTCCGCCAGTTCAAAGATATTCTACTTCCACAGCTTATTTTTCCCAGATTATTTAAGATATAATTCTATTATCCGGAAACCAATGAATAAGAATAATGACTCACGGATTTGATAGCTCAGGAAAATGACCTTTTTGGTCAAAATGGATTTTATTGAAAAAGCAGAGCCCTAGAAACCAGGGGAGACCTAGTGGGTCAGGCTACCCAGAGGCAGGACCCTGTCATCCCCATTAGAACACCTCCCGGTCGACCCTCACACAGCCAGCCTGGCACTGCTTTGTTGGCAGGCGGCTACGAATCATGTCTTAGACTCTAAACATTTGGCCGGAGACCTTGTCTGTCACAAATGGCCTGGCACACAGTAGCCACTCAACAAATTGTTGTTGAATAGCTGAACATAAATCTCTGCAGTGATATTCCCCAACATGAGACTAATGATGAGCACAGTTTTCCCTCTACCATTTTGGAAGGGGAAATCCACTCAGCCCCACAATACGGCTCTGCTTTTAAGGGTTGGTGGAGCAGTCAGGCAGCGGCAGCTGAGTCTCTCTCAGCAGAATTTGCATTAAGCAGAAAGATGACATTCAAGGCAGACATTTCCTTCCTAGGACAATATAGGCATCTAGCATTAAGGTTTATAGTACTTGTATATGTCATTACTATTACTGGTTTTCTCCTGAGCCCTGGGGAGAATCAAGCTGAATGCCCATAAAATACAATTAGCTCCTAAGAGAAAGATGCTCTGTGAAGATATAGTATTTCTATAAATTTCAACCACTTCCTCCAGCCTGAAAGTGCTATCCTAGTGAGAATGGCCACTTAGAAGTCATTGGTTCATTGTCTAAACTAGAAGGAAACCTAACTCCCAGCCATGGTGAAAATGGAAGAATGGGGTCTCTGATGCAAAGCAGGGGGTGGGGGACGGGGTGGATGAGTATTAATAGATAACAAAAGTAACAATCATCTGTTTTTCAAATCCATATCAATCATAAATACAGCCTTAGCAATCAAGAACTGATGTAATAATAACAAAAACATGGGCTTACAAAACGCTGTTACCTGTTCATAAATGGAAAATCATCTTCTGAAAGGAATGTGTCTCCCTGTCATTTTCTTGGCTTTCTTACCTCTGCAAGGACTGAACCCAATTTGACATGTGACAGAATCAGAGACACCGATTCTCCTCTTTCTACTCAAGAATCATCTGTTGTTTTGGTCTCCATCAGATTTTCACAGCAGCTTACTATTGGAACCAGGATAGTTGCCTCAGAGTTAATCTTTTACACTGAAAGCCAAAATCCCTTTATTCATCTCACATACATGAGAATCAATGTCTCCGAACTGCTCATAAAATGGAGAGTGCCATCTTTTGGTCTGCAGATGAATACTGCACTCACCAGTTCCTGGTTGTTATAAACCCAGTTCGGATGTGATGCCTGAGTAAAGCCCAACAGTCTAGAGAGAAAAGGATGCATTTGCAGACTGATGAAGAGAGTGTAAATTGTATAACCATTTGGAAATTAAACAATTTGGTCAAAAGACTTAGCCATATTCATAACATATATTCCATGGATTTACCTTATATTCATATACATATTTATATAAATAATATAAAAATATTTAAAATGCACAAATATGCCTGATGCATTTATATTATCCTGCTGATGACCTTGTCCTATTCCATAAATTCCGTGCTGCAGTTTCCAGACCTCCCTCTTACCTCTTCATTCCAATAAAGACCTTCCTTCTCAACATCTTTTGCCTAATGGACATTTCAAAACTGAATCCTTGATGCTCCTTGCCAAACCTGCTCCTCCCACAATCTTCCCCATCTCAAGTGAGAACTCCATTCAACCATTTGCACAAGCCAAAAATCTCAACATGACGTTCACTCTTCTCTTTTTGTCACAGCAACAAAGATATTCCATTGTCTGTACCTTCGAAATAGAACAAGAACCCAGACACACCTGATCACGTCCATCACCTCCACTCCTCAAAGCAATCACTGCCTTGGTCGAAGAAAGGGCTGACTGGAGTTACCTGTTATCCTGGATCCCCCAGGATATTCATATGCCTGAAAGCCTTGGGAATGGATGAGATCACCTACAAAAAGAATGAGCAGAGGGAAAAGAATAAACCCCAAGAGAAAGCTACGAAGAACTTTAACATTTAGAGTTCAGACGCAGGGGGAGAAGAACTAAGAAGAGAAAGCAGAGACCTAGAAGAGTTCGATATCCCAGGCCCTTGTTTCATTAGAAGTGAGACCATGTTAGATTAGCATGGGAGGCAAAGCTGGGTATGCAATGGGAGAGGACAGCTGCATAACCTTCCTAAAAGCTGTTTCAAAATTTCCTGTCATACAGATAGATGGTTTGACCTAGGGTCACTGTGAGAGAAGACTTGAGCCTCATTTACAGAAAGCAGTTCCGCCCTCTTATTACCCCAGATTTAGTAGGGCCAGATCATGTTTTTTTTTGTTTGTTTGTTTGGTTTGGTTTGGGTTTGGGTTTGGGTTTTGGTTTTTTACCTGTCTGTGTGTGCATGTTTGTATGTAACAGAAGGAAAAGAGTCAGGCTCTCACCAGGCTGGCTCCAGTCTCAGAAGTTGTGAGCAAACCCCAAACTGTGGGCTCCCCGGCCTTTTCAGTCCTATGGGGAGACAGCAGCTCCTCCGGCCGTCATGTGATGAAGTTCCTGTCACGTGGGTCAGACTGCCTTCCACCCAGGAGGCTGCATTGGAAGAAAAGATGATGGAGTTCCTGAGCGAAAATCATAGTGAGTGATCACAGGATGAGGCGGAGCTAGACCTGGAGTTACCATCCCCCAAGCCTCAGTCTTGTAACACCTGGGTGCTCTAGGGCATACTCTAGGAAGGAAAACCTGCACTGTCAATTTAAAAACCCCAGAGGAAACCCTCCTGAAGGCACTGACAGATGAAGGGAGGAGGAGGGACACAAGGGGCTGTCAGCAGCTGCATTTTGAAGGCACTGGGAGCAGAGAGAGAGAGAGAGAGCAAAACAGTGGGTCGCCGGCCCCCAGAGCCGAGGGAATGGAGAGCTACAGAATAAAGTTCTCCTTCTCCTGCCTCCCCCAGCCCAGGTCTACATGAGAAATTCCTAGAGGGAATAATCTAAGAAAAGAGTCCTAAGGAAAACTGGATTTCCTCTCATCAAAAGGGTAAAAGGCCCTGAGGACCGTTTAGGCTTGAAATATTCTTATAAGTCCTGGGATCTATCACATTTATTTTCTAAATTGTCTTAAATAAGCATGAACCATTTTTATTAGTTTTTAAATCAGTAACAAATAAAAGAAAATAAAAAAAAGAATGTGACCATGGATAGGCCCAGCACTTGTATGAAAGATATATGTCCATTATTGCAGTAAAAAGAGCCTAGAAATATTCTAAAATGTCAATTACTAGGAAGCTGATTGAGTAAAATTATGGTATATTCAATAATGGATTACCTTGCAGCCATTTTTTAATGAGGCATCTCCCTATATATTAACATACTGATATAAAACTCTTTCTAAAATATGTTAAGAGAAAAAATTAAAAAAATTATAGAAGAGGATAACACAGCACACAGTTATCTACATAGAAAATTCCAGAAAATGTACATAAGAACCTTTAAACAGCAGTTCGCTGTTGGGCAAGGTGGGATGGGAGAGAGAATTATTTTTACTGTTTTTCTGTTGTACTATTTTGCATGTGCGTTTCCTACTTTAATTATGATACTAAAGTCTATGTAAGTATGAGTGAAGTGTACCATGCCAGCATGGGTAGTCTGAGTTCTACAGGCCTTTTAAGTGAATAGCCCTACAAGAAAAGTAGGAAAAAAACACTTAGCTTAAATATGTGAAAAGGAATTATATGACAATGAATAGACAGATGAGCAACCAGGATGCACAACATTTTCAAATCCAGGCATAGGATGTTTCATAAATATTTTCAGGCAGCTGATATGTTTCATACCCTTACTAGATAGCTTACTTTTTTGGTGATTAATGCCAACTCCTTATACTGGGTTAGAAGAACACAATTATCCCTAAAGAATTAACAAAAATACTCCTAAAAATTGTGGGACTATACGAGGGAGACGTATGAAATTCTCTCCCCTCTTGCCAAATTGTTTTTCAGGACTGGTTTATATAGGTGTTTAATAATTTGCCCAGCTGCCATTAATTAATATGTTTTTCTTCTTCATTGTAATAATACACAGCTGTTTGTTAACATTTTCATAACTCAGGCTTAGCATATGGTAGGTACTTGATTTACTTGATCTTTTGCTGCAGCTGTTTAAAGGTCGGTGACTGCTTCTCCGAAGTAGCACTCATTTGTGAGAGTTGCAACATCCCTGTGGCTTCGTGGTTTCTGCTCTCCTTCCCACTGAGGTTTCCATTGAGTTCATAAGAATCAGTGGTTCATTGAAAGCTCATGACTATCTGCAAGAAATATGTACTGCTATTGGACTTCTAAAGAGTTCTCTTTTAAATGAGACGCATTTTAAATGCACCCAGATGAATATATGTGGATTGCGTACCTCCTACTTGTTTTCCTTTCAGTGTCTATTTATAAATTAACTTCAGTTAGTTTCAGTCTATAACCTGACATTATACTGAGCCCAAATTCTGCTTTCTTTCTGTTTCAATGATGACAATAAAAATGAATGTGTTCTGCCCTGACTGCTGTGGCTCAGTTGGTTGGGTGTCATTCTGCAAAGTGAAAGGCCACAGGTTCCACTCCTGGTCTGGGCACATGCTTGGGTTTAGGGCTTGGTCCCTGGTCAGGGCATGTATGACTGGCAACTGATCGGTGTTTCTCTCCCTCTCTTTCTCCTCCCCCTCTCTAAAAATAAATAAATAAAATATATAGCCTTTAAAAAACCGACGCATTTGGATTTTATACTCCAAGGCCCTCTAAAATGGACTGACAGTTGTCAGAGGGGGCGATTGGGATAGGAGGGGCACTGGATGAAAGAAGGTGAAAGGATTAACCAAGGAACATACAGGCATAACCCATAGGCACAGACAACAGTGTGGTGATGGCCAGAGGGAACGACGGGTGGGGGCTGGGTGGAGACAGGCAGAAGGGTTGAAAACGGGGACATCTGTGATAGTGTCAATGATAAAAACAAAGAAAAAAAAAAGGAAAAATGTTGAATGAAATATTCTCAGGCCACAGAACTCCCTTTCATTATCTCTCTCACTCTAACTGGAAGTTATACCCCTAAGGATGAGCTCCATAGACAGAAAACCATGTAGATAATGAATATTTGAAAAACTCTTTCTTGCCAGAATGGGGCCTTTTGATGTTATAGTTGTGTTCATATTCTCTCTCCCTTTTGGAATTCAATATCAGAATCAATAAGGGAGCATATCTACTTAACATTCTTTGTCCAGAAACCTAACATATAATATTTGATACCAATTTCTACAAAAATAAAACCACTGTCCTTGTGAAGGCAACTAAAAGCTAATATGTGGATTTTAAGTTGAGCTATGGTTCAAACCCAGACTGTGAAAAGTAAAGCAAAACACTGAAAACAAAAAAGGCTTAACTGGTAGAACACACCTTGAAAGATACAAGACCACTTTTTTCCCCTTTTTTTTAAAGTGATTATTTTTAAGAATGGGTAAGATTTATGTATAGTTTTGTAATTTCAATGGGAGTGAATGAGAAACAAGGAGGGACGTGCAACAACCATGGGTCAAATAAACAGTCTTTCTTTTTGCAATTAGGTCCTTTGCTGGCAGTCTCAGCACAGAGACCAAATACTGAATGTTCTTTGGATAAATATCTCTCATTACAAAAAGTAGCCAGGTAAACAGGCACACGGTGCTATACTAACAGCATCGGAAAGACTGCATGGTCAGTGTGCACTGCAGGTTTTCTTGTGTGAATGTCTCTAGGGGTCTCAGTCTCTCTGGTTCTTCATGAGTACACAATTAAAAAGTAAAATAGGATAAAAAGTAAAAGTAACATGAAATACATGTTAAAAAACAAAATTTGCTAGAAGCAAATGACTATATGGGCCACACTATAAGATTTGCTTATTTTCAAAATCACTTTCTTATAGCATTAAAAAATGCCTGGGTTTTATGTTTACAGTTTCCTAATCCCTTTATCTAAAACTAATTTGCTCAGTTGAACTCTGGAATTCAGATTTTGTTCTCAGATTTCACAAAGGTAATACAGTGCATAGACAAATATATTATATATAATGACCCTCAGTGGGATCTAAAGCAGCAATCCCTAATCAAAGACGCTAAGATTTTTATTTAAAAAAGGCATAGATATTCATATTAAGTGAGAGCAATAGATTCTAAATAGGATGATATCAGTTCAGGCTACATTTTACCACTAAAGAAATACGCTATTATTTAAAAATTTTTTTTTGATATTTGGAGATTCTGTGTTTAATAATGGTGGATAACAGGCAATAGAGTTGTGTTAAACTGACACTAAACAGCATGCAAGATTATGTAAAAGCTTTTTTCGATTCACTAACAAAATGAATTGCCCAGTCTTTTTATAACTTTGAAAAACACAATTGTAGTAACAGTTCAGAAAGAACCAAATGAATCGGGGCATTAGCATCAAAAATTTAAGCACACAACTCAAACAGGATTCTCTTTTCGAGAAGCTGGGAGATCAAGAGGGTTGGAAAGCCACACTGGCTAATTTGAACTGGGTACGAATTCTGTGAAAACGTTAAGCCCATGCTTCTCGTCGAATTTGTGAGTTTTAATTGGTGTAATTGAACTTTGAACTTGAAGGTTAAAGCATGGTCAAGACATAGAGAGTTATGTCACATTAGTGATGGTTACTTTAGTGGCTGCCATCTGACATTTTTAGAAACTATTAGAGGTTTAGAGTGGTGACAATCTTAATGAACGATGTTGGGTTCATTGTTTCTGGTGACCCCATTGATTAAATGGAATCAGCTGCATGACAGAAACTCATTATTATTTGGCCAAAATTTTAAAAAGAGACACTGGCTGAAGAAACTTAGAACGGAATAAAAATTATATGTAGAAACACATTGCTTGAGGATAGGAGAAAGAAGACCTTACACATCTAGACATTTGTAAATTAAACCTGCTTTTCTCATTGATGGCTTGAATGTTTTGATTTTTCTCTCTCTGATAATGAAGCAACAATATTAGACTGCAGTGGAAAGCCCTGTTCAGAACACAGCGTACTTTTAAGACCCAGCAGAAGTGGTAAACTTCCCAAGTAAATAGGCTTGGGAAGTCCCCACATACACACATGACAGAGATCAGTGAACCTTGTTAATGAAACCCACCCTCTCCCCCACAACTTCGAGACCTTACATAGGTGCACCTGACATGCAAAGCTATTGTCCCTAGACCTTCTTTTAGACTTTCTTGACAAATAACCATCACTTCCTGATATTCAGCCCTTTGCTTTGTTTCTGTATGAGTGTCCAACTCCTGTCTTTCCCATCCTCCCCACCTACATTAGTTTGATCTGGTAACAGGGCATTTACCGTTAATATCTTCAAACTTATTTCTGCTTAAGCTAAAGTTTGATTCCCTTCTTGTCGTCAAAGCCTCTGCGATTCTTCCCAAATATTTTAATTAATTCTCATATTAAAGCAAAATAAACTAGACTCCTGGTAGATTTAATTACCATCTGGCTCCACCTCGAAGAGGCCATTGGGAGAATAACAGAAAGAACTCAAACAGAGAGCAGCGTCTCTTGGTACAAAGCAAGGTTTTCCCACTTACCAGTTGTCTAACCTTTGGCAAGCCATGTTACTTCTCCAGAAATGAAATTCTTCTCTGCTGAAATGGGCTAAACAACCGCCAAGTCTTCCCTCAATTTAAAAAACTTATTAGACTTTGATTCTTCTGTTTTCGACAAACCTGCCATTCTAGCTTCATTGGCCTCTCTCACTGTAAAATAACAAAGCAGACCTTCCTGAATCAATTCCTTTCCTCTCCTATGAAGTTACTAACTACTCACTCTTCTGTATTAGCTACTGGCCCTTCCTTCTTTGGCCTCTCCCCAGGCTAATTAAGTGAAGGCTATTTATACATACACTCAACATGGAATGATAGTAGATGTGAGATTGCATGTTTTTTCTAAGCCAAGAGCTTGAGTAATAATGTTTACTTGTTTCAGATTTACACATGAGAATTGGTCAAAAGAGTCATTTACTTGGCAAAGCTGTAACTCAATTGGAAGCTGCATTCATTCAAATGCTTTCTAAAAAAAACATTTCTTGGCTCTTAATAGCACAATTTTGTTTCTTGGATTCATTCTATAAGAAAAATTACTGGCACGTGGTGGATTTACCTTTAAAAAAAAGGATAAGAGAAAAAGAACTGTAAACTTTTTTTGCTTTCTGATATTCTCATTATAAAACTCTGCAGCAACTGAAAGTTTAATATTTGATGTTTGTGATTTGTTTTTCTTTTTTTTTCCCCTCTTCCTGACCCTACCCCCTACACTAGACTTGAAAAGAAAATAAATAATTCAATTAAAAACAAGAACATTGGTATTTTAGCAATATTTACTAATATAAATTTCATGTCAAACATGAAATTTCAGCAAAGTGGATAGATGTCATTTATGTAAATGAGCCCCAATGGCACTATCATCAATTTGTTATAAAATGTGTCATTCATGTTATAAAAATGTTTTTTAACATATCACAACTAAGCAGTTATTACTCTGTTTAAGAAGGGAAGCAATTGCTGTGGTATTTCAGAGGCTACATCTTCTTAACAGAAATATTATACATGGTCACAGACTCTAAAGAGTATTTTAAAATATGTAACCTCTCCAAATAAAATATTCAACTAATGATAAAGTAGATAAATTTTAGTACAAGTAAAATGTTCTAGATTTTAAAATTAAAGTCATTATTGGATTTTGCAAAGCACAAATGTGTAGAAAGTTGCAAATTTGCTGTACAGAGCAGTATAATCTTTACTCTTGAGTGAGGCATTCAATAATATATTGGTACTCTTTCACACATACATATTTATAGTATTTAGTTTTATACCCGTAATGTATTTGTTGACAAACAAGATTGTTCCCACTCAAAGAATTTAGGGAAAGAGAGAATCCATCTCCTATATGTCTTTAAAACAGAACTAACTGAACATGAAGTGATGGGATGGAGAGAAGCCTTAAGATAAAAGAGAGAAAAATAATCACAGTCAACTACATTTTAACTGAATCCAGATGTCATTTTTAATATCTGAATAATTAGCCTGAAATCAGTTGGCACAGCCCTTACTAATTAAGAATCCAGGACAAAAGCAAAAATTATAATTCAACAATTGCTTGAGCATGTTGAGATAGGGAATTTGTGCTTAGGGAAAAATTACTCACAGAGTTTCATGTTTAGAATTTTAACCTTTAGAAAGTTCACTAATCTCTCCAGTACTCCATTTTTCAGGCAATGAAATGGGACATTTGCCAACTACCCTATGCAAGGTTTGTAATAGGAACATAAGTAAATCTTTTAGAAATATAGAGAAAAAAATATATATACTGGGGGATCTGTCCAGAAAGCATCTAGCCATGTACTATGAAAAATGGAGACATTTATTGAAGAAGATACAAGATACAAGAAACATTGTGCAGAGGACAATGACACCTCAGTCCCCTTCAAAATAGTCACCTTGGGATCTCACACAGTTCTCTCACGATTCATCTCTGGTTATGACCTTCTTGAGGAACCTGGTTCACTGGTAGTGGTTTGAATGAAGTCATTAGCAAGTGCAGCACGGTGTTCCCTCGGCTCTGGTAGCAGAAGTCGCAGAACAAATTTTGCCACAACACATTTCATGACAAGATCCTGCATGAAAATCTTGAACACAGTACTTTTTGGAATCTCCAGATTAGCTTCTAGTTCTCACACTGTCAAGTCACCAAACTTTGTTGATTACAGTCCATACAAGTTCAGCTTTCTCAGGTGTTCTGCTTGTTTGCAGGCCTCCCAGAACATGGATCACTTTCAACAGATTCTTGACCATCTTTAAAGCATTTGTGCCACACTGTTATTTGCATTGCAATCATTGCATTGTCCCCAAAAGCCTTCTGAAACACCCAAATAGTTTTTGCAGAGGAATGTTCAAACTTAATGCAAAATTAGATGCAGAATTTGTTGCTCTTCTGGCTCAGTCATTTTGAATGCAACGGCCACACAGTACACATGCTCACTCACCTGTGTCTAGGGCCCCCATCGACTAATACAGTGAAGTTGTCATTGTTCACATATGCGCATTCCAGTCCACTCTCCTGAGCTGCCAGGTTACATTGGTGTCACGCAAACTGTTCTCATATTAACAATGGCTGGACTGTTTCTGGACAGACCTCATATTTTCTTTTCTTATGAAACTACTTATTTCATTCTTTTTCTTTTTCTTATGGTTATATTTTTCTTTCCTTATTGATTTAAATTATACGAATGTTAAACCTAAACACAATCATATGTGCTCCAATTCTTTTTTCTTTTTTCTTTTTTTCGAACTCAGAGTATTCTCACCCTAAGAATTTTTAGGTGGTAAGGTTTATAAAGTTTCCCTTTGAATCAGTGTTTAATTGCTTTTTATCAAAAAACAGAGTAATTTTTGCAGAGAAACAAATGATTGTGTTATTCTAAGGAATTACAAACTCAGAACAAAGTTTTAGTTGTCTTTATTTTAAGAATAAATATATTTTAGAGTGTTTTTCATTTTAAAATATTGAATCATAGTTATTTCCATTTATAACATGTAAGTAAACGTTAGTTCTTATTTTTGAGAGGATTATATAATACTTTGCAACGGGAAATTTGTTTTACTGGCTTCCTTCGAGACTGAACAGTATCAGTCACCTCAAGAACCTTTGGGGTCCTTGGTATGTGGGGAAGATGAAATAAGACAAGAGAATCTTTTATCTAAGAGCTCTATGGATTCCAGTTTGCCTGACTCTGGGGATCTAGTACAATCAATAAAGCCAATATACTAAGTCGTGAGGTGGCCTCTCTCACAGCTCATTTTAAGGCTAAACTTGCTCTTTGCATCTTAACAAGTTGTCCTACAGCTTCCTGCTCCCCTCTGACAAGTTGATTGCTTGGGCTACCCTGGTGTGGGGGGCAGGGGAGGTTCATGGCTTTGCTCTGATATAGATTACTTAAGCAAAACCCTAGCTTGTGCTACAATTTAACTTTTTAAAAGCGTCTATATAGAAAACACAAAATTGTAAAATATTGCATATTTGAAGATATTCCAACAACAAAAGAAAACATTAAACCAAAGAAATGCTAAACTGAGCTACAACTGACAAAAATCACTAGTGGAAGACAGAGAAAATTTTCATTGTTTTGTTACCAAACAGCAATTGTGACCCTCCCTTCTGCTGCCACCCTCTAGGCAAAATTCCAGAGGCAAAGGTTTGGTGATAAAAGAAAGGAGTCTTTATTCAAAGGCTTCACAATTTTGGCATAACAGCTTTCCATGTGCATTAGTCAATTAAGCCCATCAATTAAGGCTAAACTCTTAATACCTCAGTTTTCCTAGCATTCCCCCTGTTAATTTTTAATTATCTTATTTCAATAGGGTTAGCTAACAAACTGAAACAACCTAGGATACAAAAACTACACAATTGTGGAAGAATGGCAGGCTTCTGCCTCAGAGGTTTTCCGCTAGAACACCCAGATAGTAACGACCCTGCCACCCCCAGCTAGGCCAGCCCAACCCTAGGCTGCACGCGGAGGTTTTCCCATCCAAAATTCCATCCACTGGGAAATGCAGGCAGCTGCAGCACGATCTCCCAGGCATCCTCCAGGGAGAAGAGAGCCCAAGAGCCAGGGAGAGCCTGCAACAAGAGCCCTTCTTTTATTCCAGATTTTTTTTTTGCCCATAATTCCATGCACCCTAGAGGCATTTGGCGTCTCAGCCAATTACCATTGCCTTGGGAAACCTCCTCCTACAGCCCTTCCCTACTCCTTCCCAGTGATCTGATCAGATATCTCTATATCAGTTTGAGGAAACTATCTATGGATTCATGAACGTAAAAGCAGATACCTCAGGCCCACTTAGCAAATTTAATGTAGGTTCCTGCTCCAAGTTGCTTTTTATCCAGAATGTTTGCTGTTTAAAATTAAAACCTCTGTGAACAGTAAAAAGTAAATTTCTATTGCCTAATTTCTTCCTCTAAATTCATACTGCCTCTACATTTGGTATCACTCTGATTTGCACCGAACAGTTCTCTGTTCTTATTATAGGTGCTACTGTCTCTCTAACGATGTTATGTGACCTTAAAGGAGGAACCATGTTATGTACTTTATCTTCCCATTGTGCATTGCGAACTGCTGCATAAATAGATCTCAGCATCATTGATTAAGGCTGTCCTGGAACTAAACACATGTTCCCGTGACTGGGATCTAGAAAGCCATCATCTCAACAAGAGTTTTTAAAGGTTTATCAGAGGAACAGGATGAAAATATGTCATAAACTCAGAAAATTAATCACCTTCATCTTCAGGTCCAAGGAAATCTATTACCAGGGTTTCCTGGTCCTGGGAAGGTAAACTGCAAGCAAGTGCTAGTGGCATTTCTAAGCAGCATGTGGGATAAACCTCTGTACAAATTACCATCAATAGGCACAACAGGGAAGCAGAAGCGGGAAGATTCATTTTCCTCTATTTGACTAGTTCAAATGAGTTTCCCTGCACCGAGCAATATATGGGGTTTTCAAGCAAAAATGAAAAAGTAGGAACACATCGTCTTCATCACAGTTCAAAGGCGATATAGACCCTGTATCGCCTTCTGTGTGTATGTGTGTATGCTTGTATGTATACACACACATGGGTATACAAGTGTGTACCTCAATACAGACAAATAACTCCATTTATATTCTGCAAACTCTGGGCTAGAAGCTAGTTATTCTTGGAGAATTTTCCTGAAAGCATATAGAAATCTCCCTGCCAAGGCTAAATTTTGCCTCCATTTTGACAGCCTTCTTGGCATTGCTGCCTTAATCTGCAATCTGGGTGGATTTTCTGGGTATGCGGAGTTCTGTGTACATGAGAATTTAACCCTCTGGGGACCAGACTCCTTGTCTGTATAACTGAGCTCTTATTACCCTTCCTGTTCCACTCTGGTCCTGAGATCATGTGGAAATCCTGGTCCAGAGACATGTGTCCAGAATGTGGTTGTGAGCTCTCAGAGTGAGAAGATTGAGAGCAAGAGCCCCCAAATCACTGGCTGGGCTCAGACCTCTGAACAGCAGAGAGACTCTGGACAACGTGCTTTATCTCTGAGCCTCAGACTCCTAATCTACAAAATGGGGGTGATATGAGTGAGGATTAAAAGAGGGAATCCATTTACTGTGTTTAGAAAAATGCCTGGCTCATAGTAAATACCATAACTGTAAATAGTGCTCTCTATTTCCCTCCTCCCATGTGCAGATTAGCATCAGGACCAAAGTGACCTGGCATTGTCCTGCTGATTCCCGCCAGGGAACTGGCCCATCTACTAGGTGGGGGGTGGGTGGCACCTGGGACCAATCTCAACTTAACAAAGCCTAAAATTTCAGCATCACAGTTATAAACAACCACAGAAAATTCATAAAGTGAGCCATCTTTTTAACCAAGAAGAATTAGTAAGGTAAGAGGCTTCCATAAGAAACTCTCATTAAGGTAAACTAGAAAAGTGAGGGAAAGTCGGCAGCTAGTTGGGAATATAGGGTAAATTCATTTTTAGAAAGTGTAATAAGTTCTGAAAATATTTAAAGACAGTTGCTACAATGTCCCCAGGAAACTACTGGAGGAATCCATGATGGGCGAAGTCCATGGGGAAGTTGTACTTAAGCCCTCTAGAACGGGGTTTGCAAACTTGTTCTGAAAAATGTCAGAAAGTATTTTCAATTTTATGGGCCACACAGTCTATGTTCCAACTATTTACCTACTGTTGTGATGTGAAATCATCCACAGACAATATACAAGTACATAGGTATGGTTATGTTCCAATAAAAATTTCTTTACGAAACCAGGTAGCCACAAAACTGGACTGGCAATAATTTGCTGACTCTTCCTCTAGAACAACAGCAGTTATCATAACAGTAACTATTGTTATTAATAATTAAATCTTTATTCTGTGCCAAGCACTCTGCTAAACTCTTCCTATTTGTAACTTATTTTCTCATAACACTATGAGAAATATGTAATTATTATCTATATTTTTCAGATGGAAAGCAGGCTGAGAGTTTACTGACCTCATGGTCACACAGATAATCAGTGCCAACAAGAATTTATGCCCAGGAATTTGGCTCCTGAGATTGAATTTTTTTTTTTTTTAATCTTCACTTGAGGACATTTTTGCCTTGCTTTTAGAGAGAATGGAAGGAAGGGAAAGAAACATTGATGCAAGAGAAAAGTATGGATAGGTTGCCCCTCTACACGCTGGGACTGGGGATGGTAGGCCCCCTGCCTGGGAATCAACCATGTAACTTAGGTACGTGCACTGATCGGAATCGAAGCCACAACCCATTGGTTATGAGACAATGCTCCAACCAACTGAGCCACACCAGCCAGGGCTGGAGACTGAACTCTGAGTCACTGCACCATACCACCTCTTGGTAAGTGTGGGATGGGATAGGGGGAGAGGCTATTCTAATTATTGGATCTGCCAAAATGTCCACTTGTTTTTTTTCCATTAAATAAAAGACATATTTTTCATTTTCACCAATAACTTTATTGATTTGTGTACTTTGAGTATGTCGACTATCTCTTGCTATTGGCTTCTAGTGGGTAGAGGCCATGGATGCTGCTAAACATCTTCCAATGCATAAGACAGACCCACAGCAAAGAATTATTTGGCCAAAATGTCAATAGCACCAAGAAACTTTGCAAACCACTTTTGACATGTTTGATCAGTCACAGCACCTTCTCCATATACTGCACACATCTTTTTTGACTTCAGTTGTGTTTTTACCTTTCTTGAAATAATAAAGCATAATATGCCAAAAATGTTGCATATTTTCTTCCATCTTCAATATTTAAATGGCTGCACAAAATTTCACCAATTTTGATAAACTGTTTTAAATGCATGCTGATATGACAGCTGTCACAATACAATCTAACAAAATTGTTTCAAATGAAGTTTAAAAACAACTAAGCACTACTAGACCCATCATACAGAAAAAATTAAATGAACTTTTTGGCAAACCCAATACCTATTCATCCCCATCTTGTCCTAAAGGGCCATCATTCTAACAGTGGCACGGTTTTGTTGGATCCTGACTTAATCTTTTATGCTAAGTGTCCACGTGGCTTCTATTGGCTTTGTCTACTATGTGTATGCTCAGAAAGACAACTCCTTCAATACTCCTTAATCCCCCGCTGGATCTGCCCCTGACCTAGCAAGCGAATTCCATACTACACTCCCTTTCTCCCTGCATTCCAGCTCAGCCGACTTCCTTCTTGTCATAGAAGATTCCATTCTGCTTATTGCCTCAGGTATTTGCACGTGATGTTTCCTCTGCCCAGATTATTCCTATCCTCTGTTGACTTATCTCTGAACGAATCTAAGTTTCACCATCCTATCCTCACACAAGCCTCCTCGGACCGTGTTCTTCGAGCAGCATGTGGCTTTCTTTAATAGGACACTCTATAGTTTATAATTTTACATTCACTTACATGATCACTTGACAAGTATTTTTTTTTTCCTACACTAAAAGATTTTCTCAGCCTCAGCCCTATGGGCATTTCAGGCTGGATAATTCTGTGTGTGCGGGTGCACACCTGTGCAGTCCTGTACATCATACTCTGTTTACCAGCACTCCTGGCCCCTACCCACAAGGTAACAGTAACGCCTCTCCCCTCAGTCTTGATAATCTAAAAAATATCACCAAACATTGCTGGCTGTCCTCCGAGGGAGCTAGATCTCCCCTGTTGAAAGCCACTGCCCTAACGTGAGAGACCCTTGAGGGGATGACCCCTGTTGGTTATCTCCACTTGCCATCGACCCATGTCCCCTGTCCAACCTTCCACATTCTCTCTGCCCTAAAGACTGACCCACGAGGACTACATCAACAGGTGCCTTCGTCTTCTCACTCCCAGTTGGGCATGGCTGATGAAAGCCATTCTCAGGGGACTGAAGGACAAGAAAGGAGTGAGATGGAGATTTTATCCTGTTTATACTAGGTCATCATGGTTTGGCTGCACACCCACCCATTGTCCCTGTCAAACAGGCCCCTCAGGGCAGCCAGCCCCTCCCTTTGAAGTGTCAACAGTTTCCCGCTGTTACTAGCCTCGGAGTCCAGCACTGCCCTTTGTTTGTTTCCTTAAATACTGTCCAAATTATGTAAAGAATTCATTTAGTAAGCTCTCCTCAGATTTTGCTGAGACTCTGAGCGCTACAAAGGCTATGCGTATATTTCTCACCATTGAGTATGCAGTTGCAACAGCTCCTGGTAAAAATGTGTCATATGAACAAATGAAGTAGCTTCTGTTTTTCTTCTTTTGTTTGACCTTCTGTCTTCAGTGGCCTTGATATTCACTGGACCCAAACTCAAAGGTCCTCAACGGGTTTATTACATGGATCCCAAATCAACGGAGGGTTACTAAGACATTCTCAGAAATCCTACTCCTAACCTCAGCACTATTTCTAATCCTGCTGTGTCTACTACTATAACACATTACCTATAGTCTTTTTTTGTTGGACTCTTTCCTGCTGGTAGCTAAAATCCTTTGTTGAGTTCTGCTGCTCATCTAGCCTAATACCAACCATGTTAAAATGCCTCGAGTGGTAGTTTTGCGTTGAAGTAAAGACATCTAATTACCATATCTATAAATTAATTAATAATAAAAACCCTACTTTCAGATATGACTCTATTTTTTCCAAGAAGCTATGAAGACAAAGCCATTCATAACTCTCACTCCATTTCAGAGTACAACTGGTTCAACAGATATTGTGACAATATTATTTGATCTGAAATATTTCCAACCCAAGCAACACTTCACACATATTCCACAAACCCAGCTGTCCATCTCTGGAATAAATAACATTTGTTTTTGAGAAAAAGCAAATACAGACAAGAAGCTAAGTAATTAAGAATTTATTATAAGGATTTAGATCTCTCCAATACAAACTCTCAATTCCCAAGCCTTTTTTGTACCCTCTCTGCACACAAATTCCGATCAGTACCTTCAACTCTCCTTCTCTTGGAAAATCAACAGGACATGGTCATATAACATTATATTAAAGATGATATACAGTTTCTTTAGATATTAAAATGGGAGGTTATTTTATTCAGTCTCTTTAGTTTTAGTAGCTGAAAAATAACTGGTAAGTATATCAATACATTTAAAACAAGTTTTACATTTGCTACAAAGTCATAGGCTTAAAATTACAAACTTTTATTTCTGTAGCCTTTTTGAAGAAATTTTGAAAAACGAGAGTAAGAGAGACAAGTACTCCTAGATCTCCCACAGGGAAGGAAAAAGAAGATGTCAATTCCTGGAAAGTGAAGCCTATACAGCTATATTGTCTGATATTTCTTGGAAAGAAACTTGCTGTATTTCCCTGTTTCCTGGTCTCTCATATACTATAAAATAAGAGGTTATTCTAGAGTAACATACATAAGTGAATGTTATTGATATCAAGTCATGTCTAAATGAGAAATTATATAAAAGTTAATGCAAATAATAAAATAAAATACTATAATGTGAAAAAAATGAAAACAATTGTAACATTAGCATGGAAGCTTTGTGGAGAATATCATTCATTTAAAGATTTAATATTTTAACAATAAGGTAAAGGGAAAAGTATAAGTCTTCTGTCTATTTTAAGTTCTACAGATCTCTTTGATCCTGTGGCCCCAGAAAGTGGCTTATGGCAGGCTCTGAAAATCCACTTTGTGAATGTTGGAATAGAGAGCAGAATCACTTGAACCATCAGAAACAAAATGAACAGAGATAATGACTCCAAATCCTTTGGATTATGGGATATTTTGTGTGTTTTACATGATAACTCAGTAACTAACCAACAATTTTGAAATGAAGACATTAATTTCCTTTAAATAATGTTTTTGACTGGCTTCAATAACTAAAAGGAATTAACTAACTGAGATACTCTTTGAAACCTTCTAGATATTGTGATTAAACAAAGGTGCTGCCCTAAAGAAATGAATTAATTTAGATGAAATGTGGACTTAAGGTTCGTAATCTCTCATCATACAACCATGCAACACCAATAAATGAGGAAGAGGAAGGGCCCTCTCTAGGACATGTCTTGAGGTGAATACAAGATTTCTCCCTTTGTTCTATAAAGGTGAAAAAAGAAGTTCCAGGTTTGAGAAAACAGTGGAATGTAAGGTTTTATTTCCAAATATATTATTATACAAATCTTCAAATATACAGTAAAGTTAAAATTCTATAGTGACTATCCATATACCTACCACCTAGGTCTATCATTAACTTTTTACAATACTTTACTAAATATTTGTCTATCCAACAATGCCTCTATCAATCCATCAACCCAACTTATAGCTTAATGCAATTGGAAGTTCACCATGCATATCTTCAACAAGAGTTTAATTAATTTTTCAATAGTTTTCTCCCTTTGAGGTAAAATTTACACACTGTATAATACAAAGATCTTAACGGTATAGCCACTGAGTTTTGACAAACGTATGTATATTTAACAAATGCATATATAAAATTCATAAGGTATTGAAACCCCATCAAGATATAAAACATTACAACATTCCAGAAAGTTTGCTCATCCTTTTTCTAAATAAGTACTCACACCTCTCTAAATGGGAGACAAACATTGTTCTAATTTGCTCTCACTACAGATTTGTACCTTTTCTAGAAATTCGTAGTTTCGCCTTTCCTAAATATTTGTATTAATGGACTCAGAAAATTGGCACTCTGCTCCATATGATCTCTTACATTCACCATAATGTTTTTGAAATTCACTATGTAGTTGCATGTAACAATTTTTTCCTTTTTATTTTTGAGCACTACATTCCATTATATGAATACACACGGTATATTTATCCATTCTTCTTTTGACAAACAGTTCAGCCATATCCAGTTTGAGGATATTATGAATAGTACTGCTATGAACATTCATGTATAACTCATTTGTGGACATACAGTTTCATCTGTCTTGAGTAAAAATGAAATAGCTTGAGTAAAACCTTAAATCTTATGGGAAACCACTAGATATTTTTCCAAATTGATTACCCCATTCTATATTCTCACCAATAATTTATACAAGTTTCATTTGTTTCATATCCTCGTCTACATTTGGTGTTGCCAATTTTTTAAATTGAAAGTTAGACACCTGAATGCATAAAAAGATTAGTTTAGACTAGAGATTTTCAACCAGTGTGCCACAAGAGGCATGCTGCTGTGACGCACGAATTGTTAAAAAGTCCAATGCCTGACTATTTTGTCAGGGGCACTGGCTTCTCTTCCCTTAGGTTGTCAAATTTAAAAAAAAAATCACAACAGCCAACACAACAATAGCCATCCAGTGTGAATGAATCAAAATTATACCTATTTTTTGTCAGATTGGCATAAAATATACTTTTGTGTGTGCCATAGAAATTTAGTAATTAATTTATGTGTGCCATGAGGTTAAAAAGGTTGAAAATCACTGATTTCAACCCTTACTTCATACCAGGTGCAATTACCTCAAAATCGATTATAAACCTAAGCCTAAGCGATAAAATTATAAAACTTATAGAAGAAAGTATGGGAGAAAAACTTTGTGACTTTGAATTAGGCAAAGATTTCCTGCATATAAGACCAAAAACATGATTTATAAAAAACAATAATAATATGCCTGGCTGGTGTAGCTCAGTGGATTGAGCGCTGGCCTGCCAACCAAAGGGTCACTGGTTCAATTCCCCACTCAGGGCACATGCCTGGGTTGTGGGTCAGGTCCTCAGTGCGGGGTATGTGAGAGGCAACCACACATTGATGTTTTTCTCCCTCTCTCTCTCCCTCCCTTCCCCTCTGTCTAAAAATAAAATAAATAAAATCTAAATATATATAAAAATAAAAACAAAAACAATAATAAACTGGACTACATCAAAGTCAAAAACTTTTATGCTTCAACAGATGTCATTAAGTAAATGAGTGGATATGCCACAGATTTAGAGAAAATATTTGCAAACCATATGTCCTTTACCAGACATATGATTTATAATATATAAATATATACACAACACTGACAGCTCAGTAATAAGAAGGTGAGTGGACTTACCTTCCAATTTAAAAATGGACAGAGGACTTGCATAGATATTGTGCCAAAGAAGATGTAGAAATGGCAAATAAGTGCATGGAAACATGCTCAATGCCCTGAGTCAGGAGGGAAGCACCAGTCAAAACCACCTCATGCCCACTACATGGCAATAGCCAAAAAGATAGATAATAATTATTGTTGAAGATGTAGAGAAACTAGAACACTTCTTGAAGGAATGCGAAATGTTGCAACCATTTTGGAAAGGAGTTTGGTGATTTCCTAAAATATATTAAACATAATTATACCACACAGCAAGAAATTCACCTCCTAGAAATACACATATTTTTGTATGTGTATAAACATATTTTCATGTAAAAGTTTATAATTGCATTATTAGAAATAGCTAAAATATGGAAACACCCAATGTTCATTATTAGAAATAGCTAAAATATGGAAACAGATAACAATATAAAGAATATGCACGCCAAGGAACACTACTCAGTAATTACTGACCACATAGCAACAACACAGATGAACCTCAAAGATATTATGTTAAGTAAAAGAAAGAAGATAGGGGCAAAAGCCCATGTGTTGTATGATTCTATTGATACCAAATAGCCAGAAAAAGTAAATATATAGAGACAGAAAGTAGATTACTGGTTGCCTGAAACCAAACGGTGAGAATGAAAATGAGTACAAATTGGCATGCGAAATACTTTTGAAGTGATTAAAATATTTTAAAATTGGACTTTGATGATGACTGTAAAACTCTGTAAACTTACTAAAATTTATTGAAGTTTACATTTAAAATGAGTGAATGTTATGGTGTATAAATTATACTTCAATAAAGCTGTTTTTAAAATGTTTCTACAATGAAAAATGCAGACCCAGATGGCTTCCTTGTGATTTCTACCAAAACGTTGAGAAAAAAATATTACCAATATTACAAACACTCTTACAGAGAATAGCAACAGGAAATACTTCTCAATTTTTTGTAGGCCTGCGAAAGTTTTATACCAAACCTGAAAATGTTTGGATATAAAATCAAGAAAGGAAAATTCCAGGCCACATCTTTTCATAAACATGGATGCAAAATTCCTAAACCAAAAATCAGCAAATTAACTTAAACATTACATAAAGATAATAATATATCACCATCAATATGGGTTTAAGTTAAGTGATAACTGAAAATCATTTTATATTTCTAAGGAAGCAAAAAAAAAAAGATAAAATTCAACATTTCTTCATGGTAAAGGAAGAAGATCTCCTAGCAAACTAGTGATAAAAGAAAGTTTCCTTAATCCTTTAAAGGGTATCTATAAATGTCTTATAGCAAACATAGCACTTACTATTGAAGTATTGAAAGTTAATAACCTGAGAAAAGGAATGAGATGAGGATGATGGGTGTAATCATTTCTATGAATATTGCTCTAGAGATTGTACCTGATGATATTAAGCAAGAAAATAAATAAAAATTATAACTAAAGGTATAAACAAAGGAAGATTAAAAAGTTGTCATTCAGACTCATTGATACAGAGAACAGACTGACAGCTGTCAGAGAGAAGGGGGCTGGGGACTGAGTGAGAAGGGCGAAGGGATTAAGCAAAGAAGAAAAAGACTCGCGGACACAGACAACAGCGTGGAGACTGCCAGAGGGAGGAAGGGAGTGGGAGGAAGCAGAGGAGGGTAAAGGGGGGCTACATCGTGAGGGAAGGAGACCTGGCTTGGTGTGATAAACACACAACACAATATACAGTTATGTATTACAGAATTGTATTCCTGAAACCTATATAATTTTATTAACCAATGTCAACTCAATAAATTCAATAAAAATAAATGAATAAAGATACAAAAATAAGAAAGTTGTCATTATTTACAAATGATTGTATATGTAAAAAAAACAAGAATGTATAATTAGAGAATTAGAATTAACTCATGAATTTAGCAAGAACACTGGATAAAAATCAGTTTTATAAAAAGCATCAGTCATATTTCTATATACGGATAACTAACAATTAGAAAAAGAATTGTATGAAAGACACCATTTATAATAGCAAGCATTCAAATCACCATGCATGACAACGAGAATACACAGCCAAGGGCAGGATCAGGCTTGGCAGGATTTCAGATATCAGGATTATCAAATGAAGACTATAAAAATAATTGTATTTCTACATTTTAAAAATAAAAAAGACAAAATATAAGCAAGGAAAAAAATGGCAACAACAAAAAGAAAGACTAAGGAGATATAAAAAAGAAACAGATACAGTAGTTGCCTCTTAACCACAATTTCATTTTCAGTTACCTGCCACTGACCATGGTCCAAAAATATTAAATGGATAATCCCAGAAATAAACCATTCATAAGTTTTAAATTGCATGCCATTCTGACTGGAGTGATGAAATCTTGTGCTATCTGGCTCTCTCCCATCTGGGACGTAAATCATCCCTTTGTTAGCTTATCTATGCTGTATGTACAATACAATAAGATATTTGAGAGAGAGAGCAAAATCACATAATTTTTAATACGGTATAGTGCTATACTTTTTTTATATTTTATTATTAGTTATTTTTTGTAAATCTCTTATTGGACCTAATTTAAAAATTAAACTTTATCATAGTTTAATAGTTTTTAATAGTTTAATAGCTTCTCACTATTTATTGTTTTCATAAGTACAGAAAAAACATAATATATATAGCGTTCGGTACTATCCACAATTTCAGGTGTCCACTAGGGGTCTTAAAATGTTTTACCCACAGATAAGGGAACTACTGTATGCATTCTAGAAATTTTAAAATGAATATAAAACTTTAAAAGGATGAATTAAAGAGAAGATTACATAGCTGAAGAGAAATTTAGTGTATTAGAAAATGAATATGTGCTGTTTTAAAAATGTAACATAAAGAATTAAGATGATGGAAAAGTATTAAAAAGAAATGAAAAGACATGGAGACAGGATGAAAAATTGTAGGACGGGGAAGTGTCACTTTCGATGAGCTAATACCTGAGAATTTTTCAGAACACTTAAAAGATACTAATACTCAGTTATGAACATGGGTGAAATATAAAAATATTTTTAGTGAAAGAAAAAAATCAAATCATAAACTTGAAAAGCATGCAAAACTGAACTTAGGGACCCAGTCAGAAATTGTAAAACAACTGAGAAAAACCACTCCATTCAGGGCGGTCTTTGCTCTTGAGTGATGAGAAGGAGGTAGAGTCTAGGGCATCAGTAATGCTGCTATTATTATTATTATTATTATTATTATTATTATTGTGAAGCTAGGTTGCATATACACAGGTATTTGCACTGTTATTTATTCTTGTATCCTTCCCAAATGTAAGAGCAGATTCAGGTAGTTCATAGTAAAAGGAATTGAAATTGCTTTTCAAATATGAATGCATAATCAATATTTTTCAATATACAAAATATAAATTAAAACAATAAACAAGTATTTTTTCACCTATTGAATTTAGACAAAAATTTTAAAATGTGATAATACAGAGTTAAACAAAGTTTAGGAGAACAGATACATACATTATTGCCCAAAATGCAAGATGGTTCAAGTATTTCATAAAATATGTGGTACTATTGTTTATAATAGCACAAAGCTTGTAACTCATAAATGTCTACCCATGGGTACTGATTAAGGTAAATCTGCATAATTTAACACTATATAGTCACTAAAAGTAAAGTAGGTCCATATGTGCTAGTAGTGACCTCCAAGAAATACTACTCAATGAAAATGACAAGGTGCAGAACTGTATGAATTGTTTTAATGCTTTTATTCATGTAAAAAGGTAAATATATGTATAGTATATTCAGAGGGGCTTGAAGTATTGCTAGAAGGATAGACACAAACACAAGAGAAACCCGGTAAAAATGAATAACCCTCAGAAGTGGCGAAACAATGGTCACACAGGTTGTCAGGTGTACTTTCTTTTCACTACCATCCCTTGTTTTACCTTTTATATTTTTATCATAGGCAAAAATTAATTTTAATTAAAAAGAACACCATTCGTATGCAAAGATTCACACATGTGCAGGGGTATAACACGGCCATAAAAGTAGGAAGCAGTCGTGTTTACTGAAGTCACTATAACAATAGTCTCTGTAGCTGTAATTTATTGATAACTAAAGCAGTAATTCACAATATCTTAACAAAAGTGAATCTTTGTTTTCTTTTACCCTACTTGAGTGTTAGCATCAGGAAGTGAAACCTATTGCATGAAATTTCTAGTGCTGCTTGGTTTTATCTTGCTCTGAAAAATGAAAAAAGAAATTTTAAGGACCGACTTTGGGATCTCCTCTCCAAAATCGGGTATGCTATTTAATTTCACGCTTTATCTATTGTTCATTTGGGTCAAGCTCTCTACAGTTCCATAATAGAACTTGCTACTCTATTTTCAGAGGTGCAGATGGTCAAAAAGCGTTTCACATGCAAACCATTTTATTTAAGTGGGACTGAATTAGCTTTCCCAACCCACAATTTCCACATATGTCGTCAGAAATGAAATATACCCTTCTGCATCCCAGTAGTGTGGCTCGGGGAAAATCATGGCATCTCTCAGAAATACAATTGCCTTCCCTGCAAAATGTGACTCCCCAATGCCTTTGTTGCAGTGTCATGTGATTAAATCCCATGACACATTCTTTTGAAAGCACCTGCATGCCACTTGGCACAACTTTGGGCCCCCAGCCCTGGCTGCGTTCACCATCACTGGATGGCATCTAAAAATACTAATACCTGACCCCGTGGAGGCTAATTAATTCAACATACCTGGCTGTGGGCCCACTCATTTTTCAAAGCTCCCTGGATGATTCTCATACGCAGCTGGAGAGAACCCTGAACTAACTCTAGAGCAGTGCCTATCATATCTTCCAGCTGCTAAAAACACTGACACTTTTATTGATAAAACACCAATAGAGTTGTGAGGATCCACAAGGAAACAAACTGAGCAGTGATTCGTTTGTGGTGGCATATGTGCTTCTTCTACATTTTGATTCAAGAAACAAGAACTGCCTACGCTAACCTGCTCAGATGCCGCCGGTTGCTTTATCAGCTTCTAGCTGTGTGGCAGGTAGAAGTGACATTTTAAGAGAAGAGTAGGAAGAGAAGTAGGAGTGAAGGGACTTGTATTTTAAAAGCAGAAAATCCGCTGTTGTTTTGATAGATCAGAAAGCACATGTAACAAATGAGTATGCCACAGGTAGCTGTTATTCCAGGTCAGAATCTAGCCTGCCCTGGCATGTTTCTTTCCTCATTAAAGATGGCTGCTCTGAAATTACTACGTGTCCTCTCTCCTAGCCTCACTTTACTTACTCTCTATTTTTTGTACGATAGGTTACTAAATTTTTTATTTGACTGTGTATTTATATTAGAACGTGAGCTCCATGAGACATGTTCTAATGACTCAGTTCTCACACCATTGAATTTTCTTCCTAAAATTCTCCCAGAGACCTATCCTAAGGCGAGACCATTTTCTTCTCAAGAAAAAGATATTATGTTATGTGTCAAAACACAGCACAATAGCAAAAACACAGACTAGAGCAGTGTTTTGAGTCAATAATTTAAAAAAGAAAAAGAAGTGTCCTCCACAATGAGAGCATTTTCCACACACGAGGCATTCTTTCCTGTATGTTGGCTTAGTTTGATTAAAGTGCTTGTTTCCAATTCTGCTGGATCCTCCAAAACATTGTCTCTGGCCATTCCTCAGAAATCACTGTTACTCTAACTGGTCTCTAATTCTCTGGTATTGCTCCCGTGCCTTTTTTCAATAATTGGATTCTGCCATCTGTTTGCTGGCCTTCGGCGCTTCCTCCAAAACTAAGTGAACTTGTAACAATATAAGGTAAAGCTTTTCTTCCTTTTATCTGGACTTTCTTTAGAGTCTTACCAAAAATCTTGTTTATTCCTGGGGGCTACAACAAATTGTTCTTTCTCCGTTGTTTACAGGAGAAACCACATATGTGTGTTGTGTAATTTTAAGCAGTTCAACGTGTCATTCAGTTAGTAAAGGGAGACTCTGATCTTGCTTCAAAAACCCTGTGTTCATTTCAGTGTTTTCATGAGTGTTTCACCTACTGAACTGTGTACACAATTTTGGCCAAAAACCTTCACCCTTATGGACCTCATTCTAAATCTCATAAAATGCTAGCCAAAATCATGTCAAACTTTTTCCTCTATAGTTCATGATCGTTTTATAAAAATACGTTTTTAAATGTAAATTATTTGGTAAGCTTCCTGAACTCAATGGGGTATCATCAGCAACAGCTTTAATTTTTTTTTTTTCCCATCAGTGCCATGAAATGCTCTGTGGGGACTTTCCCTCCTCCGGACATCACCAACAAGTCCAATAGATTTGGAAAGGTTCATTTCCTGTATTAAAAAGTCTATTTTACTTCACTTCATATCATACCCAATAGATAGTGCCTTCTCTGCTCCCCAAGTTCAAGTCTGACCTTGGGTTTGGAGAGTAGTAGGGAGAAAGAAGAAACAAACCTTTTTACTGGCTAATATTCTACCAGTATACAGGAGCCCAGATGGGCATGCCAGCACGTGTACCCCAGCAATTGTGAAATATTTCGAATACCACCACTGGCTTTTTCACTCTGCTTTGTCTCCCACCTCTTCTACTGCTTCTGGCCCAAAGGATGGCTCTGTTGAGCAGCACAGGAATTGGCTTTTGGAGACAACTACACACATACCCTTCTTAGTCAAGATCCTGTCAAGAGGTTTGAATCACGGCTGCCTCTCACAGTGTCCTAGGGGAAAACACATACACTAGCTCTTCCAACTTGAGCCGGGGTAGCCTCACCCACTATGGATCTGACTTCTTTTTTTGCAGTCACCTCACCCAGCCTGAGTCCTTCAGACTTTCCCAAGTGAGAGGCAGGCACCAGGTTCTATGTCCTTCCCCAGACGCCAGGGGACACATTTCAAACTCTCAAGAATTATTGTCTTCCACTCCAGAAGCAGCTCTGGGGGAGCCTAAGTGTCTCTGCACTCTTCAAGCCAGAGTCAGACACCAGTTTCCCTCTTGCAGACACCATAACACTTAGTGATGGGTCTCTACTCACTTGGGAAAAAAGAAAGAAATACCCCCTCCTCTCCTGAAGGGAGAGAAGAGAGAGCTGTCAGTTTCTTTCACAGGAAATTTCCTTCACCAAATCTTTCTGAATGACTGATCTTCTCTTATCTAGGCTGTCGCACTGAGGTGGCTGAACTGGGTTTCCCCCTCCAGAAAATCCAGTGGGTTTATGCTTAACCCTTTTCTTCAGTATGTTAGAAATTTTTTTTCAGCCTTTATTGTCTTTCGTAGCTTTAGGACTTTTGCTGGCATTCCAAGATAACAGAGAAGTATCATTCCCGATCTATTTCATAATCTTTTCTCTTGCATGTAATTTTTTTAATCCTTTAAGGATACTTAGAACCTTAGAATTATTAATTTTATCATTGAGCAAATTCAGGAAAGTACTTATTCTAAGTCTCAGTGTATTATATACAAAATGAGCTAATAAGAAATTACCTGATGTGATAATTATGAGATCAAATGAGATAATCTGTGGGAATTCTAGGTAAACTTTTTAGTGCTATCCAATTACTTATTATGTTAAGTATAACCAGAGTAAAACAGAAACTAAAGACAGTTATGAAAGTAGTTCGGGCTTACAAAATGTCTGGCAGTAGGTAAAGATACACACCTGGATACAGTGTGAGGCACATAAACAGCACCAGATATCCTGAACTTCAACCCAAACCCTTAAATGAATATCAAAATATTTTTAAATTGATACATAGCCCGTTCTCAAGAATAAGGAGAAGGAAGAGAGGAGGAGGGGAAAGAGGAGGAGATAGACACTTATTTAAAAAACGAAGAATAACACTGTAAAATGCTCATCATAGCTACACAAAAAGTCCTTCTCTTGGTTTATGGTATCAGCACAATCTTTCTTTCTTTCCAGAATGCTAAAACTGCCATACTTGTAACTTATCATTTTCTAGCTATCTCATGCATATGTTGTTGTTGTTGTTTTTTTTTTGTCTCTCCAATTACAATTAAAAATTTGAGATGAAAACTGGTCATTATATTTCTTCTGTGGCCTTTGCAATGCATGATAAATGGTTAAGTCCACAGGTGACAATAAATGCATATTTACTTGCCTTCATTCAAGTCAAAATGTGACACAAACTTTGGTAGAGAAACCTCAAAGTAAATTGACTTTTGTAGCAGACTTGATGAATTCTAAATGAAATGTTAAGATGCCCATAGAAACAACACAGATGGATAAATACCTAATATATGGTAAATAAGCACAGCCAACCAAGTTGACATGGGAACCTAGAAGATTCTTGGTGCTTCCAGTAAGAGTGGAAGTACTGTGGATATTTTTGTACTTCTGTTTTTGTATCAGCACTTCTGAGAAAATAAAGTATATTATTTATATACATACACAAGTATCTACCATATGCAGGTAGCTATGTTACTATGTATATTAAGAATTATTTTTTAAACCATAAAAACTTACTTGAAAGTTTAATCTTGATTTGTACCAATCCCTTCATTCTTCCCTACTATAAATCACAGATTATGGTATTTCTGTTGGTAAAGTGTGTATTCCTAAAAGCACACAGTGGTAAACCAGTAAAAAAAGAAGTTAAACCAAATTAAACACATAAGAAATGACTATGAATCAGGGACTATGCTATCAGTTTAAAATCCAACAATCCTGCAAAATAGCCACAACAGATCTCAAGGAAATAGGTTCTGAGACGCTAAACAATTTGCTCTAGAAGGCAAATAATTTGCATAGATCTATTGGATTGCTGAGTCTAGTTTTTTAATCACTATCCCATTTTGCATTCCCAAACTCACTTCTCCAGGGCAGATGGGTGCTGGCCATTAATATTCTGCTTCTGAGTGAGAGGAAAGACAAGAGTGGAAGTGTGAATAAGCTGGGGAGTGACAGTTTCCCAACTAGACTAAATCTACTGCTTGGGTTCCATTTAATCTGCCCTCACACATATTATTCAGATTACTTGCTTTTATTTTTCCTAGACCATGTGATTATTCTAACCACAGAGCCTATCAAATCGCCTGCTGAAATATCTGGCCCATGTCTCAGGTAGAGAATCACATCACAGAGAGAGTGCAGGGTATCTTGGGCTTAGTGGAATGGGGCACAAGGAAAGAAGAATAAAACCCCAGAGTTTTAAAGAATAAAGAGTTGGAAGGTGGAAAATCAACTACTTCACACTTTCTACTCAGTGATGAGACTTAGATATCCACAGACAACAAGCTTTCCTTGTTACCCCCACTCCTCAGAAAGACGCTTACCCACCAACCTTCTGTCTCCTAGTTCTCCCGCCTCTCTCATCTTTGTCCTCGTTGAATGTCCGTGTGAATTTTCTCTCTCCCCTCCTCCCACTCAACCTGTATGGCTGTCTTTTTCTCGATCTCTCTGTTTGTGCCTCGTCAAGCCTAACTTTCCTCACGTCCTGCTTTCTCGACAATTGGTCATCTGTTACTGGCCACAAAATGGAATTCAATATTAATTACAACTGCTGCTCCTATTACCAACATTTATTAGGGATCTACCAAACCCCAAATGTATTCTGAGCATTTCTTTAACTCCCACAACTCTGAATTAGAGATATGACTATTCCTATTTTGCAAATCAGGAAACTGGTATTTGGAAAAGTAAAGTAACTCATCCCATTCAACTAAAATGTTTGGAGTGACAATGTGTACCTAGGGTTTTCTCTTTTAACAGTTTTTTGAGATGTAATTCACACACCACACAATTTTCTCATTTAAACTGTAATTCTGTAGCTTTTAATATATTCACAGAGCTATGCAACCATCATCACGATTCATTTTAGAGCATTTTCACCACCACAAAAGAAACCCTGCACCCCTTAGTTACCACCTCCCAATCCCCCCACCCTTGCTGGCCTAGGTAATCACTAATCTGCCATCTTCATATGTTCACCTCTTCTGGACATTTCATATACTTGAATCTGACAATATGTAGCCTTTGTTATTACTTTCAATCAGTGTAAGGTTTTCAAGGTTTATCCATGTTGTAGCATGTATCAGTATCTCATTTCTTTTCATGGCTGAATAATATTTCATTGTACAGATATGCCCCATTTTGTTTATCCATTTATCACTTGATGGATATTTGGGTTGTTTTCATATTTGGGCTATTGTGGAGAATACTGCTATGAATATTCATGTACAAGTCTTTGTGTAGACATATGAGTATGTTTTCATTTCTCTAGGGTCTGTGCGCAGGAGTGAAATTTCTGGGTCACATGGTAGCTCTATGTGTAACATTTTGAACACAACCAGACTGTTTTCCAAAGTGGCTGTGTCGTTTTATATTCCCACCAGTGATTTGTAGGGGGTTCCAATTTCCCCCACATCCTCGCCTATGCTCGTTATTATCTGACTTTTTGATTATAGCCATCATAGTAAGGTATGCAGTAGTATCTCGTTTTGGTCTCTACTTGCTAATCCTTGGCTTTTCTTGAAGTGCTTTTTAAAAATATTTGTTGAAGTTATTCAATTCAGTGGTAAAATTTGGGTTCTGAAAGCAGTTTAAAATCAGTGGGAAAAAAAAGGACATATCCACACTAAACTGTTATCAATGCATTTGCATGCATGTGTGTACATGTATGTCTACATGCTTTGCATGCATGTGTGCATGCACATGTAAACATGTATGTCTCGGAACAGTTGAAAGCATGAGTTCTCAAGTAAAATCACTTGAGGTCATATCCAGGCACTACCACATAATACCTCAGCAAGTCTATTCATTGCTCTAAGTTTATTTTAATAAAAATAGCATATATAACTTCTGGACAGTTTACTTATAAAATTTAACTCAGCATTTCTGCATTCACTGACTCTTTTAAAATAGGAGGTGTTTTGTGTACTGCACAATTAAAAAAGGAATTGTACATTTTATATTTGTATACACTTTTCTCTAAACATTTCCAGCCAATATTCTACTTTAACCTTTGATAGATTTCTTGTTACAAATCAGTGTCCCTCCATACCTAATTTCTCACCCTACCCTTCAGGAGAGAACTAAAAATCTGCCATACAAAATGAAAACAATAAGAAACAGCTTTCTTTATTGCAAAACAGCATTATCAGGTCTTGTAGCAAAATGCATTTCATTTTGAAACAGCTCCAAGAGCTATCCCAATGCCACCAAAAGAAGAAGAGGGAGCCACTCAGAGCCTGTGACAGCATTTGCCCCGGAAGGGCAGTGAAACTCTCCTTCCAGAGCCATCTGATTTAGCCCTTACACTCCTCCCTCATCAAACCTGGGGAGCAGTAGAAATAAGCAGCACAAATTGGCAGATAATGTGCCTTATTTCCATGTGGAAGCAGGTGCATTTTCCTCAGGATAAATGGTGCTATGACACTGATCTACTCTGACAGGCCAGCTGATCTAAAATTACTCAGCACACATCGCCACTGGCTGGGGAAGCTTCTCCCAGGAGCTTATTCTGAACTCTTCAGTCCCTCAGGTGCTAATTAAAATTTACTGGATAATATTTGCAAAGCTCAATGGCCCTAGTTACAGCAATTATCAGTTACTAAATGTTAGTGCTGGAGATGTCACCTGATGATTGGCTTTTTTTATTCAAGAGGATTGTCTCTCTTCCCTCTCCCCTCATTCTTTCCTTTCGCATCTTTAAGAAACCAAATGAGCTAAATGTCTCAACTGGCTTTAGAGAAGGAAAATAAAAATCACCATCTTACACTTAATAACAAGTCTTTTCTCATTGGACCACTAGTTACTGAGGGCTCTGGGTTTTAAATACAAGCTCCTGATCCCACTATCAAAATGAGGGAATAAACTGGACATCCACCTCTCATTCACCGCCAGGGAAATGGGTACTCCATGCTCATCCATTTGCCACAATAGATGCATCAGCAAGTAGACAAAAGGCCTTGGCCAAGATCCGCTAATCTTACCATGTTGTGGCACATGGTTGCTCTTGAAATAGGAGGTGTTATTTCTAAACAAAAAGATACTGTCCACCAAGTGAGCCATAGGCAAAAGGAACAGTCCACCAAATGAACCATAGGCAAAGGACTCACCTACCTGGTATCATGTTCTGATCCTAGTTTCTATAGACCACAGGAGGAGGCAATTATTGCATCTGCTGTATTTAATTGAGTTTGTAATGGGCTTGTTGGCCTTCATTAGGCTGATAACCTGTGGCAAGAAATAAGATGATCCACTGACTTCCAGTCAAGATGGAGGCATAGGTAAACATGTTTGGCCTCCTTGCACAACTACAAAAAAAATTACATCTAGATAACAAAACAAATATCACCCAGGCCCATCAGAAAATTGAGCGGTATGGAAGTCTGACAACCAAGGATTAAAAGAAGCCATATTTATCCAGGTGAGTAGGAGAAGTGGAGAATGTGGAGAGAGGTGGAGAGGCACGGAGCTGCCAGAATAGTATGGAGAGGCAGCAGAATGGGCAGTTCCATATTCACATGTGACGGATAAAATTTGGGAAGGGTACCTTGGGAGTGAGGGATCCCAGCCCCAAACCAGGCCACCCAGAAGCCCAGGGTTCTTGCATCAGGAAGATAAATCCCCATAACTTCTGGCTATAAAAACCAGTGGGTATGGGGGTGGCAGAATAAACTGCCCAATTATCAGGAGACTCAAAGGGCCTACACAGACTTAGGACTTACTCAAACCCACACCCTTGGGATTCATCACCAAGGCAACAGCTGGAAGGGCACAAGTGGCATATGGGGGAAAAGTGAGGAGACTGGAAACAGCACAAGTGCTGGGTGATAGTTTCCTCCAAGGCAAGCCTTCAGAAGCCAGGCAGCAGCATTCAACCCTCTGCAAAACCTCCCCCACACTGAACCACAAAGCCACAAAGCAATGAGATGGGTTGCCCTGCCCTGGCCATCACCTAAAGCTCTGACTCACACAATTTATAGATCTACTCTTTTACAATAGGCCACACTACTAAGACTCCTGTCAAAGCAGCTCTACTTAATTCACAGAAACAAACACAGGAAAGCTGTAAAATAGAGGAGATAAAGAAATATGGCCCAATTGGAAGAATAGAACAAAACACCAGAAAAAGAACTAAATGAAACAAGGATAACCTCTGAAATGCAGAGTCCACTACAATGGTTATCAGGATGCTCAAAGAACTCATTGAGACCTGCAATAGCATAAAAAAAGACCCAGGAAGAAATGAAGGTTATATTAAGAGGAAATAAAGAAAAATCTACAGGGAACCAACAGGAAAGGGGATGAAACTGGGTATCAAATCAATGATTTGGAAGAAAAAGTATTCAATCAAAACAGCAAGAAGAAAAAAAGAATTAAAAAAAAATGAGGATAGAATAAGAAGCCTCTGGGACATCTCCATACATAACAAACCCAAATCGTAGGGATGCCAGAAGGAGAAGAGGAAGAGCAAGAAACTGAAAACTTATTTGAAAAAATAATGAAAGAAAATTTCCCTAATTTAGTGAAAGAAATAGATGTACAAGTCCAGGAAGCACAGAGAATCCCAGACAAGATGGACCCAAAGAGGACCACACCAAAACACACCATAATTAAAATGCCAGAAGTTAAAGATGAAGAGGAAATCTTAAAAGCAGCAAGAGAAGAGTAGAGAGTTGCCTACAAAGGACTTCCCATAAGACTGAAAGCTGATTTTCAAAAGAAACTTTGGAGGCAAGAAGGGACTGGCAAGAAGTATCCAAAGTGATGAAAAGCAAGGACCCACAACCTAGATTAACCAGCAAAGCTATCATTTAGAATTGAATGGCAGATAAAGTGCTTCCCAGACAAGGTAAAGTTAAAGGAGTTCATCATTACCAAGCCATTATTATATGAAATGTTAAAGGGACTTATTTAAGAAAAAGAACATCAAAACTATGAACATTAAAATGACAACAAATTTGCAACTATCAAAAACTGAATCTAAAAAAAACAAACCAAACAACAAGAACAGAAACAGAATCATAGATGTGGAGATCACTTGGAGGGTTATCAGCTGTGAGGGGGAAGGGGGAGAATGGGGGAAAATGTATAGGGATTAAGAAGCATAAATTGGTAGGTACAAAATAGACAGGGGGAGGTTATGAATAGTGTATGAAATGTGAAGCCAAAAAACTTATATGTATGACCTATGGACATGAACTAAGGGGGATATTGCTGGAGGGAAGGGGGGTACTGGACAGAGGAGACAAAAGAGGGAAACATTGTGCTATTACATATTGCTTATGTAATAGCATAATCAATAAAAGATATTTAAAAAAAGAAATAAGATGGTCCAGATTCTCTTTAAATGGAATAAATGATCCTGAAACTAATAGTCAAACTTTTTAAGTCGTAACTCGGGAAGGGCATCAGATCCAAAAGCAAAATAACTAAACCCTATTATGTGGGTCAGCAGCAGCTTTTGCTCTTTAGTCATAAACCAAATGGCAGATTTTTAACAAGACACAATCTTCTCAATTGTTTGTTTGTTTGTTTGTTTTGAGAAAAAACTTTTTCTAGAGTTCTCTTCCAAGAGAACTAATATTTATAAAATACCTATTTGTGAGATGTTAATGTTTGGCACTTTAAAAAAAGAGATATATCTTTGTTTGGCCCAACTTTAATGTCCACTCTCCCTTTTCATTTTTAAAGAAATCTATTTTCAGACACAGGAGGAAAAAATGGCAGCCCAAATTTTTAATAATCAAGGATATGTGCAGCAGCAACATAAAGTGTGGAAGACCAAACTTCATGACAGAAAACCCAAGGTTATTTTAAAACTCTTCCCCATTCAATCTCTGTGGTCTTCCCCAAGGTATTTAACATTCTAAACCTCTACTCTATGTACATACCTCATTGGATCTAGATTAAATAATGAATGTAAAGGAGCTCAGGGAGAGGTGCAATGCTGTACAAGTAAAAGTAGAAGGATGTTTGCTCCAGTCAGGAGCTCAGTAGAAGGAAAATATTCAAGGTCCTCACGAACAGAGGTAATGCTCATTGAGATCAGATTAGAAGGTCACCAAGTGGGAAAGGTACAGTTTTACACATCCAGTGTCAACTAATGATCATCAATAGTTTTAATTTTTTCTGTTCCTGATTCCAAAGTGTTTTCTTCAAAACCAGGCAGGTTAAAATCAATTTGCAACAACAATTAATACTCTAGATCATTCCATTTCTTTCACTTCTTACTTTATTTGCATATTTTGTACAAAATCATATAGCAACAAACTCTAAATCTTTCAAAATATTATAGGAAATATATTGGGGGTTTAAGGAGGAAATGTACGTTTTTGCACAGTGTATATGAACAGTCTCCTCTTTAAACCTCCAATACATCTCCTATAAAATTTCAAAAGGGTGTACTATATCTAGTAAATTTTAATAAGGGCTTGGGGTCAAACTTACTTGATTTTCCACTAAGTTAAAATAATTTCTGTGAGTATGCCCAATCTACTACACCAAATAATAAGAAAAAAAATGTACAAGGAAACAAATCATCTGTATTTTCAATAACTCTATCCTTGGGCTAAATTGTTGACACAGCAATTTCATGGTATTACTGTCCTCAACCACAAAACTTTTACTTAACATCAAATATTCATTGGGAACTTCTTGGTACCGATCCACAAATCATTTCAAATACAAGGCAACATGAAGAATGGCAAGGAGGGACTTAGCCAGGTAAAAAGGTTGAGGAAGAACAGCTCAGGCAAAGAAGGCACCACACGCCTGTGGGTGGGAAGCGCCATGGCTGGAACACACAGTGAACTATGGGCAAGGAAGGCAGAGACTTGCTCGTGCAGGACCTGATAAACTCATCCCATCAGTTAAGGTTCTAACTCTCTCAGATGGCTTAACAAAGAGAGTTGAATAAAAGGGATACTTATAGATATGTAAGCAATATTTAGGGGGCAAGCAAGGGTCGGGCAGAAGATGTCACCATCCGGGGAGTCAGGGTGCGGAATATTAGAGGTCTGTTAGAGCTGAGGCTGTGGAGGTGAGGAGCCTCACACCTGCCCACGGAGACTTAAGCAGCAAGTGGGAGGCAGCAGGAAAAAAAATACCAATGACTCTGAACAATGCTTGAATTCAGGGCAGTTGAAACCCCACATATAACTTTCGACTCTACAGTGGGCACTTAGCATCCACATTTGCGGACTCAGCCACTCCCTTGGAAAATAGTGTATTGAATGGTAGCTAGGAATCGGGGTTGGAAATGCAAAACTACTGTTTGGGTCAAGGATGGTTGAATGCATGAATGAAAAACCCATGGGAAAGAAGGGCTGACTGTCTTTACTGAAAAACCCTCCACCTATTAATAGCTTCACGCAGTTTAAACCCGTTACTCTAGAGTCAATTGGACTCCACACCCTTTTTCCTCATGCCCTGCTACTGCCTCCCATTCAGTGTCTTGCTTGAGACTGAGCAGAAAAAGATGAAGAAAATGGGGGAGGAAAAGATGACCAACAGAGAATAGCCAGCACACTGGATTTTTTTTAAAAATTATATTCTAAGGAAAATGAGAAGGCTTTCAAAGATTTTAATCTAGGGAGTAAAGACATGAAATTGTGCAGTTTAGATCTTTTCTGTTACAGTTTTCGTGAAAATGGCCACAGCATCTAAACGCGCATTTTCTTTCCTATTGATATTTGCTTGAGGGGTCTGGGGGAGTGTTCGAAGGAGAGGTAGAAAGAGAGAGAACAGGAAAAAAAAATCATGAGATGTTTCACTTTTGTTAAAAATATCAAGACAAAAGGCAAAGACAAATTTGCATACCCCTGTAATAACCAGAAGTGACACTGTGAAAAATCTGTGGGTGATTTCTAGGGCTTAGTTACAGAACGACAATGAACTCAGTTGATGATCATGTTGAAGATGAGAGATTTAGTTTATGTTCTCTTTTTGAGGAGTTAGCTTTGCAAATTTTCATCAAAGGATTTGCTATAGCTCAGATGTTTCCTGTTTTCGTAAACTTGTAATGACAGTTTCAAAACCTGGTCTTTTTTGAGGATTTTATCTTTCTTTGTTTGGTAGTGTTTCTAACATTTGTTGAAAGATTTAAAAAAAGAAAAAAAAGAAAAAAGACCCTTAGGCCATTTAGGTTCAATGGAGATAGGTTTATTTCTGCTATAGTTAACTTTTGTGCCCCATTTTCCTAAACTTGGGATCTAGAAGCATTTTGGGAGAATGCTTAGAACTTTTAATAATAATAAAAAGAATACATATGCTGCATATTCTATAAATGAAGGGGCCATGAAGAATCCGGGAAGGTTTCTATGTCAGTGATTGATTTTAGTATGTTGCTACATGTCAGGTATTACCTAAGGAGGTTTTAACACCATATATTCCCAAAACCCCTGAAAACCACCTGAAACAAAATCTCTGAAACTCAGGATTTTGCATTATTTAAAATGTCCCCTGGGTGATACTAGCATGCAGTTATCTTTGGCAATCACCATAGATGTAATTTAAGATCCAAGCCATGTTTATTCCAAAATTCCAGATAATAATAATAATAGTCCTGGCTAGTGTGGTTCAGTGGATGGAGTGTCGGCTTTGATTCCTGATCAGGGCACATGCCTAAGTGTGGGCCAAGTCCCCAGGGGGGGTGTGCAAGAGGCAACCGATCTATGTTTCTCTTGTACATCATCAATGCTTCTCTCCCTTTTTCTCCCTCTCTTCCCCTCTCTCTGGAATGAATGAATGAATGAATGAATGAATGAATGAATGAATGAATAGATAGACAGATAGATAGATAGATGATAGATAGATAGATAAAAATTTTAAAGATTCTTAAAATTGAATTGACCTCAATGAAGTCCTTTCACATTGTACAATGCCAGTGTTCAGTTTTGGTAATGGGTTTCTTAAAATAGTGTTGATGTCTAATTTTACATGTGTTGAAATTTTGTGGGTTTTTGATGATTAATATATCTTCAATGGCTTCTGAAGTTCTCTGGGAATCTAGGCTGGGGGTGGATACATTGAGAGAGTTCAAAAAGATAAAATTATTATTATTTACATACCATAGCAAAGTCTTGGCCCAGTGCTCTAGTTCTCTTGTAATTGCAGTCTCTTCCTGTGAAGGCTGCAATGAAATGTCAATCATTTTCAATAAACAGTATATTGAAATCAACCCAAACCCTGCTTATCAAGTGGTTCCTATTTTCAAACCTCTTGCCCACCATCAAATAGTCATCTGTGTCCTGTGCTTTTGGAGGAGGTTTTGTGTTAAGGCTTACTTGACTCATTATGAAGTATTCCCCTAATTTGGGTTCTGTCTCATTCTTTGTTATACTGTTGTTAACTTTCTCCTTATTTGACTAACCAAGGAATTAAGATTCACTACTCATATTGGCATACAAATCAATCTCTGGAAATCTCCTGCTTACCTTCCTAGACCCATCCTCTCACTATAATAGGAACCCCAAAAGTAGACACGAACTATCACTTGGTGTTTCTGTGTAAGCTCCTTCTGGAGTTTTTGCTCTACAATTTATGCCCCTGAAACATTAAAATTTGCATTACAAAGCTATTAAAGCAGAATGGACTGAGCACAAGCAACCACTTTCATCTCAAAGCCCAAAATCCTTTGAAATTAAAAAAAAAACCATGTAGCATATTTTATGTTATCAGGAAACAAAAATGATTACCTTAGGTGAACACAAAATTTTGATGAATTTCTGAAGAATAGAAAGCCAGTAGGAACGAAAGAGGAACTGAAGACTATATAACATTGTGATGAAAATGCACAAATACAAAGCAAATAAATGATGTTGAGATCAGAGTAGTTTTGAGCAATAATCAGGGTCAAAGGATACAAGTAATGATAATAAAATTTCAGGTAATTTCCTATCACTTTGTACAAATACCTTAAGAAGAGAAAATAACCGTATTGACTCCCAAAAGGCATCCATTGTGTAGTCACTACTAAGATCACAAAAGCCAGAAAATTGCAGGTACCTGGAGTCACAGAGGAAGAGGGGGGAGTGGCTTCAAAACTAAAACACAGGCTGCCGGAATATCATGTTCTGAAGTATTTATGTTACTTCAAACACTACCTTCTGTAGTCCAAACATGCATCCACAAATAGGCTAACAGGAAATGTTCCTGAAAAATATGAGCAGATGAATTACGAACCAGCAAATAGCTCGAAAAAACCAAACCTGCAAGCGCCCCAATGCAGTATGTAGAAAACTAAAACATGAGAAAATGTTTAATGAAGGAGGCAGGCTAAGTCTATAATGACATTATATGAATGTTCATGATTTCTATAAACTAGAAAAATATTTTATGAAAAGTAATGTGGAGAATTTAACAATAAAAAAAATGAATCTAAAAGGTGAGATGAACGGCAAAATGAACTGAGCTGAAGGGTAAATTAGTGAGCTACTCAATCACACCAAAGGACTTCAAAGAACATGGTGTGAAAGAAAAAAATGGGAGGTGCAATGAAATTAAGAGTTGCAGAGAATAGGTCTATTAGACTCAAAATCCACTTAATAGGAGCATTAGGAAAAAATATAGATAATAGATAAATATATATAACCAACGAAATAACAGAAAAAATTTATGGAGCAGAAGACGTAGTGTTTCCACCTGGAGAATAAGTACAAATCCATAGCTAAATATGTCAAATTGTCATTCTGCAAGCCAAGGCTAAAAAATAATAGTTCTAAAATATTTCAAAGAGAAAAAACAGCTTCTCCACAAAAGAAAAAGAATCATATTAGTATCAGACTTCTCCTTAATAACAATGCACACTGAAAATAAAACAATAATGACAAATTTCTAAAGAAAAAATCCATCGTAAATGTGTTTGATTTTTACCTAGTTTGAAAAATTATAGGTAAAATAAAAGTAACCTCAATATTAATATGTAGTAGTGAATCAATATTATGAAGTATCACTTTATGACTTGATAAGGGGACAACAATAAACATTTGGGGCAGCCTGGAAATGAAGCGTTCCCTAGGAGTGTTAATTTGTTTTTCTTTCTTTTCTTAATTAAAATGAAATCGTCAGAGGTTGATAGACTGAGAACAGAAAATAGCTCTGGTGCTCTTTTCCCCTTTCTGTTGTGGAATACAGACTCAAAACAAAACAGTCTGTGTATACCAGAGGTATCTTCAGATACATCAAATAAGCTCTTCACTCCCAGGATCTCACACCGTTTTCCAACCTAGTGCCCAGTATCTGGTAGGAGTGAAACAGTAAAGCAAGCTTAGGTAGAACAGCCAAAAGCTGGACTAGGTGGCAATTAGGATGAGGCAAAGAGAGAAGAGCTCTGGTGGTGGCTCTCAGGAGCCACTCATCTCTGAGGATATGCTCCCTGTACATGGCTCTATCATAAGAAGGAAAGCAGGTGCAGTGTGCTTTGCTGGTTTGTCTTCACGTCTTTGAGTTCTTTAGCTGGAGAGTCATAGAGCTTAGTCCTTGGACCCCTTCTTTTTCTACACCCATTTCCTCGATCATCTCATCCAATCCCATGACCTCAAATGCCATCTCTACACTCTATCTGCAAATTTAGAAATCCAACCAAGACTTTACAGTGAATTCAGACTAGCATGCCCAGCTCCCTACTCAACATCTCATGGTGGATGCCTATTTGGCATCTCAAATGTATCCTTGCAAAATTAAACTGAGGATCATCACGCTTGTACTGCACCTATGTTTCCCTCCACATCAGTTGATGTCATCTCCCTCCTTCGCTCCTCTCCTTCTCTTACACTTCACGTCCAGTCACCAGGAAAACATGTTGGTTTTGTCTTCAAAATGTATCCCAAAACCAATCACTTCTCCCACTTCCTGAATGAGCCACCACCGTGTCTCCTGTGCATTATTGCAATAGCTTGTCTCCCTGTTCCCTCTTTTAATTAACATCCTCCCCCTGTTCTCTATTCTAAACACAGCACCCAGAGTGATCATGTTGCCATCTGCTCAAAACCATTTAGTTTGCATAAAAGACAAAATTTCACAACAATCTATGAGACCCTACACAATCGTGTCCTCTATCCTCCTCCTGGCCATCACCTTTCTCTGCACTCAGGACCTTATTTCCAACGAACTCTCCCTGCTTTCACTTCATTCCAAGACATGAGGCTGCCTTATTGTTCCTTGAACATACTAGTTATGATCCAAATATAGGGCCTTGGTACCTGCTGTTCCTGTGTCTGAAAGTCTCTTCTTTAAATATCTATGCCCTGACCCCTTTGACTCCTTCAAGTCATTGCCCAGGTGTTACCTTTTCAATAAGGTCATTTTTAACAAATTGATGTAATATCATGTAATACCCACTTCCCTCTACTCTTTACTTTTGATTTATTTTTTCAAAACATTTATTGGTTTCTAATTTGCCATGCAACTTTTAAAAAAATTCTTTATTGCCTGCTTCCCTTCAAAAAAAAAATGTAGGTTCTATGAAGACAGGTATTTTTCCCTGACATGTAGTAAATGCTCAATAAATATTTGCAGAATGAAAAAAAAGAATCAGAAGACTTCTAAATTCAGTTTGATGTAGAGCTAGCTGTTTGACCCTGTACAAGTCATTTGATCACTCTGGGCCTCAGGACGGGTCACTTGTGAAAATGAGATTAGATGTGATGGGTACCATTCAAACTTTATTGTGAGCATAAATCACCTGGGGATATTTTTTACCACTCCGTTATAATTCAACTGATCTGATGTGCTGTCTGAGGTTCTGCATTTCTAATACTCTCCCAGATGATGCCAACGCTGGGCACCCATGAACCATATTCAGAATAACAAGTTGTGGTTCATGGCTCAAATAAAAGAAAAAAATCTTAATTTTTGTCTTAAAAAAAATCTTAAACTAAGACTTTTTTCTTTAACGCTGTAGCAGGGGATGACAAGCCACAATTGTTCATCTGTTTTTGTAAACAACATTTCATTGGCATACAGCCATGCTCATTCATTTACGTATTGTCTATGACTGCTTTCATGCTACAACTACAGAGTACCTGTGACAGAGGCCATACATGCCTATAAAATAAAAAATATTCATTATTAATCCTTTTACAGAAAAGGTTTGCTGACCCCTGCTCTCTATCAATGGAATTGCTTCTAGCAATTACTGTGGAACTTGGGTTACTAATTGTGGTTTGTTATTCTACTTTTTCTTAGTTTTTTTTCTTAATTGCTTCATTTTGTGTCTTTAACAAAGTTTTAATGTCCTCTAAAACATAAATCATTCCATTTGTTACTTTGATGTTCATGTGAGCATGTTGCTGGAAAAATTTTAAACTGAAAATGAACTTAGAGATCAGCTAGTCTAAGTCTAAATTTCACATATGGGGCCCAGGGTGGGAAGTGATTTTCAGTGTCATCTAAATATGAGTTGAAACAGGCAGAGGAGAACCCAGGTTTTCAGACTCAGGTCTCACATTCTTTGTGTCATATGAACTTCCTATTTTACTTTCCAGAACTTAAATGAAACATATTCTTATTTTGCTTATACCAGTATTCCCAGAATGAATAATCCTCTTCTAAAGGAATTAGCGATCCTTTATCCAAGGACTCAAAGTGGGCTGAGGAGAAGGCTTGGCAGGGGTTCGAGGATGTCCTTAGTAAATAGCTCAGTCTAAGGAAAGGCAAAGGGTCGAGGTCAACAAAGTCTATAGAGGAAGGGGGAGGCAGAGAGGTTGAATGTGCACCAGCCAGACCCTCATTTAAGACCGAGGTACTCATTCCCCCTAGTTGTACGGTGTTGGTTGCAGACCTCTCCCAGCTGAACCCTTCTTCGGGAGGTGCCTTGGGCTAAATGAGACCACTTTATTCTAGGTTACGTTCCCTCCTTGGCATCACCTACATCCAATAACTGAATGATAAACGGATACGAGTCCTGGCATCTTGCCTCAATGAAGGGCAACACTGAAAGGCTGGCCCAGCTCCAGATGTGCCCACGGAGAAGGCCCCTGTTGTAACCACAGAACGGTTTACTCTCTCCCCTCTGCCCAGTCCTGCGGCCTCACTCCCCCACAGGTGTTTCTCTGCTGTTCCCTCTATGGGCAGAAAGCCAATCTGGCTTCCTTATCTCCCCTCCACAAGCGTTATTCCTGCATGTACTCCCCATACACGACCTACACACAAATCTCCTCCTGAGCCTGTTTCTGGAGAACCTAAGCCAGGGCAGTAAGAGTTACTCAGTCTTTCCTCTGACTCTGTCACTGGGCAGTAGCAGCAAGGAAGGAGTAGAGACAAAAAGACCAGTTCCATCAATGTCACTGTGGCACTGGATTTGCTCTGAGTTTATGAAGGAACCAATTGGATTAAGAGCACTGGTGCCAGGCACTTGAGCAGTAACTAGAGACTCTCCGTGGCATTAGAGGCAAAAGGGCCAGTGCCAGCGGCATCACAGTGGCAATGATGCTCTAAATAGTTAACCTCAGGGGCTGGCTCAGGAGCTGACAGCCTGTCCTGATAGACATCACCACAGTGAGCAGAAGGGGAGGAGGAGACCCCCAGATATGGTGACCAAGAGGACAGTGTTCAAAACCACGGGAGGCATCCCCCAAGGTCTCCTAGAAGCAGCTGGTCAGGTGGGGAAGCAGAGAAAGAGAGTATAGTTCCCACAGTTTTAGATCAGGCTGAGCCACAGAAATATGATTTGGGTAAGAGCATGATCTTATTTATACTCCTCGGATGGTGTGGCCTGGGGAGACATTGGCTAAGACTCATGGCTTCTTTCATTATACCCCATTGCTCTATTAAATTCTATTCCCCGCACCTTCAGAGCAAATAATTCCACATAACACTGTCTGCTTTCTTTGATCCATGTGACTGGAAGGATGAATGTCAGCTCCCTTCCCCCACCAACTCTGCCATAGCCCACAGCACAATCAATTTCAATATGCAGGGGAAATAGACCACACAGGATCTATGGCCTCCCAACAGGGACCTGACATATTAACTGTTGTAATGCTTCTAATTCAGTCTATTTACTTTGGGATAGGCCTGTCTCTCCTGCTCATCATTTGAACCCATACATCGGCTGTGTCATGACTATTTAGAGTGATGGGGGTGATCCTCAGGGCATAGTCATGAGAAGCCTGATGAGGGTGCAGCTACAGCGAGCTCATCTCCTTTCAGGGTAATGATGACTAATTCCATTCACAGCCCTCACCCCTGCCTGGAAATCTTCTCTTGCCTTTTAAATTGACGTCTGTCGGAGGGAATGAGACTCTGCCGGTGTCACCGCTTGATGCATTGGCCCGGTGGAGGCACTCCTTCTTGTCATGAAAGGAGACAAGTGAGGGAAGTGAAGAATATCAGAGGCGGGGAGGGTGGGGGAGGAGGGGGAGGGCTCCGGGGAGATGAAAAATGAGCAAGGAGAGAAGGGGAAACATCTTCAACCAAACGCCACTATTTTGATTTGAACACTTTTGCAGCTTATCTGACAGAGAAGCAGACTATTGAGATGATCTCACCCCCTGTATGTCACAGCCCTAAATAGCTCAAGTTGGTGTATTTTTCCGAAAGTATCTCTATGAGAAGCGAGTAAACAGGGGCTACATTGTGGCAGGTGATTTCATACAGGCGACCCTTCTCTTTAAACTGCTTAGACCCTGCAACAGGATTTTGACCCTTGATGTACTCTTAATTAGCTACAGTGGAAGGCAACCCTTCAAATCAATATATTTCTGCATCATCGATGTCGAGTTGATAGTGATGTAGTTAACTGACTTGGTAACAAATGAGTGGGGTCATGCTTGAGGTCAGGCTTTAAGACAGAAAAAAAAAAACATAAAAAAGCTTCTGCCACTTTACATTCTGTCTCAATTATTCTCTTTTATTAGGAGCACTTTTTGTCCTTTCCCTTTTGTTTTTGTTTAAACCGTGAACAGCTGCAGGTTTTAGACGACAAGTGGGTTCCGGCTCTGGTCGGGCAGTCTTCTGCCCTCAGGTAACATGGTAAAATGCCATTAATTAATTTCACTAATCTAGGAAAGTTTATGTCCTTCCTTCATAATGAATGTTCAAACATTACAGTTTTCTTATCACATGGACAAATCTCTATGATTTAAAAAAAATGATTCTATTAATTTTGATATAATGAGCCCACAAAAGAAAGCCACGGTTGAGAGAGCCAGCGAATGCTTGGGTGATTCTCAATTCACCTCTCATCTTGGAACAGGTTCCGGCTCAAAACTGACTCCCCAGCAAGACCAGGAAAGGCCTGAGGGAGTCTGGCCCAGCTCCCAGGCATTTTGGTTGGGCGATTCTCAAAAGGCCAGGGTGTTCCTGAGGATAACCCAGGCTGCTCACTGCTGGCCAGGATGAGTTCTGAAATCGTGATCTGGACTCACGCCCTGTCAGTTCTGGAGCAAGCCCAAACCCATAGATCTGCTTTAGAATGATCTCAGGCCAGCAGGGACAGCTGAGGTCAAGGGCAGGCTTTCCAAGGTCTTTCTGTGCTCAGAGGAACTCCCTGCTCTCCTTCATCCCAGACAAAGCCCAGCCAGGGGCACAAAGTCTAGATAAGCAATATTCAGCCACTGCCTGACCCGTTTAGGTGAAGGGCTTGTGTTCATGCCCCTTGGCTTATGCCTCTGGCACACCCAAGATAATGAATAATGACAATATTTATTACCATTTACTGAACAGCTTCTTGGCCAGGCACTGGGCTAGCTTAAGTACAAAACAACTGAAGGTAAAAATTATTGTACCTGTGTTTGTTGGTCTTTCCCATCTGGACTGCAAACTCTGAGAAGGGGGCATTTTTTGCATTCTTCTCTAATCAGAGTGTCTGGTAGTAGCAAGAACTCAATAAAGGTTCAATAAACTGCCTTCACTGGTGTGGCTCGGTGCATCGAGTGCCAGCCTTCAAACCGAAAGTTCGCTGGTTCGATTCCCAGTCAGGGCACATGCCTGGGTTGTGGGACAGGTCCCCAGGTCGGGGCATGCAAGAGGCAACCAGCTGATGTTTCTCTCACACATCAAAGTTTCTCCCCCTTTCTTTCTACACCCCCTTCCCCTCTCTGTAGAAGTGAATAAATGAAATCTAAAACAAACAAAAAAAAAATCAATAAGCTCAAGAGAGCCACATAAAATACACAAATTCACACAACCAGCAAAGAGCAGAGTCAAAGGGGGTGGAAAATGAAAAGTAGCCACGTACTACACCCCAGTCCGGCCTCTGCCCTCTGTGGGGATGAACAGATCATTCTGATTTAGGAGCACAGTCCTTGAAGCAGTAAAGACCTCAAGAAAAGCAACAAGGAGTCAGCTCACAAAGATAACAATTCTGGCATTGTCAGTATTTCCACTGTGCCCGGAATGGGGCCAACAAATTATAATTCATCAAAATGTTGTAATGCTTCTTCTTTCTAGAAATGTGAATATCTGAGTGGAAGAGATAAGTTGTCAGCCAGCAAAGTCACTCTACTTAGATTTTTGGTTAGATAATACTCAGGTGGATAATTTACTAACATAGTCATTTAATTAACTTATTTCTTAACTACTTCAATAAAATGATTAGAAGAGAGACTGAGTCATTTCTATGAATAATAATGAAAACATTATAGTTTTACTCTTCATAATTTACAAAATAGATGTATTTTCTTGTTTAGAATCAAACCTACACACAAATCTAGGCAGGGAGAATATTATTATTTCTATCAAAATCCAAAGGGAAAGACACTACATGATTTCTCTGAAGTTACACAGCTAATAAAAAGATAGAGGATAAAAATTCAGATTCTAACATTAGTTTACTATAATTGTTCATCTCACCAGTGGTTCCTAACCCTGGCTAAATATTAGAAGATTCAGAAATTTTTATTTAATTGGCTCGGGATCAGGCCCAGATATTTGTGCAGCCAGGACTGGGAAGAGACCACACTTCCGTCTGTTAATGATCGGCACACTTGGCCAAGTATAAACCGGTACTTACTATTTTGTCACTTGAACAGACACAACTTGATTGTGACCTAATACTTGCAGAACTATTGATATAAGATACTAGTTTCATAAGGGCTATTGATTTTTCAAGACACCTTGCAGGCAGTTTGCCATTCCTTAGCATTCATAAGACTGAAAATTTAATTACTGAGTTTATGACCATTCTCTCCATTACTAACCACACAGAGAAAAATTTCCTGAGGCTAGAAACCATGTCTAATTAACCTAAGGGTTATTTAGGCTAAAGAAAAGAGTACTGAAAGCAACTTAATGAGTCCAATTATTTCCTTGAAACCCAGAAAGGGCATTAGCAACGGACTTCCCTTGGACACAAAGCAGACAGACCTCTCTCTCAGCCTCCTTGCATTCTCTCCCCCAACAAACTGAGACTCGGCTCCAGAGAGAGGGGTGTGATAGCTACTAATGGTGGTGGTGGTGGTTTCTGATTTCCAAAAATTAAAAAGCACATGCAGAGTTAGTTTAACACAGAGAAGAGCCAAGATTAGTATTATAGTATTGTTGATGGTATTAGTCAAGATAACTAGGCTATGCTATAGTAGCAATGATGGAAAATTCTCAGTGCTTTACTATGTCTCAGGCCACACTCTGTGACCCATGTTTGTTGGCAAGGGAGCAGACGGGCTCTGCCTCAGTCACCCTGTCACACAGAGGGGCCATCATCTTGTGACTGGCCATCTGAAACATGCAGCCTTCTTAGTAGCCATGTCAGGGAGGCAGAGAGAGAGAGAGAGAGAGAGAGAGAGAGATTGGGAATTATTCACAGGCTTTACACCCCTCTCTGTAATTAACATACATGTATTCACATTTTCCTGCTGCAAACCAGTCACGTTACCTTTTTCCAGACTGCAAACAGACTATGAAACATAGGACAACTAAGCAGAATTTGGTGGGCAGCTCTCTCTCTGCACAAGCCTCTAAGAGCCATTGATATGACTCCTCCCATATTTTGACCTACGTTGGCTCTCTGGGGCACCCGAGAAGTAGGTTTTTCTACCTTTTGAAGAAAGATTCCTTCCCGATTACTTATCCTTAAGACAGAAGTCATAGGATTGTTAATAAGCTATTGGTTTTGTTTCTACAAATAATTTTAAAAAGTAATGAAACTGGCTATTGGGAAAGGTGACTATGTAGTGGTTCTGGTGCTTTTCCCATCTATTTGTTCACTTGTTTCTTTATTCATTTCTCATGGCTTATTGCCTAGAATTTAACAAATAGAGTAGGCTTGCATTGTATGACTTGGGTGCAGCCATGCCTACATTTGGTGGTCTCTTGAGCACCCTTCCAAATCCTCTAAAACAGCGATTTCCAACTGGTGAGCACAAGAACTTGCAAAAACGCAATACCTGACTACTTTGTCACAGACACTGACCTCTTTCCCCTTAGACTGTACAATTACACGATGACAATGGCCAGTAAATACAACAATGACCATTTTGTGTGAATGAATCAAAATCGTACCTATTTTTTGTCAGATTGGCAAAAAAATATATTCTTTGTTGTGTCACAGAATTTTAGTAATTAGTTTATGTGTGCCATGAGATGAAAAAGACTGAAAATCATTGCCCTGAAGAGTTGGAATTAGAAGAGTTTTTTAAAAATGTTCCAGGTTTTGCACAGTTGAAGAAAATCCATAACAAAAAAATAAATTAGACAATTTCAAAAAGAGCATCACATTAGTTTCTCCAGAATGTCAGAGGCTGAGTTTTCAGGCAGAGGGATGGCTCCAAGTAAATCCCCATTATTGCAATTAAATGGGGTTCGATGTGGACATTAGGAGGGGGGTAAGCTTCAGGAGTTTCATGTGTTTGATTGGCTTGAAGGGAAGGGAAGGGGAAGAAAACGTATTTATACAGAGGACTTCCCTCTGCCTAATAAAGTGCCCTTAGGAGAAAATAAGAGATTCTTTTCACAGTATCTCCATTTGGCAACGCTTCTTCCCAGCATCCAAGTTTCTCTTCATAGACGTAATCGGGCCAACAAAAGCAAGCAAACCAATTTGATGACTCCAAGACGGTTTCTGAAACATTTTACCATGACAACGAGTAAGTTTAAAGGACAGCTCCTCTTCCCAAACCATTTATGGTAGCCCTTCCACGGTGACAATTAGGCCTAAAGATCCTTGTTAATGACAGAGAATTCCATATAGAAAAAAAAAAAAGTGAAGTTGAAAAATTCAAATGACATCAATCCATTTTTAGAGTTTTGAAGGAATATTAAAAGTTTATGTTGTTGTTTTATATTAACTCACCTTTAAATGTAGACAAAATCTGTATTCATTGTAAATGCTTTCTTTAAAAATTTTGTCCATGTGCTAATGAATATTGTCGCATGTAGTACCTTGTAGGAACTGAGTCTGGTTATAATGATTTATTTAAAATATTTTTTGAAGCAATCTTTCAAAGGAAAACATTTGTTTGATAGAATATTTAAAATAAATTGATCCGTATCAATCCCAAGAATATATAAAATCTATGTTAAGCTATTCCGTTCTCCTTTTAATGTGAAATAGTATGTTTTACACTTAAAATTTTTCATTGCCACTCAGTTCTTATCCATAAGCAGTGAGAGCAGTGGTTCTCATCCCTGGCTGCACATTAAAATCACTTAGGGAGCTTTTAAAAACTAGTGATGATTGAGCCCCGCCTAGACCGCTTGACTCAGAGTCTCTGGGAGTGAGGCCCAGACACTGATATTCTTTCAGTGCTCCCCCGATGAGCCTAATGTGCAATCAGGGTTGGCAACCACTGACAGAAAACACTTTCTTATCTCTCCAGCTGGCAGCAATAATATGTTCTCTAAACTTCCTGTTTTTATACTTTCCACCCTTTATAAAAAGTAGGTGTGTACATATCACCTCTCCTCTTTGAAAGTAAGTTCTTGGAGGGCAGTTTCCACATCTAACACATCTTTGTTTTCCCAGAGTTCCTAGCAAGGCAGCGGGCAAGCACCATGCTGAAGGTGTCTTAGCTGATTGAGAGGCACGCGCTGTCGCTGGCCATCTGAATAAATCTAACTGCAGATTTTTAACTTTATAAACTCTAAGGAGCCCCTTTCAAAAGAATAGCAAAGAAAGGGCATGTGAAGAAATGAAAAGTGATAATTTATGATTTAGTAATTTGGTGATTCTTTTCCAGATAACACCTGGAATCTAATTTCAGGTGATTTTCCTGATGTGTTCTTATGGGAAAGAAACGATTTGATAGTTTTCTCAAAATACATTCTGTATAGTGTGTTCTGCTATAACTACAGCTGTTCTAGCAATAATTATCAATGAGTGGAAAGGAGGTATTTAGGAAATAGAGAAAAACTTATTTTTTTTCCTTCAGGGGCTATACTACAAAGACATTTAACATAGTTATATTTTGCTATTGTAAGCAGAAATAACAAATGAATTGATTAAAATTAACCAAAATAAATATAAATGTTTATTTCTTAGTCACTCTTCAATTTACACATCCAGGAATCTGCTCCTTGTCATGACCACCTTTTATCTTATCTAAGCAACTTGCAACACAGCTCACAACGGGTAACTCTAATCAAATGAACACTAAGTTACGTGATGAGTCAAATCCTTAACCAAAGCAGCTGTGTATTCCTGCAGCCAATACAATTCCTTCCTCCACTGTTACTGCTGGACAGTTACCCATCTTTACTGCATTATAAACACAAGTAGTTTGGTTGTGTAGTTGTTCACACATTGTCATCCATGCACCAGATTCGAGGTTTCTGCCACATACTCACAACTCCTACACTATTTATAACTCACTTAATATCTTTAAGACAATTTACTGTCTTTTAGTTAAATGGATTTCAAAAGGAAATTTCAAGTCACTGTCATAAATAGATGGTACCTCTAGCAACGTATATAAATAACAAAATTAAAAAATATGTATTCATCACCTACATATCACCAGTATACTATGAGAACCACCACACAATGGAAAACACCGGCATAAGTAAAATTACATTCTTTAATTATCAATTGCATCATGTCTACATCATGCTGCTAAAAATCATGCCATTGTAAAATCGCCTGAATTTAGAAACACCTCTAAATTTAAACTAATACAGGGTAAACTTATGAATGATGAATAGAGAAAAAGCATGCCCTCCTGGGTACTTACAATCTCTTAAAAAGGTCAGTAGTTAAATTGTAATAAATTGTATAAAAAGTGAACCATAGAACTCCCAACATGCCCCTTTGGAGCCATTTTACTGGTGACCAAGCAGCATTTATAATATCTAGGCAGGTAGGTATCAGGATATAGAGTCACAGTTTATAATCATTTATTTCTGTGCCCATTTTCCTTTGTCTCTGGCTCACTAACAGTTCTTTGACCACCACTCTAAGTTCTGTGAGAGCAAGGACCACAATCACTACTGGAGTCCCAGGGATAGGCACATAGTATTTGCTAAATTAATGTTTGTTACTTAAATAACTAAATATTCTCTTTTGCTTTCTAAAAATCTCCACTGCCAAAGTGATCTTTACATACATTCTACTCTAATCTGAAATATACAGCTTTAAACTCTATTCAGGGACCATACTTTTATAAACTTCACACAGCAACCACTAAACACATATTTTCTCTCGCTCCCAATTCCCATTGTAGTCTTTTTCCCCACGTATAAAATCCTCACCACCTGGCCCTCTATGGCTACTGACTTCTCTACTCCGGCAAGCATCTGTCGGGGTGTGGGGACCCAGACCTCAGACTTCAAGAGGCCATTCCAAGGGAGGGAGTGACAACTACTAGACACATTTTGTCATCTTACATTATAATACAGAGCAGCCCAAAGCACAGGACTGGCTTAACTTTCTTATGTCAAAAAAAAATAAACATGACAAAAGACTTGGCAAGTATCCTAAGTGACTTAGCAAGGAGCTTCCAGTGCTGAAAAGAGTGTCTTAAAAATATTTCTCCCCTTCCCCACCTTTCCATTCATCCTTGTTCTGCCATCACTAGTGTCACCCTAACAAAGAATCTAGGGAAATTCGGGCAAGGGAGAAGCAAAGACAGACAGAGAGACGGGGTGGGGGTGGGGGTGGCTGTGGGGGAGAGCAGAGAGAGAGAGAGTTGGGGTGGGAGTGAGGAACACCCTGGTATCCAACACCCATAAAAAATTTGTTTTTAATTCCCTGGCTATCACAGATAGAGGCTGCTGCTAGCATTTAAGATAAGATTAGTTGGTGTGGTGCTATCAGCACCTCCACATTTTCCCTGCAGGGATTCCTTCTGACAGGCTGAAGCTGGAGGCATGTCTCAGGATTAACACAAGCTAATGATTATACACTAAAGCTTTGGGACTGTTGGACTAATAGGATTAAGCAATAGCAGATGCAGGTCCCCGTTCAGGTTAAAAATGCACTTTTTACATTACAAAGTCAGACAGATCCCTTTGAACATGCAATGAATATGGATGTTTTCAATTATCACAGTCTTCCAGGGCTATACGATATGGTAAATTAATCCCTTTAGAACATCGGAAACAGGACAAAATAGGCTTCTTGAAGCTGAAATCCCTCGTTTTAGATTTTCTTTCATGGGGATAAGCAGCGGTGCACCTCACATAATTAATCTTATTACAAACAGAGAGAAAGGGGAAAATTTTCAAAAATGTGTAAAATTTGTTTAAATATTTGAGGAACTTAGAAAAAAGCACGTTGCAAACAACATCTCTTAATTAATTTCCAAACAGTCAAAAATACAAACATAAGGCATGACAAGCAAATGTCTGGATGTGTGTTGTGGTGAGTTTGCATTTCTCTGTGCCTTGGGCTGCTAAGTGCAACAAGGAGGGAGGAAAAAAAAATTAAGGTCGCTTAAAAAAATGAACAAAATAATAACTGCCAATAGAAAGCACTATTTCTAAGATATTTGAGCTGATCTGATCTTATACTCCAGGTCCTGGGAGAAAAGGGGAAGGGAAAGGGCACAGTGAGATATTTCTATTTCGCTGCTGCATGAAACGAGCTCTGCTTCCCAGTAGATAAAACCATCCCTCAGAATGGCTCAAAGTAAATCCCCATTATTGCAATTAAATGGGGTTCGATGTGGACATTAGGAGGGGGGTAAGCTTCAGGAGTTTCATGTGTTTGATTGACTTGAAGGGAAGGGAAGGGGAAGAAAACGTATTTATACAGAGGACTTCCAAGAGAAAGCTGTTTGAGCTGCCAGCAGGGAATGGATGTAGTTTTACAGCAGTCCGAATAAGCCGGCGTACCATCAAGGGTTTGACTCTTTGAAAACTGAAGCCGGTATCTTTATACTGGACCTGAGCAATTGGTGTTAATGCGCATCACCAGGCCCTAAAATCATGCTGCCTAACGTCACCCCCAGTACAGACAAATTAATCATATAGGTAGTTTCTCCAACAAACAGGAATCCCATTTTAAAAATGCAAAACAAAAGAGAAAGGGTTTTCTTCACTGAGTCCGTTCTTTGGTGTTCTTTGATTTTTTATTGCACCTAACATGGTTTGTTTCTAGGAAACTACATGGATATTCTACCTAGGATTTAAATGCAATCGGAATGAAACTAACAGTTGTGACAACAGAAGAAAAACGTGATATAACTATGGACCATTCCCTCAGGTTTCAGCATTACCAGTCAATGAAAAATATCCGGGTGTCAAACTGCTTCAGTTTCCCCGATGACCTGATACAACTGGAGACCCCTTGACTAGGATTTTCTATGAATAGTAAGTCTAATGTGCCTGCTCTGTAAACAGTGCTTGGACAGACTAAAATACCTACACTAAAGATGCCAGCAAACTTCCACAAACATGCCTATTTTTTAAACTTTTGATTGAAAAAGTCACTTCTTGACAGAATGAAATGAGAGAAATTACTTTAACTAGACTACTTGGAATTTATTCTTTTGTTTCTCTGTCAGTTGCACAGTAAATTCAGAAGATATAAACTGATTTTCAGATAAAAACTACTATCCCAGTAAAAAGCATCAAGAAAGATGTTGTATTAAATATGTATGTCCTTTTCTTTATTTAAAGAAAATGGCAATTGATTATTTTTTCAAATAGACATAATCTCCCATGATCATCATGTATATTTGGATGACATACATTTAGACAAGTGCTACTCAGGTTAATGTCCATGAGAGTCACCTGGGATTGTTGCTAAAACGGGTCTCCTCATGCAAATATCTGGGTGGACCCAGAGAGTCTGCAATTTTAGCAAGCTCCCAGGTAGTACAAGTGCGGATGGACCAGGAGACACTCACAAATTAGCTGTGACAGTAAGACACAAATATGTGAGAGAGGATCTGTGATAATACATTTGACCATTAAAATTTGCAAAGATTAGACATAAGAAATAATGCCACAGATAAAAAGTCTTTGCATGCTTTACACCAACAGTGCACAAAGTTTAATATAAAATCAGAAATGTTATTAGATTTCTCACAATAAGCATGCATTTGGATATGCTGACTATTACTGAACAGCGGGGAAAAAGAAAGGTCATGTCACAGAAAGTATCATTAGAGTCTTCATGTGCGTTCAGGCGCACAATTAGAAGAAGAGCAACACCCTCAGCAACTTGAAACCCTGAAGTTAGAGTACGTCCTCCTGTCACAAGCACTTGAAACGCATGTGGGTTTTAAACAAAGTTTTATTATTAACCAATGTGTCATATTCCATTTCCCTAATCGCCATCCCATTCGACTCTCATACTTTCCTTTGAGAAATCTGCTTCGGTTATTGTCTTTGAACTGCGTGCCTTTTCAACATGAATGTCGTGAAGCTGGAAAGGGTGAGTCCTCAGTGATTTAAACCTTCCGAACACTGTGTCCTGTAATGCCTAAATCACTCCTTAAATGGCTGGCAGACACTTATTTCCAGAGATGTCCATTAAATAAGTGATTAGAAATCATGGTAGAGGTAGCTAATTGTTGAAGGGCCAAGAAAGGGATATTAAATGTAACTTATCTGTGGCTTTCATCATTTGTTAGTAATGTGTTAAATGTTGCTCTGGTGTCTTGAACTAGTTCATGGTATTAAACTTGTAAGTAGAGTGACTTTGACTCTGGGGAGAAACTAACTCAATATTATTTTTTCCACAGGGCTCAAAACCTTCACACAAAAGCCAGCCAAATGTTCCTAATTCTACGGAACATGTTTTTTTAGCCTTCGTGATGATGACTCAACACTGAGCCTTGCTGCTATGTAGGATTCCAGCAGAGATGACATTTTGCAATCCTAGCAGCAACATGTCCCCTGTCTGGAGGCAAACCGAGAAATAGTTCACTTCAAATGGGCCTCTAAACAGCTGTCAGGTCAGAATAACTTGAAGTCATTACCTATCTGAGCCATGTTGAACCAGTGACTTTTAAGTGGTGAAAATCTCTGTATCATATTACTAATCTCACGGGCCAGCAGTGGCTGTGTCAACAACCAATATTCCCTCTTAGTAAGCAGGCAAAAATAACACACTGCCCATGATTTGGAAGTTAAAGGAGAAGTTGAGAGGTTGAAAAGTTCAGGAAGTGAGGAAGTTGAAACTACGCCTCCTCAGAGCTTTGCCTCCAGAATGATTCATGACAGCCCTTAAATCACAATGTGCCACAAAAGAATTCACTCCAACTTCTGATCTGCTAGTGTTTTAGCAAGACAGACCTTCCCCACAAAGACAAATCAGCTGCCTTCCTCTAGTCATCGTTAGCTCTAGAGCTTGGACCCAGTTTCTTGACCAATTAGCAGCTCAAGGGTCTAAAGTTAAAGAAATAAGGAGGACCTGTAAGTCTCTAACTATCATTACTTATAAAGCTTTCAAATCTAGGTTCAGATAACTTCCCCATAGTTTTGCTCAATTGATTATCTCTGACTGGTTTATCACTAAACCATTCATTTACTTTTAACAATCCATTAAAGCCTTAGATAAAATGCATTTCATGTCCCTTCTTGGGCTTTTACTAATTAGCTAAGTCTACCATGTCTTTTAATCCCCCATTTAATGAGCACCTCGAATCCTCAATAATTTAAAAGGATATCAAGCCAAGTATCAATTAGAAAGAATTGTTTTAGGCAGCATAAACAATAAGTGTTAAGTTGGTGGAGAAAAGCACATAGAACCCTGTTGCTTTTCTACTTCAAGAGCACTTGAAAACCAGGGGATTATTTCAAAACATCACACTTCACTGCTATTTATTTTAGTTAGCTTACAGGAAAAATTAAATATAAAAGAATAAACATGAAGCATTTTGTACAGATTCAGAAGGGAATCGTGCATGGCAATGTCCAACCTCTTATCTCTGATTATATCGCCACTGGCCCGGCTTGTCTCCACTGGTGAAGAACACTAGCTAGCTTGAGCTGCAATTTCACTGCTGCTTATAACCCTCCCAGTTTCCTGTCCCCTCTCAAACCTTTGATCGCTTCACACATCTCATTCATGGAATTGGTTCATATTATCTCAAAGGACAAGGCTTCTACACTCATTAATGGGTTTTGTACAAAATCAATATTGGGCCATTGGTATTTCTTTATTCCTGGAAGATGATTAGAAGAAAGCTCCAAAGGATGGTTATGTTTTTAATAGACCTGGAAAGAACCTAGGATTTACCAACTAAGCCTCAGTCACCTGAAGGAGTCCTTGGCAGTCTATTTACCAAAGTAAGAGCAATATTCCACTACTTATATCTCAGCCTTTACAGTGCACCTTTGCAGGGCCTCCAATCTTGAACCTAGGCTGGCCTCGTGATTTGCTCTGGTGAATAACACGTGGCGGAAGCACAGTTGTGCTAGTTCTGAGTCCAGGCCTTTAGACGCCTTGTATGCTTTCTCGGAAACTTGCCCACCAACCATGTGAACAAACCTGACCTACTCTGCTAGAGGATGAGAAACTGTGGAGGTCCTGATTACGGCAGCTGAAGGCCACCCCAGGCAGCCAACGTCAGTTAACCCAGCAGCTGGCCACAGATATGAGAAAGCCCTGGTCCCAAGAGCAAGGGACCCACCCCGTGGGGCCTGGCATAAATCACGGACCCACAAATCATGAACCAAATAATTGGGTGTTGTTGTCTGAACTGTTGAAATTTTGGGATGGGCTGTTATCCAGCAAAAGCTGGTTGATACAATGTCACAGGTTTTACTAGCTGGCCTGCCCGGAGTTTTCAAGGCCCGAAACCACCCGGCAGTAACAAAAACCAAACAGATTTTCAATGCTAAACCCCAAATTTCCATGTGACTCTGCACCTGGGTAGGGGTCACTATGTCACTCACTACCCTTAATCATTTCCTAACTACCTCTGAATATGTTTACCATACACGTCTCTATATATCCCAAGTTATTTACAATAATGATCCTGATTGTTGTAAAATCTGAAATCCTAACACTTCCCACACATGACATTTCTTCCATTAACCACAAGTATTTGTGTTAGGAAAATAGTTTTGATTTTAAAAATCGCTATTTTTATCAATAGTGTTAATACCCCACACGTATATTCATTGGGGTTGTCTCAGTAGCAGTCAGAGGATATTTCTGGAGTTCTCAGACCAACAGCCTTCTCAGTATTATTTGCGGACACAGATACATCAAACCATCAGTGTCTTCATACGCCATCGATTTGCATGATAATCCGAGGAGTAACTCATATGCTTCTTCCCTAACATACCTATGCAGGGGATAATTACCTTAGAGCTCGGACACCTTCTGAGGGCATCTGGAGATAAGGCTGAATGTGCTCTGGGTGCAGCCACACCAGCGATGTCACCTGGCGTTTGATTGCTGGTGATTACAATGTTCAGATGTCGGTCTTGATGTCTGTATCTTCATTTGCTCAAGTACTGATATCCTTAGGCATGGCTCAGAAGAAGAGAGCATGAAACAGCAGGCGGAGGTGAAAAAAAAAATCTGTTTATTTGTTCCACTCCGTCCTATGAGTTCAGCTGAACAAAGACCCGCTTCCCTTGTTTCTGAGTCCATCGGGTCCTGCTGCTGCTGCTGGTGGTGGTGGTGGTGGTGGTGGTGGTGGTGGCTGTGGGCGTCCTGTCCCACAGGCCCCCAGGCTCCTCTGCCTGCATCTTTTCCCTCATCTGCATATATGCAATCATTTACAAAAAACTAATTCAGATAAAACACACCCTGCATTCGTATTTTTTACCACAAGCCATCTAGAATACAAATTTCTGAGCCTGTCAAGAGTCCCTAAGCACTGTTTTGCTTGTAAGAGTAGCCACTGTTAGGAGAATCCAAAATATCAACCTCCTTTGAACACAAATGTTAAATTGCACAGCCCAACTTTGATCTGATGCCTTGTTGTATGTTCTAAGAAATAAATATCAATTTTCTATATGTTTCAAAAATTAGGAAATCTTAATAACTTATTTTTAAAAAACAGAATTATTCCTATTGATATTTCCTCAGATGTAAGAAAAAGAATAGTCACTGTTAATCTCATTGTAAAAAATGCAAACATAGAATGATGTGTGCCACCATGTGTAAATAAGATAAGCTACAATACACATTTATTCTGAAGTTCAGTCTTAAAATAATTACCTATTCAATAGGTCAAATTAAGGCAAAGAAAATGCCAAATTACTGCTCTGGCAACTAAACATAAGACTGTATTTGAACAGGAAAAAGATTCAGATCTCCTCAGAATTATGTTCACTATTTTTCCAACTTTGTAAAAAGGAGTGTACTTTTATATAGTGAAAACTGTAATATTAGGGGAACATATTCATTGAATACTCCCTAGCACTTACTCAAGTACTGTGTTATGCTTGTCAAACACATTGTCTCATTTAACTTTCATAACAACCCTGTGATCAAACCATCACTACTTAAATTTTCTGGACAAAAAAAAAAAAGTAATAATAAAAACCCAGAACTTGCTCACTGTCACAGAGTCAACTCCTCCAATCATGTCATCTGAATGGTGAGTACACTGGTCACATAAGAACTTTCGTGCTTTTGAAACTAGATAAAATTATCATCAATTATTTATTTTGCTCCCTGAAATGTTGTTATATTATTTTCTAAAAAAAGTAATTTCTAAAATCTAAGTTTCTAGTATCTGTGGAATATGGTAAATCAAATCATTTTCTTTTGCCCCCTAAACTCTTTGGCTACACTGACTTTGGTTAAGCTGCATGTAACTTTTCATAACACTCCATAATATCTCACTGGTCTGGGATGACTAGGGCATGAATGAGTCGTGGTTTTATTCTAAACCCAAGCAGTTTAGCACAGATGTCTCTGAGAGTCAAGGGGACACCATCGTTTCTTGCTTCTAAGATTGCTCCAACTGCTTTCCTAGAGCTTAGATTTCCACGAGACTGACTAGGGTAAAAAGATTCTTCGAATAATCAAATAGTCAACTCAGGACACCAATGGAGTACTCAAGATCAGGAAATATCCCCATTCCTCAACTCACATAACCATCATATTATTATAGTTGCAGGGTTTTATAGTTGCTTTTATCCACATGTAGAACAGGTTTTTCAGAATGATTTTTTTTTCAAGAAGGATACTCTTATGCCATTGACTAGTTTTTAATTACTAAGCCAAATATGTGCCATTACAACAAAGAAATACACCAGTCACCACCCTAACCAAATGATAAAATGTAACAACACCAATAGTGAGAAAATCTGACATCATATGTCTCTGTTGTGAAGCAGTACAAAGTACATATTGGACCCAAAGAGTTTTCTTTCCAAAAGCATTTACATGAATCTAAACATGAGGAAACAAACCAATATGGCATGCAGGACACTCCACAATGCAACTGACCTGGACTCTTTAAAAAAGTTCACACCATTAAAAAAAACAAATAAACAGAAATGGTGGGGTGAATAGTGTTCCAGATTAAAATAGACTAAAGGTAAATAATAATCAATACAATGGGTAAAAGCTGATTCATTCCTGGGTTGGAAATAAGTAGTATAAATGACATTTTTCTTCAGGCATATGGAAATTATGAAAGAGTATACATGGGACAATATAATTGAATTAGTAATGTTTTCTATGTGAAAACAGTCTTCTGGTTAATAAATGTCTTTATTTTTAGTAGACAAATATTAAAATATGTAGGGATGATATATTATGTTTATGACAATTTTCATATGGTTTAGGGAAGCATGTATTCAGAGAGTCAGATGAATATAGTATATGCACAGTATAACAATCTTTTGGCCAATGATGAGCCACATTTATGACAGCAGTCTCATAATATTACAGAACATAGAGATAAATATATGCATAAGTGAATATGGCAAAATGTTAACAGATGATGAATCTAGATAAAGTGAAAGTGACTGCTGATTAAACTATCGTTTCAACATTTCTGTAGTTTCAAAAATTTTCAATATAAAATAGTGGGGAAAGAAAAGAGAGTGAATATTCAAGATGTTCTGTTATGTACTCCCTTCCAAGTACTTTCTACCATTTCTAACCCCCAAGGCAAACACACAAAGAAAAAAGTTGAAGGTCTTTATATGGCAATAATATCTGAAATTTCACAAAGACATATTCCTGAAAATAAAATTTAAACATATATCTTCTGTTCAATCCTAGATTTGATTTTTCAAGGGAAAAGGAAGTTTCCGTGTTCAAAGATATCAAGAGAATTACAGAAAAGAATCAATGGCACACTCTCATGAAGTAGCTCAAACTCTTCAAAGTAACCTAAGTGTTTGCATTATCCCAAAATATCACATGACTTCTCCACTGTCCCTTAAGCACACTTAACACACACCTCTGGCTTGCCTCCTTTCACTGTCATCAGGCTCATCTGTTTACATATCTGGCTTCTTTGAAGGAAGTGGCTTTAACTTATTTTATTCAATCACTTTCATTCATTTATCCATTCACTCAAAAATTATTCATTGCATGTCTACTACACATCAGACACTGTTCTGTGCAGTGGGGATATTACAGCAAAAAAAAAAAAAAAGGCAAAATTACCTGATCTCAAGAGTTTTATATTTTAGTAAGGGAGAGAAAGACAATAAATCAATAAATAAGTAAAACTATTACAGTCTATCCAGTAGTGGTAAGTACTATTGAAAAAATAAAGAAAATGGAGATGGAGAGAGCATAAGTTTAAATTGATTTATCAGAGAGGACTCATTAAGAACGTGACTTTTCTGAAAGACATAAGGGAGTCAACTACATGGATATCTGGCAAAGAGTATAGAGGAAAGAGTATGTGCACAGACCCAGAAGTGTGCGTATGTCCAGAGTTATCCACAGACCGAATGGAGGCTGCTTTAGCTCAAGTGGTATAAACAAAGTCAGAATCAAGGATTTCAAGCAGAAGAGTGACATAACCTGTATCAAGGTTCTTAAAAATGTCACTCTAATCAATGTGCCCTGAATAAACTTCGGGAATGAAAAGAAGCTCGGAATGTATCCATAATCCAGGTTAAATCTCTTGGCGGCAAGGACTATAGTAAGAACTATAGTGGCCAGTGGTCAGATTCTTGGGGGGAAAAAAAAGAAATCTGCAGACTGAGCTGTCAGATTTGCTCTCAGTGAATGTGGTGTGTGAGAAAAAGAGGAGTTAAGAATAACTCCATGTTTTTGGCCTAAGATGGGCATATGGAGTTAACCACCTATTGGAACTGGACAGACTATAGAAGGGCAGGCTTTTTCTGAGGAAGAGCAAGTCTTTCAATAAACGTGTTACATTTGTTTATTGTATGCCCAGGTAGAGATCCTGAACAAGCGCTTAAATACGTATGCCTGGGGCTTAGAAGAGAAGTGCTGAGATAGATACATAAATATGGGAGTCATCAGTATAGAGATGGTACTAAAACTGCCAGATTGGAAGAAAAAAATAGGGGCGAGTATTGATAGAGATGAGGTCCAAAGACTTGGCTCTGGGCATCCCAATGATGAGAGGTCAGGGAGAGAGCTTGATTGATGAGGTAGAATGAAAACCATCTTACAGTATTTGTGCTGGAAGCTGAGTGAAGGGAGTGCTTCAGAGAGCAAGAAGTGATCGGCTGAGTCAAATGCAGCTGGCCAGACAAGCAAGGGGGGACTGAGAATTTACCTTTGGGTACAGAGATAGCAAAATCACTGGTGACCTTTACAAAGCACTTTTATTGGATGATGAGGTAAAGGTCCATTTTAGTAGGATTAAAAGAGACAATGGAAGGAGCAATAACAGCAACAAGAATGGATACTTTTTTATATGGTTTATGGTAAAATGGAGGCAACAAATAGGGCTATAGTTGGAAAGAGTGGGAAGAATAATAGAATTTTTAGGTTACTGGCAATGAACAAGTCAAAAGAGAAGAAAATGTTTGGTACATAAGATGAAAGATTATGTGGCTGAATAAGCAAAAGAGAGGACATTTGGCATAAAAGTGGAGATGTTGGCCTTAGCTTGTAAAAGCAGTTCACTTATAATAACAGGGAATTGTTGAGTGGCCAGAGACACAGGAAGGTGGTGGAAGCTTGCCGAAGTTCTTCAGGTTTATTTCTGATTGATTCAGTTTTTGTTTTTTCAATGAACTAACTCATCAGCTGCAGGTTTGAATAGATTAGAAGCATTGGAAGGTTGAGGAGGGAGAAGGTATGAAACATCCTCTAAGACAAGGGAAGGGTGTGAGCAGGCAACTTTAATATAATAAGATTTCAGGGCAGAGGTATAGGTTCACTTGAGGACTTTCATATAAAGTGACACAAACCAGCATGGTTGTGTGATTTTCCCCTACCATGTTCAGTATAAGCACAGCAGAGGTGGAGAGTTTATTTAAGCAATGTATTCTTTTCCTATAGCTGCTACAATAAGCGGTCACTAACAGAGTGGCTTGCACAACACAAATTTATCCTCTTACGGTTTTGGAGACCAGAAACCTGAAGTCAGTTTCGCTGGACTAAAAAGTCAAGAAGGTGTCAGTAGGGCCTTTCGGCCTCAGGAGCCTTCAGTTGAGAATCTGTTTCCTTACTTTTTCTAGATTTCAGAAAGGTATTCCTTGACTCATGATCCCTTCCTCCAACTTTTAAGATGGCAGCAAGCACCTTCAAATCCCCTTCTGTCCCCATTGTCATACAGTTTTCAGCCTTGCGTGTCCAACCTCCCTCTGCCTCTGTCCTATAAGAACACTTGTGTTTGCATTTAGAGCCACTCATACAATGCAGGACAATCACCCCATCTCAAGGTCTTTAACTTATTCAAATCTGCAAACTCTCTTTTGCCATGTGACAGTCACAGGTTCCTGGAATTATGACTTGGATATCATTGGATACCATTGGTCAGTGTACCACAAGCAACATTAGGGTTTTGCCAAACCAGTGTAATCAAGAAGAGTGTACAAGAGAGTAATTATATGATAGACTAATGAATTAAAGTTGATAAGGAGAAAAGTGGATCGAGAAAGGGTGAGGGATAGGAAAAGTTAGGGTAGGTCCCCCTTACATTGCAGGATTTGGGGAATTAATGGACTAGTGTTGTTGAGTGGGGAGTGGAAGGTGGTGGTGAGGGAATAAGATGATTTGAAACTGACATTAGGTAGGGATGAGGCTAATGCACAACAGTACAAGGTCATGGGAGAAGTCAAAGAGCTGGGATCATTTAGGTGGATTAGGAAGATCAGCAGGATTTATGGCAAATGTAGTGTTGGGAAGACAGATAGTGAGCCAGGAGTTAAAATTTGGGGGGAAGGAAAAATAAAAGTAATGATCTTCTCATGGGCTAGAGTAATACATTCAAATTATTTTAAAGTTTAAGGGACCTAGTCATGTTTTATATTTTAATACCATTACATTTTCACATGGAATTAAATCTATTGTAAGCCTTAGGTGTGCTCCAAAATAAGTTATATTGAAAATCTCAAAGTGACCACAGACAACATTTATAACAAATTATAATTTAAACCACTATTGACTGAAGTGCGGTTGAAATCTGGCAGCACTGGCATCACCTAGGAGCTTGCTAGAAATGCTGAATCTCAAGCCCCACCCAGGTATCCTGAATGAAAATATTCATGTGAACAAGGTCCCTGGGTGATTCACTTGCAAATTAAAGGCTATGAGACACTAGTCTAGATGCTAGAACGCTGGGACATGTCGGCAATGAAGATCCCACAGTATTTGTGGCCACATCTGCAAGAGGAAGAGATGAGAACTTCTCTTAAAGAATTTTCCCCTTCCACATTGTAACCAATAAAAGTAATATGATTTTAAAAATTATGAGGAATGAAAGCATATGAGTTTAATATTTGCCTGAGGTCAAATTTCAATAATAAAACCAGAGCTCAGATACCAACTGGTTAAGTAGTTTTAAAGTGAAAGACTGAAGAATCCTCCTGTCACTGAGTCTTCACAGATCCACGACACAAGCAGCCAGCTTGTGTTTCAGTGCATCCCCCCACAAATACACACACTTACATCTACAAAGTGTTATGTTCTTTCTCACATGAGTCATTCATTTTCCAGTTTTACAATTTATTCATCTCCAGTTGAACTTGGACATCTGCTGTTGATTTCTGGCTGTTTTGCGGTGCCAGCAGATTTACAAGTCTTCAAGCACACGTTCTTGAGAAATAAACTAGATAATATAAAAAGTTGAGAAAAATAAGTTGTTATGTTGTAAAGTTAGAGTGTTTACCAAATAGGACTTTAGTGGTGGTACTTGCAAAATATATTATGATATTTTAAGGACTTCACATATTTTCAAAAGACATTTTTAGATAAGCAAACATTCTACTGATAACTAAAACTTGGGCTCCTAAGTCCAATCTGGACTGGCTGGAATTTTCTCTGTGGCTTCAAGTCTTAAAATATTTCACTTATGTATTGCTTAGCACACATAGTTATCCCCAAAGTGAAGACCTGGCTTTTTAAAAAATCTATCATTCTGAACTGTTATATTCTAAGCCTAATACAAAAGTTATCTATTAATTCCTACATAGTTGTGTTTTCATGTTATAAAACTCTCTGCAATAACTTTGCAGAGAGTTTTGAAATTACAAAAAGAAAAAGGAAAAACCACTCATGGAAATTTACTCTTTTACTCTTTTTACTCTTTTAGTGTTCTCTTCATCAGCATGAATTTCATAAACTACATGATGACTTTGCTGAGACAAGTTACTTATGGTTTATAGCCAGTCTGTTATCAAAAATTGTATGAGGTGATGATGATAAATAAAACATGCATAGAAATATCATTAAAAGTGAGACAGAATATCAAAAGATAGAAAACCTTGGAAAGTGATGGTAAAGTAGATATGTTAAAAATATAAACTCATGTATTATTTTAAAATAAATAATTAAATCTCATTTAGGCCATTCTGGTAACTGAAACATAATAGGAAACACAGCGGACCCAATAGCACTTTTTTTTCATTTTCTTATACATGATTATTATCCCTTTTAAAATGTTCAATTTATTAATAGTGTACATTATCCCTAATGATGTCTCTTGTAATGAATATTAAGGATGTGGAAAACTTTTTTCATAGACTAGTATTAAGATGGCCTGCATGATGGATCATTCATCTTTGTGGCGATTCTATGTCATTGTTAAAAGCAGACTATACCCCTAAGACTTAATACACTTCAGGGCTATGCCTGCTCCTGGGAGGATTCTTTGGAAAGAACATGTTTTGAGATATAGTAACTAACATGACAAATTCAGTGAATAAATTGGAGAACAACAAGAATAAAAATGGGGTGTCTTTTGAATCACATTATTTCAAATAAGGTTAAGTTCACCCTTTACAGAGCAAAGATTTTTAAAACATATTCACTCAAAAATATTGCTTCTTGAAATTTTTTAACGCTATTGAATAATGTTGCTTAATAACAATACTTATAAAATAATCATTCAATAACATCTCATACTTAAGAAATAAGTAAAAATGGAAAGAAACCTGTTTCATAATTGTCATAATTAGCCTAAAGCCATTTTTTTTGCTCTAAGTATTTTTAGATTAAAATTAACCTACTAATACAAATCTATAAGTTACAGAACCTGTACTTAACCCTACTACTGTTCAAAACTTAGTGAAATGTAAAATAATTTAAATGTGTACAGACTCATTCCTAAGGCACGCTTGAAGCAGGTTGATGGCTCTTTTTAGTTCATATAGTAACAGGTACATTTTGCATTTCAAAATGAATTCTATATGGGTCATTGTCCCCATGATCATTGCACTAATCACACACCAATCTTTTACGGGGAGCTAAGATAAGACTGTTTTCCACTCTAACATTCTTTTGGGAACTTGTATTTGTCTTACCCTCTACCTCCTCTCCAATTCTCTGCTGCAAACTAGCTCGCATAAAGCTCCAGATGAAAAATATTAACTGTTAGAGTAAGTATCTGGACAGGTTACTCAATGCATAGCCAGGATTCCATTCCCTCATTTAAAAATAATCAAATGATAATAACGTTAAAAATAATTTAAAATATTTGATATTTTGATATTTTATTATTACATAAAATCCCTCAGGCTGTAGTGTGAATGCTGGGAGACATTCATTTCCACGTGGGCCCAATAAAGTTCTAGCTGGTAAGTCATGGAAATTGCAAGAGGCAGCCTGTCTGCTTTTTGGTCTTCTTCGTGGCAAAAATCGATGCATAGGTCTACAGATGGACAGAAATCATGGACTCCCTTGTCCCTTAGCCTCTCCAGGATGATGGAGATCAGCAGGTATTTCTGGGACCACAAGTGGACAGAAGCCACCCTTGTTCTCCACAAATCCTGAGAAACACAGTCCAGAGCTCTGTTGCTAGCCTTTGGCTGACCACTATTTCAGAGGTGAACAGAATCCTTCAGGCCTATTCTCTCCCTTTCTCACTTTACTATTCACGTGAGAGCTGATACAGTCTCACAAAGCTCCAGGTTCCGACAGCTGCTCAGGTCATATGGGCTGGATTGGAGCTGGGAAGGGGTGACTCCAGTGATGCCTGAATGAATCATTATCTCCCCACTATCACCATCCAGCCATTGCCTCTACAACCAAACTTTCTCCAGAGAGCATGGTCTCTGATTCCCCAACCATTCGTTGGATCCCAACTTCTTACAATTGGGTCAATTTTGCAACATCCTCCTCTCTGCAGTGTTATGTAGCACCTAGAATGCTTTCCATGGCTTGAATCCCAAGGCAGCTCACTGTAGTGTGAAACAATCAAGATAGAGAATCGGAGGGTCAAAGAATTAGACTGCAGCCCCCTGCTACCCTGTCAAACAAACAAACAAAAATCCCCGCAGTGTGAGGGTACTAGACAAAGATTCTCAGGGGTTACAGAGTCTATGTTGTACCTCCTTATGAATTCTAACTGAATACAAATACCTTGGAGCCTCAATTACCTTCCATAGCCTTCAGACAAATGGGTGTTCATTTCTTAATCTGATTTATTACACTCATTTTATATAGAAACCAGGAACTAAATATGTCGTCAAAAAATCCACCCCCCACCCTTGACAATACACACACATGGTAAGCCCAGAAAAGCAGGAAAGTACAGGTCACAGTTGCCTTCAAAGTCTTGAAAAATCTGTGGAAGTTTCATAGCCATGGTTTCCAGATCATATTTTTAATCTGCTCCCGAGAATTTGACGTCACTCCTATGCAGAATTGAAGTGGGAACAAACACATTTCTTAACTTCTTAAACTTAGAAAAATTCCTTCTTTAAAAAAAAAAAATCCGAATTCCTGCTTGGAAAGGCCTAATTTACATAAATTCCCTCACCCTCACCTTTGATTCTGAACAAAGCAAGCAGGGTGGCTGGAGGGTCAGCTTTGCTTCTTGTGTTGTAGGCACACAGGCTAAAGTGGTGCTAGCCCTCTCTTGTTTATTGGTGTTGAGAGGGACAATTTAAAAATCCTGCTTTTCAATGTTTTCCCTTTCTATGACAGGCATATTTCTTCCCCCATACCACCATGGAGCTCACTAAATATTTGAGCATTGAGGAACATTAATTTTTCCCCATAAAATGAACAGAAACCATTTGTTTTTATTTAACTTTTTTAGACAAGAAGGATACTTTGATTTGGGGGCTTTCAGGTTTTGGAATAAAATAATTTTAGGTAAATTAGTTGCTAAAATTACTGTTGTTGTGCTCAATAAAGTTGCTAAAAATAATTAGTTTACAGGGCAAAAATAACATACTATATAGCATTTTCTTCCTGACACAGATTTCAGAAATTTGGCCTAGATTAAAGGTGAATATTTTAAAAAACATTGTAACAGAATTAAATTACCAAGAAAATGACTATTATATTCATAAATCTTCAACAGTACTGACATTCACATAAATTGGGCTTTCCAAACACTTATAATGATTAATGCCAAAAGACAATTTGAGTCATGTCTGTCTGTCTTTATTTCTGATCCAACTCAAGAAATATTGGTAAGTAATAACAAATGCCAATCACAAGTTGCTTTCTTCTTACTCTTAAACACTTTTGCTTTGTTGAACAAACCTGTCCCTCTCTGGATTGAATAGTGGTCATCCCCTATTCTGCTCAATCTTCTTTAGGGCAGCAGCTATTCAAACACAAGAAATAGAGCTCTTCCAGAAGACCAATCTTTGCTCGTGTTTTCAAGTGTGGAGGCAAACATTGGCAGCAAATGTGATCAGTAAGGAAAAAAAAGTCATTCGGAATTTACTTTACTTTTTTTCCCATTTAGAGTCAGTAAGATGTTGGTTGGTGCAGTCACTAGAGCTGCAACCACAGCGAGGAAGTGCTTCCTAATGACCCAGGTACGTGATTGGATATCGTTCTGGTCTGTCCGCTTGACCTAGGCTGAGGTGGTCGATCTACTTTTCATGTACAAAACACCAGTTCTCTGTCTTTTCTTTTTAAATATACAAAAAAAATGAGAATATAAAAATCTTGCTTTATAATTTATTTCAACATTTCCCAATCCAGAGGTGGAAGAAGCTCTAATTTCTTACCTAAATTTTATTTTCACCAATTGCATCATTCTTCCTCTGTCTACTGAGTAAAAACATAAACTTGGTGATAAAGAACACTGTTAAATTACTTTTTAGGAAATATTCAACAATGTAGTTCAATGTGGGTTCTTTGAATTATTTAAATTTGCCTTATATTTGTATATGCTGTATAGCTTATAAATATTATTTCACAGACAATCTCCTTAGAGTCCATCAACAGCCTCCCATATAAGGCAGAAGAGATATTGTCCTCACGAACCAATAAAAAATCCAAGTCTCTGAAAAGTTCAATAACTTGCCTCAGAAAGTAACCACCTAAGCTCAGAGTCAAGACTAGCATTGGCTCTTGCCTGAATCCTAGCACGATGCTGTCCACTCCAGCAAATTGTCTTTCTCCTAAGTCCCATTTGGCATTTATTTCCTTTGAATCTTGTCAAATGTCTTTCATTTCAGTTAGAAAAGCTGGAGCAGAATATGGTGGTTTCATATAAATGCATTGATGTAGAAGAATATGCATACTGCTAAACAGTGACCCTTTATTTTAGCACTGCAGTGGTGAAGTGAACGTAGGTTGAAAATCACCATGCTGGTAGATGTTTTTCTAACTTATCTACATAGTATTAGTCCTTGAGTGATCAAAATCCTCAAATTGTGTGTGTGTGTCTGTTTGTTTTCTCTCTACAATAAATAGTGTTGGTGTGCTGGTGGTTTCAGGAGGAGAATGAAAGAGTCAGTGCTGAGAAGACTAGTTTGGGTTTGATTTTATCCTGTGTGATCAGAAAGCATATATGTGAATAGAGGTACCTTTCTTAAGGTGTATGTTTTCACATACTCCCCTCACAGTGTCCTACACAGAGAATGGATCCTTTAATGAAATGGAGATCCATCCTGTGCCTTCAGAGCTGCCTTTCCATTTGGTGTGCAGTCAACTGTGCATTTAATACAAATATTGCTTCAGGATTTCCAGAGCAGATAAGAAAGCGGCTGATGTTAGAATGCAGTGCAGGGAGAATCTGCACGCAGGTAGCCCACTGAAACTCAGCTTGGTGAATAATTACCATGATGATCATAATTAATAATTATCTTGTGCCAGTGGAGAATTGTACTAATTGGTAATCTCTTCTCCTAAAAGTCCTAATATTTTATTTCTGCTTATTGCTAACTATCAAGTAGAATGCTAATGGAAATGTGGATGACTGGTATTGTAATAATTATAACTGTAATCACATTCAGCAGCTAACCTCTAATTAAAATAAATCAGATGATGTACTGAATTGGCTACATGCAGTTTTGTTTCCAATAATATATCTTATTGGGAAAAAGTTATTTTCTCTCACCGAAAGCCTTTGAAGATCAGATTAAAAATTATGTGGATGTGTTGTATTTCTGAGGAGATGTTTTCTGCAGTAATAAGTAGGTTAATTGCATATTCATCAGGTGATGGGGTTTCAGGATAAACACAAGTTAGCATGTAATAAGTACCACTGTTTCTAATGGAATTATAATATTGTTACCTTGCAATTATATGCAGTTCATTCTTGGATGTTCAGCTAGTAATTAATATGTGTATACAAGCCAGAAATTTCTTGACTGAACTCTGAAAATCAATCAGATAAAATTATCCATGTGATTTTTAAAACATTGGGTTGTGTTATTAGGGCATTATAATTTTTTTATTTATAATTCTGAGCATTTTCCAAAATGATGCTTACAATTAAAAAATATATACACTTGTCTTACATGTGCATATATGTTTATATGTGTGTGTTATCCTAAATATCAGTCTGAGCTATCTTTCATCACTCACCATCAAGTAATGTCAAGAAAGCTGACAATAAATGAATTTATGCCTATCTTCATGTGGATAGAAATAGAGGGCAGGACAATCTCTTGAAATGACAAATCAAAGTAATAACTAAATTCAATATTTTTAGGAACATTTTTTGCTGCTCTCTGATCTTGCATCTCCCTGCTACACAGCACAGTTTTCATTTTTTTGTTAGCAAACTTTTTCTTTAAAGGGCCAGATCATAAATATTGCAGGCTTTGTGGGTCACACACAGTCCCTACTGCAACTGCTCAACTCTGTTCTAGAGAAAGCATCCATTAACATTATGTAAAAAAGGGGGCATGGCTGTGTTCCAATAAATCTTTATAAAAACAGGTATTGAACTGGATATGGCCTACAGACCATAATTTACCAACCTTTAATCTATTAACAAAATATCTGTGAGCACTTATGTGCCAAGTGCTGCTCTAAGTGCAAGAGATTGAGAGATGAATAAGAGAGATAAAACTCCTTTCCTCGTCCAACTTCTACTCTATTAAATTAACACTCTCTACTGGTGTGGAAGTATACCAAGGGGATCTGACAGTGAATGAAATGTTTTCCTTGCTTTTCAAAAGTTCAAAGTTTTGTGAAGGAGTTAGATCATTCATCGAGGCTAATAATTGTGGGGTGATAGTATATGGATTATAAAAGGATCTAAACAATATTACATCTTCTTTATATGAACTCTCAAATAAAAAGTATATAAAAGGTTGAGCAGGATTTTATAAAGGTGGTGTCATTTAAATATTTCCAGCAATAGATATCAAAGGCAAAGAAATGAGAAAGATGAGGGCATGGTTGAGATGCAGTGAGTGTTCAAGAAGAACACGAATTATAAAAGTAAGAATTAATGAATAACAATGAGGTTGAAAGGTAGCTTGGACTGGATTGAGGAGGTCGTCAAGTGTCATACCAAAGACTTGGGACTCTATCTGTGGTGACTAGCTGGAAGAAAGTGGAGGATCAGAGAATATTTTAAAGCATTAAGTGTCCCGAAAAGATCCAAGTGTCTGAAGAATGAATGTGGGGACAGTAATTACAGAAAGTAGCTTGGGGGGAGGACTTCTGGGGACTCCAGGCTAAGAGCACATTCAGGGCATAACATGATAACCCTACAGGCTATAATGAGGGCCTGAGCCAGCTCTCCACCCAGGACTGTAAGTAATGAGATGGCTTTTAGGGGCTCCTTCCAGAAGATGGTTAGGCCTAAAGCCAACTCATCACGACCTGATCATAATCTGTCTAATGCTCATATTTGAGTTCAGCTGTCATATCATACTTATTGTTAGATTTCTATGAGAGAAAATGAGAAAACAAGCAAACAGTCCTTAAAACAAGTGCAAAACTTAATACACCTTTTTTCCAAGTCTGACTGGGGATAGGCAAGAGGGTTACAAAAACGAGTATATGCCATCCATTTTTAATATGTTTGCTTCCTTCCTACATGTACTCCCTTTCCCTTTCAACAAAAATGAGGGTAAAAGTCTATTGGAATCTCTTGCCAGTTGAGGGGAAATTTGCATGGTTTAAGGTCATTGGATCCTAAGGTTAGTTTCATAAGGGTCCATGGCACTTGGACTTGTAGGCACTGATCTTTAAATGTCCTCAGGCTATTAGTGGCTGTTGAGTTCTGGAAAAATGCTAATAATTCATAGATAAAATGTATCACTTCATAAAAGTAACCTAAGTGTAATGGTAAACTATAGAAAACTACTTAAGAAAGTTATACAATATTTAATTTCAACAGGATTGAATTCAGGTGCTGTTCATGGATTGCATCTATTAACATCATCAGGTTACTTTTATTTCTTCTCTTTGTTCTCTGGGAACCAAACCATCGAAAGTGTTCCATCAACATGGAAAATGAGCTAAAATGGGTATAATTCATATTCTACAAATACATGGGGAAACTCCCTCCCATGTGGACGCACATTCATGACTGTTCATATAAACTTTGTTTTTTTGAAGAGAAAAACTAGAAACTACCTGAATTTTGATCAACAAAGGCCACTGTTATATCTTACAGGGTTATCATATTATGCTCTAAATTGCAGTCTTAACCTATAGTCCCACAATGTCCTTCCTCTCCAATCTATTTTCCATACTGTCCTCACACTCACCTTCTGATACTCAGATCTTTTCTTGCCATTTAATGCTTTAAAACATTTTATGATCCTTCACTTTCTCCCTTATCAGTCACAGATGAAGTCCAAAGTCTTTAATATGGCATTTGAGGACCTCCACCATGAAGCCCAAACTGCCTTTCTGGGCTTATTGTCATTAACTATAAAATGAAATGACATAGAGTAGTTAAAAGGCATGAACCAGATATATATCAACATGGGTAGACCTCAGGAAGCAGCATTCAATTTAAAAAGACAAATTATAAAATGGCATGGTTTATTTGATGCCATTTACATACCTTTACAATTTAATAAAAATATACTATTATTATTCAGACATACAGATGAAAATGTATGTAAATTATTTAAAATTTATGAAAGTAATTGTCTTTGGAGCAAAATTTCAAACGATGAGGACTTCACCTTCATCTATAGTATTTTATAACTTTAACAAGGTTTGAAGGAAATTTTTAAAAATTAGCAGGTCTGTGTAAAATATTTTTTCATCACAAGTTCTGCGGCAAGAAATATATTCTCAACCATTTAAAAATAGTTATTTTTAAGGGCATGCAGGCTGATTTCAAGCCAACTTTGAGTAATGCATTCTCTAACTTCATATGTATTCAATTTATGTCATTATATTCACATATATTACTTGAATATTATTGATTAAAATGTAATTTTTCAATTAAATTAAATTTCATTTTAACCTTTTTTCCCTTATAAATTTCAGTTTTTTGGTTAAATTAATGCTTTTGTATAATAAGAAACTTTTAGTGTTAATTTTTGACCAGGAGTATTTGCCTAGAAATTTACAGTTTGGCTCAATCATATTTATAGTGCTGTGCAACCCATGAGGGTGGAGTTTTGCCAGTAAAATCAGAATATATTTTGCTCTGAACTGGAAAGCACACCAAGAGAGCAAAATGGGCTGAGTGTACCTAAAGCATCAGCCAACTGAAAGCGCTAAAGCAGTAACATCTGTGAAGAATTTTACACGTGTTTTTTAAATCACCGAAATCACTTTAATGAGGAAAATTAGAACATTTTTGTACTTCCAAATACAGATTTTACGATTACTGGTTTGTTTGTTATTTAATTCTGAACCTCATGTGGTTATTGTTCTCCAAATTTTTTCGGTGTTTAGGTACATTGCTCTGTAACGCCTTTTGTCTTTTCAGCTCCACTTATGGAGACACTCTCCTGGGTGTTTCCAGAGTCTTTTGGAAAATGTCCTTTCATCAGGGAGCACCCAGCTCTGCCATTTGTCAGTTTGAATGTTCTGGAGTTCAAAGTCAGCACAGGACCGTGGAGCAGGCTGTGTCCACAGGCCCTGCAGAAATGACCTCTAGTTCATAGAGCTGAAGGGACATCTGCAGCCCAAAGCCAAGGGAATGACGTCCACAGGCTAACTGTCCCAAGAAGATGCCAATTGAAAGCAAAGAAAAAAAAAAAAACACAACTCTTCATCAAATGAGGCAACCTGGGAAAACAGAGAGATCCTTGAAAGGTTTGACTCCAGAACGTCTATGCAGCAGTTTGCCTGATAGCTCATGGAGGCTGCTCTTTGTTTTTCCGTTGGAGATCATGCAGGAATTGACTGCCAAACATGCCTTACACCTCCATGCCATCTAATTATAGCCTGTAACACTCGGGAGTGCTGACAGTGCTGAGCTATTGACTCTTGACACTCTCTAAAGCTCTTAATTATCTTTTCACATAAGCCCCTTTCAGACCTGTCAACTTCTTTGTATTGTTTATGGAGAAAAAAAAGTAGCATATTAAGATTTCAGGACTATGCGCTCACAGGCAACTTGCAGTCACACTTGTGAGTTTTCCTGAATGTCTCTGCACTCACACACACCCAGACAACGAAGAGGGTTTCAGATTGTGGAATACAGCTGCAGGATGGCGATGTGCAAAGGAAAGACTAGTTACCAGGCAAGATGAAATAACCCAAGCTTTAATCAACCTGTCACTGACGTCATTTTTAACCTTTCTCTCAGAGTTTATGTGTACATTTGTGTGTGTTGATACACATATGACCGATCTTATATATGGTGTCTAAACAAAGTTTTTAAAATTCATTCAAAACATTACTAAATTTTTAACTCATCATAGAATTTGGTAATTTCAAAGAGATATCCATTTTTATCTTAAGAATTACTTTATATGACTTCAATGTGTAAATATGTAAAAACTACTTGCATATATTTTGTCTTATTGGATATTCAAATAACCCCAAGAGATAATGAAAACTGGAATCATTACTAACTGTGACAATTTCAGATGAGGCACTGTAGCTCAGAGAATTGAAATAATTTGCCTAAATTCCTCTAGTAAATGGAAAAATAAAACTATATTTCATCTTTAAAAAGATTTGGGTTCTAAAGTTAGCACGTGAGGCAAATTTGTAAATAATCGAAATTATCATTAAAACACCTTTTATGCCCTTCATTTTTTTATGGGCTGAATAACTCTCAAAATTTGTAAGTTAAAGCCTTAATCCCCAAAGTGATGGCATTCTAAGATGGGTTTTTGGGAAGTAATTAGGCTTAGATAAGGTAGTGAGAGTAGATCCCCAATGATGAGATTAGCTACAAGAAAAGAAAGAGACATCAGAGCTCTCTGCGCACAGAGACCCCGTGGAAAGGCCATGAGAGCTCACAGTGAGAAGGCAGCTGTCCAGAGGCTAGGAAGCAGGTCTCCACAAGGAGCCAAATCTGCCAGCATCTTGATCTTGAACTTCTGCCTCCAGAACTGTGAGATATAAATGTCTATTGTTTAAGCGACTCAGCCTATAATATATTGTTGTAGTAGGCTGAGCTAACCAAGACGTCCATAAAATATAATATACAGATCTACTATGTCCCAGTTAGCCCAACATAGTCTGTTGCTGGTATTGTCTTAGATGTTGCTGTCGCTGCTATTTTTTCCCCAACACTGGAACCAACTGCTTCCTCCTTGATAGAAAACCAGGTGATGTACTTGGTTGGCATTTCTGCACTGCGCTGTGAAAAAAAAAGGCTGCAAACCCCAGAATCAATCTCCAAATACTAAGATGGGGACATCACTAGAGGTAACAGGAACTGAGTCCAGCTGAAGTAGGAGATTCACAACCTATCACTGGGCACACATTCACCCCCAGTGTCATTTAAATTATTATATTCTCCTCCCTTTCTCATTTTTCCCTTTCTGGATTGTTGAAGTTAAATGAACAAATCGTAATTCTATAGCATACTTGGCATTTGATTCTGATTTCAGTCCTTTCTTCATATGCTTTTTTATTCATTTCTACCTTGTTGAGCTAGGGAAGGAAATGGAATAGAGTCTGGCCCTGAAAGAACAACACAGCCTTCTCAGTTTTTTTCACTTAAAATAATAAAACTTACCAAACTTCAGCAATGAGCATATCAAGTGTTTCATGCCTGGAAGTAAAAGGGCAACAGGAGAGCAGAAAGAAAGGAGTGGCCATGAAATGTGGAGAATATACTCATTTAAAACTCCAGATTATGCTTCTTAACTGAGGGAGACAGCTTTTTTAGGTGAAATGGTTATCCCCAGGTTGACGATTTAAATCTCATTTACCAGAGAGAATGTGAGTGAAGAGCAAAGCGCCGTAACTGAGATAACAACACTAGAGGTGTGCCTAAGAATAGACTCCAGGTGCTTGGATGGCCAAGTGGGACACTTTGTACCAAGACAGCAAAGTGCAGAGAGAAGAAGGCTAAGCAGACCAAGGTGTAAGCAAGGCTAAGATTCTCACTGTTTGCTGTTCAACACATCATTTTACTCACTGAGCATCAGTGTTTTCTCAACTGTAAATCTACAACAATGGCACTGTCCTGTATACATGACATTTCTATTAATGATGGGCTGCATATAAAACAGTGGTCTCATACGATTATAATGGAGCTGAAAAATTCCTGTCACCTAGTGATGTCATAGTCTTTGTGATGTCATAGTGCAGCTCATCACTCCCATGTGTGTGGTAACACTGATGAAAACAAACCCACTGCACGGCCAGTCATGTGAAAGTACAACACATACAATTAAGCACAGTCATAATACTTAATAATGGTAATAAACGACCCTGTTTATAGTTTATGTATTTACTCAACTATACTTTTTGTCATTATTGTAGTGTACTTTTTCTACTTATTAAAAGTTTTTCTGTAAAACTGTATGCTGTTATGCCTCATACATCTCATGTTTACTGTATCTTTTGATCACATCATTTTCTCTTGTGTTTTGATTTAATACCATGGCACTTTATAAATTTGGTGTAGTCTAAGTATACAGTGTGTATAAAGTCTACAGTATTTACAGTAACGTCCTCGGCCTTCACACTCACTCACCGCTCCCTCACTGACTCATCCAGAGCAACTTCCAGTCCTGCAAGTGCCATGCATGGTAAGTGCCCTATACAGGTATAGAGTTTTTTATCTTTTATATTGTGCTTTTACTGGAACTTTTCTGTGTTTAGATACACAAATACTTACCATTATGTTACAACTGCTAACACTGTTCAGTACAGTAACATGCTGTACAGGTTTGTAGCCCAGGACCAATAGGTTATAAGATATAGCCTGGGTGTGTAGTAGGCTACGCCAGTAGATTTGTGTAAAACCATTATATGATGTTCCCACAATGATGAAGGCACCTAACAAAACATTTCTCGTATTGAGTTCCCATTGTTTAACAGTGTTTGACCACCCTTAGTTTACAAGTTTGCTGCAAAGATCAAATATGTAAATGCGTCTAAACACCTGTAACACAACGTTTGGCAGTGTCGTTCATCATCTGCTTTCACCAAAACTGGGTCAAAAGGGAACAGAAATTCACAATAAAATGACCAAACTATCAAATGCATCAACCGTAATCTTATAATTGCATTTATAGACTGACAATAAAGATAATTCCATTGACATAGTAACCACTGTCATTCACACTATGCTATAATGGGATTATATTATAAGAATTATAAGAACGGAAGATAAAATTATATGGTTGTTTGTGTTGCTTATATATGAAAGGCGTCTTCTATGAAAAGAAGAGCAATCATAATTCAAGTCCAGTATCAGGCTGAGTTATCAATATTCTCATTTGAAACGTGGTAATAGAATCAATTTTCAGACATTCTTTTATTTCTTGTTTGTTTTAAAAAACATCATTTTCTTAGTATGAAAAGACCTGTAACCCTGGCTGGTGTGGCTCAGTGGACTGAGCACAGACCTGCAAACCAAGGAGTTGCCGGTTCAATTCCCAACCAGGCACATACCTGGGTTGCGGGCCAGGTCCCCAGTTGGGGCAGTGTGAGAGGTAACTGATCAGTGTAACTCTTGCTCATTGATGTTTCCCTCCCTCTCTTTCTCCCTCCCTTCCCCTCTCTCCAAAAATAAATAAAGAAATAAAACCTTTTTAAAAAGTCATAGATTTGAAAATATTAATTTTTTTCTTTTTCTTAATTAAATTTATTGTGGTGACATTAGTTAAAAAGATCACATAGGTTTCAACTGTATATTTCTATGATACATAATCTGTATATTGCATCGTGTGCCCACCACCCAAAGTCAAATCATTTGCTATCACTATATATTTGGCCCCCTTTACCCTTTACCACACCCCCCGCCTCCTTTTCTCTAGAATTTTAATTACAATAATAATTTTTACATAATTTATTTTTATTATTTAATTTTAATCTTAAAGCAGGTAGGCAACAATTGCACCATATAAAAGCAAAAAGAACTCAAAGGATGAGAATATGCCCAAATACCTATGTGTGAATTTCTCAATCTAACCTTTGTATATTCCTGCAGGTTTCTGATTCCTCCCAACAGGGATAATGCAGAGTGGATTTCAAAGGGAAAAGCCCTGCTGTAGCTATCTAGGAAAATTCACTATGAGGTACAGTTTTAGAGTCTGGGTTTGAAAACAGAAGATGACCCCTTCCAAGTGGAAGTAAGCAGTAGAGAAACAGCAAAGATCAAAGGAACAAATGGTTGGCAGGAGAAAGACAAACCTCAGCTTTAAGTTTGCATCTCCTCCTCAGACATCAGTGCCTGCCAGCTCTCTCACTGGGTGTGCAATGAGGCTCTTTCTCAAGACTACTTCTTATAGGTTTACATCATCTTCTGCAGTCCCACCTTCAATAAGCTGCCTCACATGGTATTAGGTAATTTTTATTGGGCACTGGATATAGGGATATATATGAGAATAAAGACAATATTAGAATAAGTGAGAAGATCAAATGTATCAGTTAGGATAATGGTCAACAGAGGTAAATGGTAGATATTTATTTTTTGTCTCACAAACAAGATGTAAAAAAAAAATATGTAAATCAATGTTTAAAATTTAGAATATTTTTTCACATAGAAACAAGTTCATCAGTAATGGTAAATTTGTCCTGTTTTACCAACAATCTGACATTATTTTGCAATGTACACAGTATAGGATGCAGTGTAGGGAAATAGGAAATAAGGATAGGTTTAATTCAAATGTTTTGTTAGAAATTAGTACAAGAAAAGTCAAAACTTATTAAATTATGTATTTTAAACTTGTAGAATTCATTGTATGTCAATTAAAGCTCAATTAAACTACTTTTTTAGAGTTCAAAAAGAGTTAAAGAAGTCCCTTATCTCCCCTTCCTCCTACAGTCTTAGACACCACATAATAGAAGAAGAGAAAGTAAATTTCAATTGGCCTGATCCCTGCTGAAGCTGAACTCAGTGAAAGTTACAGAGGCCATTGTGAGCTGACCTCAAACCAAAAGAGAATTTAAACTGCCATCTTCACCTAAAAACTTGGTCTAATCTATAAACAACATATTTGCCAATGAATCAGTCTTGCTCAGAATTTGAGAATTGGCTGTAACCGTTTAGCAACAATCATCTCCTTTAATTTGTTTACTTGTCTGTGTTAACTGTAGAACAATCAGAAAACAAAGATGGTGAAAAAAAAAATCACATTTAATCCTGCCTCTGGTGATCCTCTTATTATTAACTTTTGGTATTTTAAATTCTAATTAGAGAAAATATGGACACAGATCATTCAAAGTGCTATGAAAGCCAAAAAAATCTGTATTAGGTTTTGGAAATTCCCTTGGATTTGGTTTTTGAATATCAGGAAATCATTCACATGTCAAATTCCTATTATCTTCTTGCCTACAGAGAGTAATTATTTCATAATGAAGAATTTCTTTTCTAGCTCCTTATGAACTAGAATAAATACAGCTTTATGTCGCCATTTATTTATTCGCATAAATAAAATACAATTTCAATATGATGATTTTCTCAAGTCAGTGTTTACTTGCTACATTTACACCGATAGGCAACCCCACAAAGTGCCTGGTGCAATGCCTGGAACACAGTAGGCACCAAGTAGTTGGGGTTCTGTCCAATTATCTCTTATAGTGCCCACAGGTTATTTCACCTTTTTAATCTGCCTTTGTTGAGTTACGGGAATAAAAAGATCAAATGTTCATCTTCTTGACAGCGATAATCATGTGATAGTTTATGATGTTAAGAGTCACAGAAAACTCTCTGTGTGTACTTTTGCACAAACATGAGCAAGTCCTACTAAATCACTATTCATATTTCCTAAAGTCTGAGGACTAGCTGCATCAGAAGTATTGAGTATGAACTTCATGTTAAAATTTAGAGTTTCAGGTCTTAACTGAGACTTAACAGGCTCAGGATTTCTTACAGAAGCTGGGGGGTCAGAAATCTGGAACTTGAACACATCTTTCCATAGACTTAATTTTTTTGTTTTTTATTTAAATTATATTATGCTGTTTATGCTATTACAGTTGTCGCAGTTTGTTCCCCTTTGCCCCTTTCCACCCAACCCTCACCCCAACTCCCTCAGGCAAACCCTACACCTGTATCCATGTCCATGGGCCATGCATATATGTTCTTTGGCTAATCCTTTCACCTTCTCTCAATCTCCCTCCTCCTGTCTTATAGCTGTCAGCCTGTTCCATGTTCCTTTGCCTCCGATTCTATTTTGCTCATTAGTCTATTTTGTTCATTAGATTCCACATTTAAGTGAGATCATATGGTATTTTCTTTCACTGACTGGCTTATTTCACTTAGCATAATCGTTTCCAGGTCCATCCATGCTATTACAAAAGGTAAGATTTCCTTCTTTTTTATGGCCAAGTAGTATTCCATTGTGTAAATGTACCATAGCTTTTTATTCACTCCTCTACTTATGGACTCTTGGACTGTTTCCAGATTTTGGCCCTTGTAAATTACACTGTTGTGAACATAGGGATGCATATATTCTTTTGAACTGGTATTTCAGGGTTCTAAACCTATAGTTCCAGAAGTGGAATCACTGGGTCAAAAGGCAGCTCCATTTTTAATTTTTTGAGGAAACTCTATACTGCTTTCCACAGTGGCTGCACCAATCTGCGTTCCCGCCAACAATGCACAAGGGTTCCCTTTTTTCCACATCCTCACCAGCATTTGTTGTTTGTTAATTTATTGAAGATGGCCATTCTGACAGGTGTGAGGTGATATCTCATTGTGGTTTTAATTTGCATCTCTCTGATGAGTAGTGATGTTGAGCTTTTCCATAGACTTTAATATTCACTGAAGTTTATGATCTATTGCCTATGACGCTCACTCACAAAGAGTGGGTAATGAATTTAATTTGAAAGGTGCTCAGTGCACAAAATCATTCTCTTCCAGTGTTAAAAGAAACATTATGAGGAATAAAAATGTGTGGGAGCCTGCAGCTAGCATGTCTATAGTCAACATTGTTGTATCGGTTTATAAAAATCTTCGTTGAAATGCAATTATGTGGTACTTGAAGATGCTTATAATCCAGTGACAAGATGCCTTTCATTCTTAAGTCTACAACCAATCCAGTGGGTCAATTTTCCTGAGTTCATGGTCCTCTTCCCTCATGAGTCCTTATACCCTCAAACTTTCATGAACCACATTATCATTTATTCATTAATGAGACTTATTTTCTGAGGCTAGTTCTTGACCATAAAACCTCTCTTTCCTGAAAGCTAGACCATGAGATCGCTGTCCACATATAAATGATTTTATGGTTTACATCTCTCCCAAAAGAACTAAGAAATTTCACCAAGACAGGGTAATAAGTAAGAGGGGCCGTGCTTTCTTACAGGCCTTTCGCCACATTCTTAGAGTAGCAATTTTCCAGAAAGCACTGCTGGCCAAAACAAGCTGAGTGACCATTGAAGCATTCTTGTGCTGACCACTGGGATCAGGGCCCTTCCTCCCACAGAGAGCCAGGCCAGCTAGCCCGCCCCTATGAGAAGACACAGGGGAAAGGCATGCTGTTCAAATCAGTGTCATTCCCTGACTGTGCCTCTCACAAGCACACACATGCCCATAATACTGATTACAAGCTTTTCTTAATTCCTTCGGGGATTTGTCAAAATTTTGGCCTTTCTATCCTTGTTAAATGACACTTTAAACAAAAATGATCAACGTGACCATATTATAGGTCAGAGACTGTGTGAGTTGGTGTTCTAACCCTAAATTTTAATGCACACTGGTTAACTGTTCACCAATTCAATATCATCTTCTCTCCAGGCACAAAAACCAGCTGTATCCCTCAGCCATCCTTGCAAATAGGTGTGGCTGTAAGCCTGAGTTCTAGCCAATGGAAATTGAGCAGAATGGTTATACACCACTTCCAGGGCTGGCTCCTAAAAACCTGCCCTGCCTTATCCTCTGCGTTCCTTCTCTTCAAAAAGCTTCATGCATAGCAGTGTTGGAAGCCACGTGTGGAGATGATGAAGCCAAAACAAGAAAAAATCCAGGTCCTTGAATTATCACATGGAAAACAGCCCACCAATAAGAAATACCTCTTTTATATGTGCCAGAAATAAAATTCTGTTGAGTTAAGGCACTACAATCAATTTTAGATTTATCTGGTATAGTGGCTAGTTCTACCCTACCCAAGGAGTACAACACAGGTTGAAAACAAACAAGTTACATTCAATAGATGTTGAGTTCCCAAAATATACTTCCACTTCAACTGCAAAAAGAAAAAAAAAGTTTTTTTAAAGAGTATCACTGAGAAAGGAGTTCAAGGAGTTCAGCTTTAAAATAAAGATAATCGTTGGCAAGAGTTCACAGAACATCTGTACATTATCTTCAGGTAGGAATGACAATGTTCTCATTTCCAGGTAAATGAGAACTAATGCCAAAAGAGGTGAAGTGACATTTCCAAAATAACCAAAGTGATATCCAAAATGATGAGGGAAGACACTGGCATTCACACCTTGGTTTTTTGACCCTAGATCTATTGCATTTTTTCCCAAACCAACGCTGCCCTTTGCACTTTTTTTTTTTAGTTAAGTAATTTATTTTATTTTTTAGAGGAGAAGGGAGGAAGAGAGGGAGAGAAACATCAATGTGTGGTTGCCTCTCAAGCACCCCGTACTGGGGACCAGGCCCACAATCAAGGCATGTGTCCTGACTGGGAATCGAACCAGTGACACTGGTTTGCAGGCCAGCATTCAATCCATTGAGCCACACCAGCCAGGGTAACCTTTTGTACTCTTGACAAAAGCTCTTCTAGCCACTTCTCATGGAGAGCAAAATCTACTCAACTTTGTTTGCCATCAGGCAGACACAGTAGAGAGCACCCCTATTTCATTTCAGGGCCTATTTGTAATCTGAGTAGAGAAACTAGAAAGTCGAGAGTTTCCTACTTCTGTTTCTCATGTACTCTTTCAAGTTTCCAATGCTGTCTTCAAATTCTTTTGCTCTGATTTGAAACTCCAAATCCCAAGCTCTGATTCTCAAATCATATTGAACTTGCTTCTAATATCCTGATTCAAAGCTATTTCATTTCATTTAACTAGATTTTCTGAGTTGAAAGTACCAGTTTTTTTTTAATCCCTTTTCTCATATAAGAGGACAGAACAAATGTAAGCAACCAAGTTTGTCTTATTGGGAAGTAGAATGACCATGGCTACACTCGTTCCTTGTTCTAGGTTGAGAAGAATGTCCCTCAGTTGCAATTTCTATAAAATTTCTACTGGCAAAGGATTAGATGTTAGTTGGTTTTGCTTCACAGGTCTTTTCCTTTTAAGCCCAGCAGACTTTCTCTCTATGAGCTGCATTGACTTCTCAGCTGGCTCTAAGGCAACCCATCCCACTGGAACACCCATTCTGCTTCTCAGTGGGATAGCAGCCATGCACTATCCTATGCAGTACAATAGTATGCCAGCACTATCGTGATAATAATTTACAGTGGGAATTGTTGCCTTCTCAGCCCTTTTAGTATGGCTGTGTATACAAGTATAAATATGCCCAGGGACAAGGTAAATATGTTCAATTATTTTATTGCATTATTTAAAAACATGCACATCCCCTCAAGTACTGAAAATAGCCAAAGTAAAGAACAAAAATAAGTCATGTGATCATCAAAAGAAGGGCCAAATCCAAAATATGCCTTCGGTTTGTGGTCGAATCGGTTTGATGATTATTGTCTTTTTCATCTTACGTCTGTTTCTTTTATGTTATATTTAAATTAATTACACATGGAAATATTTCTACAGTGAGATATGGCAATGATTTTCTGAGAACAAAGCTCAGTGGAAAATACTTGGGGAGACATTTGATGCAAAATTATGACACCTTTTATTTTGTTCTAATCTTGAACTCTAACAATGCAAAACACTGCCTATGGCAATTCTGTCAGCCTTGTTTTCTCTTGTGAAAGAAAAGGAAAAAGAGAGAAAGAGAGAGAGGAAAAGAGAGAAAGAGAAA
>PVJD01001494.1:0-96842 GCA_004026545.1 Mormoops blainvillei
GGGCCGGGTTTAGGACGAACCAATTAGAGGCCCCATGTGGCCTCCGCCCCTTCCACCCCCTCCCGAGGTCAAACGCCGTTGTCAGTTGCAAGGTGGCCTGTGAGGGAAGCAGGAAGGCACCTAGTAGGGACCGGCGAGAGGGGCGGGGGGCGGGGGGGCGGTGGTCAGGGGAGCCGCTCGGCTCTGACGTCCCGCTGCTCCAGGTCCGCCGCGGTTGCTGCGCTCGCCCGCCCACATGGCTCTGAGAGGCCTCTCCTCGCGGCTGCTGAGCCGCAGACCCCTCCTGCCCTCCCTGCGCTTCTGGGGCTCGGCGGCAGCGCTGACTGGTCAGTGCTGGTGCGGGGGGAGGGTGGGGAGGGTGGAAGTGGAGCCTCGGGGACTTTTCCTGGTTGATTTTCTCATTCTGTGTTTGCAGAGAAGGGCGGGAGAACACGGGACCGACAGGCCAAATGTAAGGACCCCTCGTCGCGCGTGCGTCTCAGGCCCTTGGCCTACTGCCTGTCGGCCTCCGGTGGGCTCTGTCCCAGAGTCCGAGGGCTGCCGAGGCAGGGAGGCGGGGCCCGAGGCGCTCCGTCAGCAGTGAGTTTCCGGGAGAAAGTCTCCTAGCCAGCCCTGTTTGCAAACCCCATCCCGCCTCGAGCCAGATGTGGGTGGAGGATTCTGGGAGTGGAGGGCGCGGTGGGCTGAGGGAGGTGTGGGCCGGGCTGAGTTGAGCACTGCTCCATGTCCCAGCCTCGCGTCCCGAGTTTGACTGGAGGGATCCTCTGGTGCTGGAGGAGCAGCTGACAGCTGATGAGATCCTCATCAGGGACACGTTTCGCACCTACTGCCAGGAGCGCCTCATGCCCCGCATCCTGCTGGCCAATCGCAACGAAGGTGCCCAGGCGGGCTAGTGGGCACCCTCCTCCATACTCACCACCCCTGCCTGCTCTAGCCAGGCCTCTGGACCTCTCTGTCCCTGGGCTGGGAGTTCCAGTGGGCAAGGGCTGGACCTGAGCTTGGGCATCTGTCCCTTTGCAGTTTTTCACCGGGAGATCATCTCAGAGATGGGGGAACTTGGTGTTCTGGGCCCCACTATCAAAGGTAGGGACAACTTTATCTCCACACTCTGCAGCCCCAGCCGTGTGCTGAAAAGCTCCTTGGTTTCCCTGATCCTGGGTTTCCCAGTCCTTAAAGTGAGGCTGTTATCCTTCTGTCTAATTATAGGAATGAAACGAATAAACCCTTAAGCTAGGGCCAGCTTGGTGCCTCCTCCTTGGGTAGCCCCTATGTATCTGTGTCCTGGGCCTCTGGCATCACTGGTCCCCTGGGCAGGCTTTGTCCCCCATTGCCCTATCCCCCCATCTCCCACTCCTCCACCAGGGTATGGCTGTGCTGGAGTCTCATCTGTAGCTTATGGGCTCCTGGCCCGGGAGCTGGAACGGGTGGACAGCGGCTACAGGTCAGCAATGAGTGTCCAGTCTTCCCTTGTCATGCACCCCATCTATGCTTATGGCAGTGAGGAGCAGAAGCAGAAGTACCTGCCCCGGCTGGGTGAGTGGCTACTGGTGGAAATAGTCACAGTGGTCTGGAACTCAGGAAGGGGGCTGTCCCCAGAGCCTCCCTTCTGTCCCTGCTTCAAGGACAGCACCAGTGGCCACTTGGACTCCCTGTCAGAGCCTGGGCTTCATCCTCTCCCAGCTCTCTCTTGACTCTCTCTGGCCCTTTCTCACCACCATCACTTCCCTATCTCCCTCTTGATTTGCTTTCTGTCTCCCCCCATCCCAGCTCAGAGTTTAAAGTCTTAAGTTCCTGGCTGGGTCCAAGAGGCCTCTGGTGACATTTCACCATCTATGTTCATCTCTTGACTGCTCTGCTCTAGTCAGACTCAGCTACTTGGCATTCTGTAAATGTACCACTAGGCCTTTGTACACCCTTTCCCCACTGCCAGGACTACTCTTCCCTGTACCTCCCCTTGTTTAGCTTTCACTGACCCTCAAGACAGTTTAGGTGACTCCTGCGGGGCCCCTTCCCCATCATGGTATTGTGACTATGGTGGAGGCAGGGGGGCTGTCTTTTCACTACTTGCAAGTGCCGTGAAGGCCGGGCCAGATCTGCCTTAGCCTGGCTCAGTGGAGAGGGTGACACTTTTCAGTTGAGGGTATAAATGAGTGGCAGGCAGACTCATAACTCTGTCTCACGCCTACAGCCAAAGGGGAGCTCCTGGGCTGCTTTGGGCTCACGGAGCCCAACCATGGGAGTGACCCTGGCAGCATGGAGACCAGAGCCCGCCATAACTCATCCAGCAGGAGCTACACTCTCAATGGGGCCAAGACTTGGTGAGGGACCTGGTTACCTCAGGTGGGTGGGCAGGAGCAGAGGGGCAGTGGCCAGACCCTCACTGCCTGTCCCACCCCCAGGATCACCAACTCGCCTGTGGCTGACCTATTTGTAGTGTGGGCTCGGTGTGAAGATAACTGCATTCGGGGCTTCCTGCTGGAGAAGGGGATGCGGGGCCTCTCGGCCCCCAAGATTGAGGGCAAGTTCTCCCTGCGGGCCTCAGCCACTGGCATGATTGTCATGGATGGTGTGGAGGTACCAGAGGAGAACGTGCTGCCCAATGCCACCGGGCTGGCGGTGAGCAGAAGCCACCTTGGGAACTGGTGTTGGGTCCTATGCTGATTCACCTTTTTTAGGCAGGCTCTGTGCTGGAACCCAGCTGGGACCAGACAGACAAGGTTCCTGTGCACTGCCCCTTTCTGGTGACTATCTCTGCCATACTGGCTCTGCCCGGGGCTCATGGGCCTGAACCAGCTTAATCCTTTGGTGCACGCACGTCTTCCTGTCTCCTTACGTTAGCCCCTAGGTCTGAGCAGCCGATCCAGATCCGGGACTGGGTAGACCTATATGCAAACCAAGAGTGAGCAGGCACTGAGCAAAGCCTGCCTTGCATGAGCTTTGGTGCCAGGGCCATGTGTGATTTCAATGGCCTCCCTGAGTCCCTCTGCTTTTACACTGACTCTGTGTCTGGGTGTCTGAGGAGGAGGTGTCCCCCTGCTTCAGAGGTGGTTCTGCACTGGCCCTCTTAGCTCCTTCTGGATGGGGCTAAGGCCCTCCTCTCAATCCTATAGGGTCCCTTTGGCTGCCTAAACAATGCCCGGTATGGCATTTCCTGGGGCGCTCTTGGAGCTGCTGAGTTCTGTTTTCACACAGCCCGGCAGTACACTCTGGACAGGTGAGTGGGGGCTGCCTTGCGAGCTCCTGGGGGCACAGTGGGGCTCAGGTTCCATCCTTTAACCCACCGGTGACTCCCCTGTCACCACCCAGCAGACCTAAGCTCTGTGCTCTGGGGAAGTCCTTCTGAGCAGTGATGGGCTGAGTCAATGACAGGGCCAGGATGTACTACGCTGGGGTTGAGGCAGCCTGGAAAGGCTTCCTGGGTCAGTGGGGCCCTGGGACAGGACTGGGGACTGGACGCCCCCCGCCTCCCCACATACACTTTAACTTACCCTGACTGTATCTGTCTAGGGTACAGTTTGGTGTCCCACTGGCTAGGAACCAGCTGATTCAGAAGAAGCTGGCGGACATGCTCACTGAAATCACGCTGGGCCTTCATGCCTGCCTGCAGCTTGGCCGCTTGAAGGATCAAGACAAGTAGGGGCCACTTGCAGGGGGAGGCAGAGGGGAACAGCTGTGGCAGAAGAACCCTGTGCTTCTCCTGGGCATGCTGGTTGCCGGCCCTGAGGAGTAAGGTCCCTCCTGCCTGGTGGCCCTTGGGGTCCCAGTCCCTTCTCTCTCTTGGCCTCAGTGACGCCCCCTGCTTATCCCTCATTGGGAAAGTGGTGTCTGCTGCTTTGACCATAACATGGGAAATCCTCTCCCTGGTTGGTTTGCCTAGGGTGTAGGGGTGCCTGGCACAGGGCCACCTCTTTGTAATCAACACTAGTTACGTGTCTGTGCTGCTTTAGGGTCACGCCAGAAATGGTCTCCCTGCTGAAGAGGAATAACTGTGGGAAGGCCCTGGACATCGCCCGTCAGGCCCGAGACATGCTGGGGGGAAATGGGATTTCTGATGAGTATCATGTGATCCGACATGCCATGAACCTGGAGGCTGTGAACACCTATGAAGGTGGGGGGCTGGACCCTTCAGGGAATGGGGATGGTTACCATGGCCTCACTGTCTGGAGAAGAGGGGCAGGGAGAAGGGTGGGGACAGCACACTTGAGTCCTACTCCCAGTTGTCATCACTGACAGCATGAGCCGAGGCAGGTCCCATGCTGTATCCCTCATCTGGAGTGGCTCACACTGGGACCTAGGTGGTGAGGTGCTCTCTGGCCTTTCCTTCATGCTGCTTGGAGGAGGGGTGCCCCCAAGCCTGCTGCTGGCTTCCTCAGGCAGCCCCAGAGTGGGGCATGATGCCCAGTGAGCCAGTGATGCAAAGGAGAGTACACACAGGCCATTCCGTGTTAAGAGAAAAAAAGAAAAAACCATTTGCAGACTGTGGTGTTTGTAGCTGGCAACTGGCTGTGATGCAAATGGGGCCCAGAATCCATTGCCTCCTGGGAAAATAAATGTGGAAAAAGTGAGGCTGAGTCCTTGGAGGTCCAGGAGCTCCCTAGGCAGAGACAGTGAAATAGTTTGTGTGCTATTCTGGATGGAACATTCCAGAAACTGCAAGAAGGGAGGCGTGGGGGTAGGGGGTCCTACATGTAAGTCAATGACCTCGGGGGTAAGAGGAGGGGGCCTTCAGATGGTTTTATGAAGGAGAAAGGGTCAGGTATGCGCTTTAGAAAGTAAACAGTTATTTTGCACCATATGAGGGAGGCGGTAACCTCTGTGTTCTGCCCCTAGAAGCTGAGGAAGAACAAGTGAGAGCAAGAGGCATGTAGTGTTACTCAGACTCAAAGGGGTGGGGTGGGGTGTGGGTGGCAGCTTCAGGACAGGGTAGCTCAGCTGTGCAAGTCATTAAGTGTTTGCCTTCCCATCCCTCCCGTGGAAGGGCCCGATGTGTTTCCAGAGCCCATCAGAGCTCTCTACCCCTATGGGAAGGAAGCATGTCTGGGCTGAAAAGCAAATATTTAATGAACTATGCAGGGCTGGGCTGGGGTAAATTTGCCACATATTAGGGACACCAAAGCTGGATCCATGATGGTGGCTGGACTCACTGCCTTTGGGTCTAGCACAAGTTTGTTTTTGCCAAGATGCATTACAGAACAGTGAGAAACAATTTTTTGTGTGGCCAGAATGGTGGCCTCTGAGCCTTCTCTTGGGGGCTGTCACTAAGAGATGACTCTCTCAGAAAGCTGTCATCATTCACCATCTTTATGGGCTTGTTCTTCTTCCAAAGTAGTAGCCTTGGGAGAGACAAGAAGATTGACTTTAAAGAGAAGTTGTGAGCTGTTAGGACTCCAAACTGACTTTGCATTTACCTTGTCCAGGTACTCACGACATTCACGCTCTGATCCTTGGAAGGGCAATCACAGGGATCCAGGCATTCACAGCCAGCAAGTGAACACATTCCCCGCCGGGGGCCTGGAGGGTCTTGAGCCCCTCCCCAGGGAGCTGCGCTGCTCTGAGCTTACTCAGGGCGGTGGCAGATGGAGCCAATTTTTATCGTGGGAGGTGAGACACTGATTTTTAAATTTCAAAATTTCCCTTTTGAAGTCACTCAAATGTGCTCCTTTAAAAGAAGATGGGACTTTCTGTACCAAGTTTCTCAATCTACATTTAACCATGAATGGGAATGGACTCCACTTACCTTGGAACAGAAGCTTCTCTTGACGGGGAGCAGGGAGAAGAAAGAGAGTAACACAGAAGCAACTTCTGTGAGACCTGACGTGGTGTCTGACCGAGCCACCACCCGCCTTGAGTTCCCTGTGAACCCTCTGACCCCCTCATCTGGGGGATAAGTGCCTTATGCTGGATGTTGGGGCAGAATGAGGAGGAGAAAGAATAATAAAGAGTCTGCATGTCTGATCCTTAGTGTTGGGCCACATTTACTTATAACCAGCTGGGTTATAAGCCCTTTCAGTCATAGGGAAAATGAACACACGCAGGGACTGTGAGGTGCTGAGGTGTGGTGGGGATTTCCCCCTACTCCCCCAGGGATCTAGCCCATGTCTGCATCTTTGGCTCTGCTGTAATAAGTAAACCTGGTTAGGCACTGCCCAGCACTGTGGGCAGAGGGGACTTTGCCCTTTCTGTCACCACAGAGCTGGCCACACAGCAGTGGAAATAACAATGGGCTGGGATGTCAGCTCCATTACACCACAATACAGGGGAGCATGGAGCCACAAGTGAGATGGCAGGAGCACCCAGGGCGTTATGGTAATACACCCTTGGTTTCTGTTGACATTTACTTTCGTCTTAGCCCCTACAACTCTCCTCAGGCTATGCCCCCCGTATGGATTCGGCCATACCTCTGGCTGGACACACAGGTCTTTGTACACGGTCTCCACAGTGTGGCACACTTGTTTGAGCTCTGTTTCCAAATGGCTGATCTTTGCCATTTTCTGGGTGAACTCTTGGAGCTTTTCCTGAATGATCTTGTTGTGGTGATTGTACAGCTGATACATCCTCTCCTCTAGCTTCTCCGCCAGGTCTGAAACCTTTTAAACAATAAAACATGCTCTTGGAGAATCAAACTAGAGGCATCACGAGACATTTTTAAGTGGCTCCCTAAGATTTCTGCAGTTTACCATATAAAAATGGTAAAAACAATTCCAGTGACTGGGAGTGAAATTGCCTACATTAAAAAAAATTTTTTTTTAAGCAAGATCGCAAAATTCTGTATATGTTATATGCTCCACCAGGTTAGGAAATAAGTACATAAAAGAGACTAGAGGAAAACATGCAATGAAGTAGCCTCTGGGTGGTGGGATCATAGGAATGTTTTTATATTTTTTTCTGCTGTGTTACACTTTACTTAATTTTCTATTCTGTGTGTACTGGTAGGGATGGGAGGGGGGAAAAGAGAGCAGGGAAGTCAACCTGTTTTCAAGAGATGTCCCACTCATGGGATCCCTTGTGCATTCCGAAGAAGCATCAGAGACAATCACTAATACCAGACACGATCATAACATCAGGCTTTGTTAGACCTAAGCCTTGGTCATGTCAAAGGACCCCTAATCTCCCGCCACAAGCCATTCGACTTCTGGAGGACAAATGGCTGTGTTAATGTGGACGATGCTTCAACCTCCTACTCCCATAGCCATTAGTGCTGGTACGTAATAAGGAGGCTGGGCTGTGAGTGCAGATGGAGCCTGGCCCTTCAGTCTGGCTTTCTCATTCAGGCAAATTATTTTTTAAAATTGATTTTTAGGGGAGAGAGAAACATTGATTTATTTTTCCACTTATGTAGTCATTGGTGCTTCTTTTATGTGCCCTGACTGGAAACTGAACCTGCAACCTTGGCCCATTGGGACGATGCTCTAACCATTTGAGCTACCTGGCCAGGAAAAATTATTTCTAAACCTTACTTTTCCCATCTATAAAATGGGTTTGTTCTTTGGGAACACAACAGATGCTCAACAGGGGTTCATTCCCTACGCCCTTCCCCTTTAACATACGGACTTTCCCCACCCTAACCACTGAGGCTTTGCTGTGTGTAGGGAAATCTCTCACCTTGATCTTGAGGCTGTCCCTGAAGTTGGTCATGAGTGCATGGTCCTTCTGCCTGCTCTCATTAATATTTTCAATCACCTCCTGGGCCCTCTTCTTCAGGATCTCAATGCTCGAGTCCAGAGAGGAAAAGTAGGGTCCTGACTTCCCTTCCGGCATCATCAGCTGGCGATTGGCACTGGAGGTGGCAATAGAGGGGCTGGAAACCTGACTTCTGAAAGTATAGGAAAACAAGGTCGACACCAAACTCTCCCCAGAGTGGCTGATCTGAATTAGCTCAATGGTGGAAGGAGAACCAGTGTTGTGTGTCTCCTGTGGGTGATGCTTGGTTATTTCATGCACACACCTGCCCTGAGAGGCAGAGACAGCATCCCCATTGTATAACTGAGAAAACAGACCTAGCCCTAGCTGGCGTGGCTCAGTGGGATGAGTGCCAGACTGTGAACCAAAGGGTCGCTGGTTCAGTTCCCAGTTGGGGCATATGCCTGGGTTGCAGGCCAGGTCCCTGGTCGGGGTGGGGGTGTGTGTGTGAGAGGCAACCACACACTGAAGTTTCTCTCCCTCTCTCTCTCCCTTCCCCTCTCTCTAAAAATAAATAAATAAAACCTAGAAAAAAGCAAAAACAAAAAAACACAGACCCAAAGGCACACATCGAATCCTCCCAAGTTTCCAGAACAAGGAACTATGCCTGACTCTGAAGCACAGTAATTTATGACATCAACTTACTGCTTTGAAATGAGCACCAATAATTCTATTTATGAATAGTATAGATGCTTTCTTAGATGGCTCTTCCTATCACTGACTTGCTGCATCCTTTTCTAAACGTTTTGGGAGATTTCTGCAGCCTATAGTCCACCTTGGGTCTAGTGTATCTGCACAACTTTGCTCCCACTAGATAAGGCAGCCCGTCAAGAGTTAACTATATTAAAAGTTTTTTGGTATGTAGATATACTTTACCTCCTCACCCAACCAAAAGAAGGACAACAGCAAATTTAAAAAAACAACAACAACCAGAACTGCCAGAAAACTGAACTGTATGAAAGTCCAACAACCAAGGAGTTAAAGAAGAAACATTCATCCAGACTGGTAGGAGGGGTGGAGCAGAGACAGGAAGCTGGGGCGGAGGGGATGTGGCAAGGCAGCAGCTGGAGGACGGGGCCGGTGAGACGGCAGCTGGTGGTCCCACATTTGTGTGCAGATAAACCATGAGGAACAATGGGAGCGAGACAGACCCACTACCTGGGGTTCCAGCGTGGGAAAAGAAAGCCTCAAAAGTTCTGGTTGTAAAAACCTGTGGGGGTTGTAGCTGTGGGATAAACTCCCAGCCTCACAGGAGAGTTAGTGGAGAAGCCCTCAGGATCCTAGAATGTACACAAACCTGCCTACCCAGGAACCAGCACCAAAAGGGCCCAATTTGCTCGTGGGTAGCAGGGGAAGTGACTGAAAGCCGCCAAGAGCCAACTAAGTGGCATTGTTCCCTTTTGGACCCCTCTTCCACATACAGTGCCACAAAGCTGCATGTGGGTTGCCCCACCCTGGAGAATACCTAAGGTTCCGCCCCTTACAACATAACAGGCTCGCCAGAGACAAAAAAAATATGGCCCAAAGGAAAGAACAGATCAAAGCTCCAAAAATAGAAGTAAGAGATGAAGAGATAGCCAAAGTGTCAGACCCAGAGTTCAAAACACTGGTAATCTGGATGCTCACAGAATTGGTGGAGTATGGTTGCAAAAGGGAGGAAAAAGTGAAGACTATGCAAAGCAAAATAAAGAAAAATATACAGGGAACCAACAGTGAAGGGAAGAAAACCCGGGCTCAAATCAACAATTTGGAGCGGATGGAAGAAATAATCATTCAACTGGAACAGAATGAAGAAACAAGAATTCAAAAAAATGAGGAGGGGCTGAGGAACCTCTGGGACAACTTTAAGTGTTCCAACATCAAATCATAGGAGTGCCAGGAGGAGAAGAGGAACAGCAAGAAATTGAAAACTTACTTGAAGAAATAATAAGAGAACTCCCCCAACCTGGCAAAGGAAATAAGACTTCCAGGAAGTCCAGAAAGCTCAGAGAGTCCCAAAGAAGTTGGACCCAAGGAAACACACACCAGAGCACATCATAATTACATTACCCAAGATTAAGATAAGGAGAGGATCTTAAAAGTAGCAAGAGAAAAGGAGATGGTTACCTACAGAGGAGTTGCCATAAGACTATTATCACCCGATTTCTCCAAAGAAACCTTACAGGCAAGAAGGGGCTGGAAAGAAGTATTCAAAGTCATGAAAGCCAAGGACCTACATCCAAGAATACTCTATCCAACAAAGCTATCATTTAGATCGGAAGGGCAGATGAAGTGCTTCCCAGATAAGATGAAGTTAAAGGAGTTCATCATCACCAAGCCCTTATTATATGAAATGTCAAAGGAACTTATCTAAGAAAAAGGTGATCAAAACTATGAACAGTAAAATGAAAACAAACTCACAACTATCAAAAACTGAACCTAAAAACAAAACAAAAAAACAAAGTAAGCAAACAACTAGAACAGGAACAGAATCACAGAAATGGAGATCAAATGGAGGGTTATCAGTGGAGAGAGGAAGGGGGCAGAATGGGGGAAAAGGTACAGGGAATAAGAAGCATAAGTGGTAGGCACAAAATAGACAGTGGGAGGTTAAGAATAGTATAGGAGAAAGAGAAGCCAAAGAACTTACATGTACAACCCATGGACATGAACTAAGGTGGTGGTGGGGAATGCTGGTGGGAAGGGGGGTGCAGGGCAGAGGGGAATAAATGGGAGGAAAAATTGGTACAAATTTAATAGCACAATTAATAAAATATACTTTAAAAAAGTTTAAAAAAATTCCTCACCTGAGGATAGATTGATTTTAGAGAGAGTTACATCAATGTGAGAGAGAAACATTGATCAGTTGCCTCCAAAATGTGCCCCTATGGGGAATCAGACTTGCAACCTAGATATATGCCCTGACCAGGAATTGAAGCTACAGCCTCTTGGTCTATGGGATAATGCTCCAACTAAGCCATCCAGCCAGGGCAAAAGATTTTTTAAGTGCACAAAAAAAGAGTTAGTAATGTTTGTCCCATACTGTACAAATGACTATAATAATGTAATTCGATTAAATATGTTAGCCAGTGAAATGGTAAAATTTTTGACAGCTGTCTAATGTAGCTAAATTAAATGAATAGAAGTAATAAGCCTAATTTATCTAAAAACTATTAAATCAGGGGTGGGGGAGACAACTTTAGATTGGGGCCAAGATCAGAAAAATCTAGGACTCTGTAAAGATAACTTTGCCATGGCTTATAAGTTTTCATTTAAAAAAATTTTTTTGGTTTATTTTTGGAGAGAGGGGAAGGGAGGGAGAAAGACTAGGAGAGAAATGTCGTTCTGCTACCTCTCACATGCCCCAACTGAGGACCCGGCCTGCAACCCAGGCATGTGCCCTGACCAGGAATTGAACCAGCAACCTTTTTGTTCACAGGCCAGCGCTTAATCCACTGAGCCACACCAGCCAGGGCTCACTTTGCTTTAAAAACAAAACTGGGAATTGCAGGTAATGCATTATTAATGAGGAATATGAAAAAAAAAGGTTGCAATCTGACCAGCAGACTTATTGCTGTTTTAAATTAAGGTAGAACATTTAAGGTTAACTTTCTTTCTTTTTCTTTTTTTGCTGTTTTTCTGTTTTGTCTGTCAGCACTTTCTATCTGCCAGGCACCACGTCACTGCATCCTGACGACCAGGCATTGGGGTCAGTCTGCTCATCATTACTGCATAGCTGAGGACACAGGCTTAGCCTGGTCACTTTCTCAGGGTCACCAGCCAGTCTGTGGCAGAACTGGGTATGGTGCACAGGCTGCCTGTCTCACAGCCCATGTCCTGCTTCCTCTTGGGTCCTCAGTATCCCTCTTGCCCTCTGAGGCCCTTCCAACTCTGAGACTTGGAAGTGCCAGCCATAGGGGTTCCTGAACACACCAGTTCACAGACAGCTATAAAGTCAGCCATGACCGGAAGCCAGTCAGTCACAGCTTAGAAAAACACATCTTGATTTTCTGATGCTTTCTTCACAAAAGTATTTTTCTTGGCTTTTTCTGACAGCCTGAGCTCTTCCTTCTGGCTGAGGACAGAAGTATAGTGAAGCTCCAGTAAAAGAGAGCCTGGGTGGACAGAGTCAAATCTGCACAAAAGTGTGCAGGCCCAAGGATTCAGCAGTGTCCTGGCCCTTGTGTCTTCCTTGTCGGATTGCCTCTTGCGTCTGTGCCTTTGTGCCCGCTCTCTGACTTGACCCATGAGACCTAACCAGACCACTAACTCCTTTGAGAAGCTGTCCAGGACCTCTGTGCCTACCACTGCATGAGCTTGTCTCTGCTCATGTCTCTATCTCCCCAGAGGGCTGGATCCCATTTATCTCTGCATACTTGGCACCCAGCACACAGTAAGTCCTCCACTGTTTGTTGAATGAATGAAGGAAACCTTCTGTCATATCTATTCCTCCCTCCTCTGGCTTCCCACACAGCATGCAAGTTCACTGACCTCCAAGACAAGATGCTGTGTTCAGTGCATTTTAAGATAGGAAGGTGTCTCCAACTGAGGCAGATATTTCTACAGCAAACATTTACACCAGCTGGAAAACAAGGAGCCAACTAAAGGCTCTGCGAGCATACTTGTCATGTTTGCTAAGGAATTTACAGCCTCTGAGCATAAGCATGCAATTACTCTTCGTTCTTAAGGGGAGGTGAGGCAGAAGGACAGGAGTTCAGGTCTGTGAGTGACACAATGACATTTTAACATGCAGACTTTTGTAATATCTGAATGTGCGCGGAGAACATGGAGTGCATCCAGAGTGCTTCTAAAAGGACAGCTATACTTTGCACCATGGTGATGGAGCTAGGGGCACAGGTTCAGAAACACCTGGCTTTTGACTTCCCTGAGACCTCAAGCACCAACTGCCCTCCTGTACTAAACCCAAGGCTCCATCACTTCACTCTCTGCCTGGTGGCCTCAGCCCCTCTTCCCTTCAATTCTATGTCACACTCACCCACCGAAACCCCACCCTGGTTATCTACAACCAAGCACTGCCTCTTTTCTCACACTCAGAAACCTCAGTGACACTGGAGAAAATCACAACCCAACAGGGTCACTACAGAGTGCTGCTCTCCAGTCTCAGAGCTGTCCTCAGAGATCTGGGCATCCTCTCTGTGCTCTGGTTATTCCTCCCATCAGCCATCCCAAAACATCATTCTCCCATCCCTGACCCCACACTTTTCTATCTGCCAGGCACCACGTCACTGCATCCTGACCCCACACTTTTCTATCTGCCAGGCACCACATCACTGCATCCTGACGACCACGTCACTGCACCACATCACTGCATCCAGACCCATTGGGGTCTGTCCGCTCATCATCTTTACCGCATAGCTAAGGACATAGGCTCAGCCTGGTTACTTTCTCAGGGTCACCAGCCAGTCTGTGGCAGAACTGGGTATGGTGCACAGGTTGCCTGTCTCACAGCCCATGTCCTGCTTCCTCTTGGGTCCTCAGTATCCCTCTTGCCCTCTGAGGCCCTCCCCTTACGCAATACAGAACTGTGCAGGCCAATAACCCCTCCACTGTCCCCCACAAATGTATCCACACTGTCCTTCCTCTTTCCAAACTCCCAACAGGGTGGGAGGGCGAGGTATTCTGGGCTCCTAAATCCATCCCCTGTATCTCACTCTGTTGTATATTTGACCTCTCCCTTCGGCTGGTCGCCCCCCAACACACATACCCCTAGGGCATGTTCATTTTAGATATATATTTTAAGATTTTATTTATTTTTAGAGAGAGGGGAAGGAAAAAGAGAGGGAGAGAAATATCAATGTGTGGTTGCCTCTTGTGCACCCTACACCGGGGACCTGACCTGCAACCCAGGCACGTGCCCTAACTGGAAATCAAAGCAGTGACCCCCTGGTTCACAGGATGGTACTCAATCCACTGAGCTACTCCAGCCAAGGCTCATCTTATATTTTAAAAACACAATACCACACACACACACACACACACACACACGCACACCCTTTTCCTTCAAGCATCAGTCTCCTTCTGCCAGTCATCTCCCTCTTTACTATCCATCACCACCAAGATTCTAGAAAGAGATGCCGACACTTTCTGAGCATATTTGTTCACCCCTCATGCTTGCTTCTTAGCCCACTGCAATCAGTTCTAAAATGAAGCAGCAACGGCCAAGGTCCCCAGTAACACCTGGCAAACACCTCCCTTGACTATGGGCAGCAGCTGGTGCTGTTGACCTTACCATTCCCGACACTTGGTGTCCCTAGGTTCTGTCCTTGGTCTCACTCTCTTCCCTTTACACCCTCGTGCACACCCCTGCTCCACGGCCAGCCCCATACATCCTCCCTACTGACCTCTCCTGCCAACCCCACAACACTCCACCCCTCCTCTAATGTACAACCTGTCATTCCCCAAAGGCCCACTTGCAGCTGGTAATATGCTAGCAGTCCCTTTCCCTGAGTCCTGCCTCTTCCAGAAACTCTTCTTTGGCTGGGTTATGCACACACAGCACCTACAGTGTCACTGCCTGAACCTCAGTCTTCCTTCTACCCTTCAGCAGGGCTCAGCCAGGATTCATTCGTCTTCATATCCTCACACCTGCTCCTCATGGTACGAGTAATAAAGGTGTGTCAAATAAAATGAATGACTAGCGGGGGCTTTCATTACCATCCACACTGCCAAGTCTCCATAACTTATAGTCCCTAGCGCACACCTCTTTCCTAAGCTCCCAGCGATGACTTACCAACCACTTCTTAGCCCTTGTCACTTGGCTGCCCCAGAAGCATCTCAAACTCCTCCACACTTGCACATTAAGATCACCCCACCCCCCACCCCTTACCAAAGCCACCTGGTTCCCAAGCCAGAAACTTGACTGTGAGTCTAGAGCTTGGCTTCTTCCAGTCCTTCCCTATCCTGTCATGAAACTCTCTCATTTCCACCTTCTTAACTCTCTCAAATTTATCATCTCTTCATGTCATCGTTTGCAACTCTGCACCTATCATTTCTCAACTGGGCTCCAGTGACCTTAGAACTGCAACCTGAACCCTGTCTGGGGTGGTTCAGTGGATTGAGCACCAGCCTGCAAACCAAAGGCTCACCAGTTCGATTACCCATCAGGGTACGTGCCTGGGTTGCAGGCCAGGTCCCTGGTTGGGGGAGTGCAATGTATCTCTCACACATTGATGTTTCTCTCCCTCTTCCTCCCTTCCCCTCTCTCTAAAAATAAATAAATAACAATCTTAAAAAAAAAAAAAGGAATGTCAACCTGATGTCCCACTCCTGCTCCCATAGCCTACAAAAGCTCTCCCCTCAGCCACAGATCAACTCTAAATTCCCCAGAACAGCACCCAAGGCCTTCAAGGGCCCTGGGTCTCTTTTTGTTTCCATCCTACACTCCCAGCAATTTGGAACTTTCTACAATTTCACCAAATCTGTTAGCCTTCACCTGAAATGACTTTCTCTTTCTGCCAACTTTACAAGGCAACGTTCAGAGTTTCTGCTAGAGCACCCACATAGCACCTTTGCTTCTGGATCACAACACTCGCAGTTTGTTCAGAAAGGTTCCCTTCAGGGTGCTATGCAGGCTGGGGGTAGGGGAGGGGATTACCGAATACCTAAATGAATGAACTACTGTCTGAGCAGAACCCGGTGTAACATTCCTGTTGGAAAGCCTCCTTGTACCCACTGTTGCCTTGTTGACACAGCAGTGTAAGAATCCTGAAATTAAAATAATGATAACACCAGGTGCTTCTTTTTACGTAATTGCTCACAGCCTGCCTGAGTTGCTAATGGTTCAAAGTCGCTCCAGTGATGAGGCTGAAACCGGTCTTCGTGGTGCTACGCAAATAATGAAAAATCACTTGAATTCGGCTCATTCAAATTTCACTGTGGGACAAAAGCCTGCATCAGATGTCTGCAAAAAGCCTTTTTTTCCCCCAACCTCTCCTTTGAGATTTACTCCTTTCCATTTCATTTTTCTTAATACTCAGTAGCCGCATATTAATCAGAATGCTAATGAATCAGTCTTCCCTGGGCCTGCATTCACCAATTAACTTTAATAAACAATATACATGGTGTCCTCTCCACTGGCTTCCTCCTTCCCAGGCCTGCTCCTGCTGCTGAACCCTGGACAGAGGCCAGGGAGTGGAAGTGGGCCCGACACAGCTGGTATGGTGGTGGGGAATCAAAGTAGGGGCTGTAAACACATCTCCAGGCTCATCTATTACGGTCTGTCCTTCTAAAAAACCCCTAGTTCGGCTGGGAGGAATACGACAAAGTTCCCGAGCAGGGCCCCGTCCGGTAGGGGGCGCTGGAACAGCAGAGGAAATGAGACCATCTGCTCACTCCAAGAAAAGCTTGATTGGTGGTGTGTGAGCCAGAGCTGCGCACTGGTGGGGCGCTGCCTCGATGGCCTTTAACAGATATATACAAGTAAACAATCTGCCAGCCACTGTGACCACCACAGGTGGCAGTCCCAGGAGGGGAAGTCACCTAATCAAATATTCAAGGAGGAACACAACAGAATCTGGCGGTTAGGCAATATGAGGTTTTGCTGAAGTATAGCCAGGAAGGGGGAAGGTCTAAATAGAAGCTGCTGAGCCCGTTCCTCACCCCCTGCTTTTGTCTCCTGAAATGCGTTCACATTTTAGTCATGTTGCTGAGTGTCTGCTGCTGGACCTATTAAATGACTCTTGCACTGGTTCTAATCCATCTATTTTTCCACCCAAAGCTCTTGTGGAACTCCTTGAAGTCTCACAATGATTTGCAATTATCTGTGTCTCTTCACCACTTAGATCATGTCTAAATATGTTATTTGCAGGAAGATGTTATCAAACAAACGGCTTCAGTCATTTCCTTCCTTTTTCTGGTCTCCATGTGACAGCACACACCTGGAAGCCATCCCGCCCTGTAGCCTGCTTTACAACCTGGAATCTGGGAGGTGGGGGAAGCTGGCTTTAGGCCTGGAGTCCTCAGAGTCCTGTCCTGAGCCTGGCCTCCGCTCACTCTCTCCCTGGGTGATGAGCTCATGCACCCACAGCTGCCACTGAAACCGTGAGTCTTGCAGTGCCATCCCCCGTCCCTGGCCCTCCTGAGTTGTGGGTCAGAAAGTCCAATTGTATCTGCACGCATTCATGTGCATGTCCCTGGCAACCTCAAACTCAACGAGAGCAAATGAAGCTTGTGCCTTTGCCTCTGCCAGTGAAACCACCACCTACTGGAAACTACCCCAAGTCAGAAGGCAGAAGCCAGTGGTGTGCTGGTAAGCATTTAGCAACTGGCTTTCTGGGTGGGCGTTTGAGAGAACACAGCCCTGATTTGTAGTGTTTGACAATTTCCATGGTATAAAAACTCCCACCATTGCCAATTTCAAGCTACCAATATGAAGTTGCTAAATGCCAGATTTGGAAATGTGTAGAAATGGATCTTGTGAGCTGGTAGGAACCAGCTCCAGCATACTACAACATACCAGGACCACGGTATCTCTGCTGCCAGTCACAACACCTGACGTGCCAGCCTTCTCACTGTTTTCTGAGCACAAAGCGGGGACATATCCTAGGCTCATCCCCTTCCTCATGCCTCACAAAAGACTCTCTCCCCTAGAGCTTCTCTCCATCCGCCCCACTAGATACCACCTCCATAAGAGCCTCACACCTGATCGCCTCACATCCTCTCATGCCCCTTCCCACCCATTCTCCACAAAGTAGTCAGTGTCTTTTTATAACAGGAACCTGAACTTGCCTCTTCTCTGCCCCAGAAATTCACCTCCTAGATATCTACCCAAGAGAAATGAAAACATACATCCAAGCCAAAACGTGTACATGGATGTTCATAACAGCATTAGTCACAAGAGCCAAAAAGCAGAAACAGCCCAAATGTCCATCAACCAACGAATTAATAAATAAAATGCGTAGATCCATAATATGGGATGTCGTTCATCCTGACATGCTGGTCTCCTCACTGTTTTACGAGCACACCCCGCTTATTTCTACCTCAGGGGCTTCTTATTCTGTCAGCAGTTGGGCCCCCAGATGCTTCCTAGCCAGATCCTTCTCCTGTGACCTTCTTATAGGTCTTCTCCAACTACTCTTAACTCCCTATTACTTTAGTCACTTCCTACTCTACTTTGTTTCTCCACAACACTTACCACCAGCTGAAAGATTAGACTACAAATCAATGGGACAGAATAGAGAGCTCAGAAACAGATTCACACATATACACTAACTTGATTTTCGCAAAGAAGAAAATAAAATTCAATGGATAAAGGAGAGTCTTTCCAATAAATGGTGCTGGAAGAACTGGACATCCACATGCAAAAAACTGAAGCTAGACACAAACCTTAAAATGGATCTTAGATCTAAATGTAACACACAAAACTGTAAGATTCCTAGAAGATAACAGAAGAAAATCTAGGTGACCTTGGGCTTGATGATGATTTCCTGAATACAACACTCCCCAAAACTGATTAACTGGACTTCATTAAAATTAATCATTTCTGCTCTATAAAGAACACTGTTAAGAGAATGAAAAGACAAGACACAGACTGGGAGCAAATCTTCATAAAACATAGATCTGATAAAGGACTCGTATCTAAAATATACAAAGAGCCCTGGCTGGTGTGGCTCAGTTGGTTGGGCATTGTCCCACAAACTGAAAGGTCAAAGGTTTGATTCCCAGGCAGAGCACATGCCTGGGCTACGGGTTCAGTCCCCTGGTTGGAGCACGTTCAGAAGGCAAACAATCAATGTTTCTCTCCCTTCCTTTATCCCTCCCTTCCCTTCTCTCTAAAATCAATAAGCATTGTCCTCAGGTGAGGATAAAAATAAATAAATAAATAAATAAATAAATAATACAAAGAAGTATTAAAACTCAACAGTTAGAAAACAACCCCATTAAAAAATGGGCAAGAGACCTGAACAGATACTTCACCAAAAAAGATATGCAGATGGCAAAAAAAGCAGATGAAAACATATTCAACTTGATACCTCATCCGGAAACTGCAAATCAACAAAACAATGAGATACCACTACACACCCAGTTAGAATGGTGAAAATCCAAACACTGACAACAAGTGCTGGTGAGGATATAGATGAATAGGAACTTTCATTCATTGATGATGGAAATATAAAATGGTGCAGCCACTCTGAAAGATAGTTTGGCAGTTTTTTTACAAAACAAACATACTCTTACCATATGATCTGGCAATCACGTTTCTTGGTATTTACCCAACGGAGTTGAAAACTTAGGTCCACGTGAATATTTATAGCAGTTTTATTCACAGCTGCCAAAACTTGGAAGCAACCGAGATGTCCTTCAACAGGTAAATGGATAAACAAACTGTGGTACATCTACACAATGGAATACTACTCAGTGTTAAAAAGAAATGAGCCACCAAGAAATGAGCCCTGGCAGGGTAGCTCAGTTGGCTAGAGCGTCATCCCAATACGCCAAGACTGCAGATTTGATCCCCAGTCAGGGCACATTCAAGGAACAACCAATAGATGTTTCTCTCTCTCGCTCAAATCAATTTTAAGAAATTTCTTTAAAACAAATGAAAGGACATGGAGGAATGTTAAACGCATGCATATTACCAAATGAAAGAAAGCCAGGTCCAAGAGAGCAGGGGTTCTGATTTGTTCACCTTTGATCCCCAGTCTGGCCTAGCCAAAGCTAACCTTCAATAAATATTTGGTGAATTAATATATGCTTTAATAATTGTGCAAGACAAAACCTTGTTTTGTCATCCCTGACACTGCTCTTTCTTTTACTCCAACATCTAATCCATTAGCATTTTCTTTCAGTTCTAGCTTTTTAAATTGATTTTTTAAAAATTAATTTTAGAGAGAGAGAGAGGGAGAGACAGAGAAATGTGTTGTTCCATTAATGTATGCACTCACTGGTTGATTCTTTATTATTATTATTATTATTATTTTTTTTTTAGGGAGAGAGAGAAACATTGACTTGTTCCACTTATTTATGCATTCATTGGTTGATTCATTGCCCTGACTGGGAATTGAACCTGCAACCTTGGTATATCAAGACGATGCTCTAACCAACTGAGCTCCCCAGCCAGGGCTTTCTAGCTTTTAAATATATCCAGAATCTGACCACTTTTCATCCCCACCATAGATGCACCATGGGCCAATTCAGAGTCGTCTTGCATTGAGATTATTCCAATCGCCTCCTTATTGGTCTCCCAGCTTCCACTCCTGCCCTAACAATCTATTCTCTATGTGGCAGCCAGAGGGAGCCTTTTAATACTTTAGTCCAGACGAGTGTGAATTTCTATGAAAGTCCGGATAGTAAATCTTTCAGCTCTGTGCCTGTTCAGTACCAGTTGTGACAATTCAACTCTGCTGAGGCACCCACCTGTGTTCCAACACACCTTTATTAACATTAGTCCCCATCCTGCCACGGTCACTTCACGTCACTCCTCTATTCCAAAGCTTTTCATGGGTAATCAACATCCAAAGTCCCACTACCTGTCTGACTATCTCTTATTACGTCCCTCTACGCTGCTCCAGCACGGTCGTCCTTCCGGGCCCTTGCAGCTGTTGTTTCCCTGCCTGAAACAGTTCTCCCTACCTGCATGGTTCCCTCGTCACCTCCTCCACAAAGCCTTCCCTGACCCTCTTCGGATCTAAATAGGCGACCTGTCACTGTCCCCCTGTTTTTCCCCCATAGCACTTAGCATCCACTGACCACTATACATTCCTGAGTTCACAGTCTGTCTCCTCCTCTAGAGAGTGTCAGCTCCCTGCTCTGTCCCCAGCACTTAGCCCCCTGCCGGGTACCTGAGAGATGCTCAGCCAGTACGTGGAACAAATGCACCAAGAGCAGACACTGGGTCTTGGGGTAGAAATGGGTGAAGAAGGCCCCAGGGGACTGTTTGGACCCCCTGAGCCAGGGGCTACCTCACCTAGCTGTCCCCCGACCAGCTTCCTCTTCGTGGCTGTTCTCGCCCTGCTGCTGCTCCTTGCTGTCCCCCAAAGGCTGTGGCTCCCGGTCCTTGCACTCTGCGTGGGGCGTGGCCACCTGTGAGCACAGTCAGCACTTGAGAGGCTGAAGGAGGGAAGGCGGCAAGCGGTGGTCTGCCTTTCCTCCTTCCCCTTTGGCCCTGGGCACCTGCTTGCAACCTGGTGGGAACCCGCAGAAGAGACGGGCGGAGGTCGGGGGCACACCGTGAAGTCGGGGGCATGAGGTGGGGGAACCCTGCGCCTGGAGGACAGACAGGGAAACCCGGAGAGGCCAGGGTGAGGGCGGGGGCTCCGGGATGCCTGGGCTCCTAACTGGTTGGGTCGAGTTCTTCGAGGAAGGACAAGAGGAAAAAAAGATGGAAACGGGTGCGGCACAGGGGTGTCTGAGCCGCGCTCTAAACTGCTTCTGCCACGCGCCTGGCGTGGCAGTCATTCTGGCCCCGCTGTCAGCGCGTCAGTCACACCGTCCATCAGTCAGGGCCCGGTCAGTCAGTCAGAAAATCGGGGCCCGGCAGGACGAAGGTGACCCGGATGATAGAGGACAAGTGGCCGGGTTCGGGTCCTCAGAGGGAGCCCGAGATCGCCGCCGCTCCCTGCCTGTCCGCCCGCCGCCCGCGCGAAGGAAACAAGCGCCGCGTACTGCCTGTCGCTCCATCTTGTCTTTTCCCGCCTTCTCGTCCAAGCCTTCTGCGCACGCGCTGGCCCCGCCCCCGGCCCCTGCGGCGCGCTCCCTTGTCCCTGGTTCTCTCTGGGAACGTGCGCGCGCAGCGGGGCGTGGCCAACTGTTAACGGCGGTTGGGCCGTAGGGCGGTCTGGGGGCTGGCGCAGCCGGCGCTGTCAGGCGCGGGCGTTAGTGGCCGGGAAGTGCGGGGTGGGCGGGTCTGCGCGCGCAGGCGTGGCTGTGAGGTTCCCGGGCCAACTAGGGTAGCGGAAATCTGGTGGACCCTACGTTCATTCATTACATTTCAGTTCATCTGCTCAGCCCAAAGAAATCTTTTCAATAACAAAATTCTGATCCTTGTTCTCTGATTTAGGCTTACCGCCTCCCGAGGGCAGGGACCTGAGTGTACTTTGCGGGAAACGTGAAAAAGTTTATGCAGTTACCTCACTGAACCAGCTAGCTACCTGTGCGCTCCAGAGCTAGAAGCTCCTCGAAAGCACGGTGGGTCTGGCCCTCCATTTCCTCTGATAATAATAGTAATGACAATAACGCCTTAATCGTAACAATATTATTGTTGCCACGCGAGGAGCCACAGATTGGGAGAAAATATTTGCAAAATATAAATCTAAGAACTTGTACTAGGATCTAAAAAGAACTCTTGCAACTCAATAATAAAACAAACCAAAATAAAAAATATGGGCAAAAGATTGAAATAGGTGTGTGCAAAAGCCCTGAGGCGAAGGCAAGCTCAGGGAGATTGAAGAGCAGCCACAAGGCCTGTTGGGGAGAAAGGGCGAGGATTATGGGAGGCTGTGGTCAGGTAGGGGCTGGGGTTAGGGGGCAAGGTAAAAGGTTGGAATTTTCTTCCAACTGGTTGAGGAAAAGGTGGAGCTTTCTCTGGGCCACCTGTCAGTGTCCGTGTGGAGGAATCTGTGGGAATCTGTTCACATTGCTCAACCCTTGTGGGAGTCTCTGTCCTATACCACACACCTTGACACCTACCTTCTGGAAAACATGGATTTGAATCTGGGTTCTCTTACCCGCCACGATGATCATAAAACTGCCACTCACTCTCAAAACCCATTGTCTTCTACTACCAAGGTAATAAAATCCAAAACACCGGGCTATTAGGCCCTGGCCAGGTAGATCAGTTGGTTAGAGTGTTGTCCTGATACCCCAAGGTTGTGGGCTTGGTCCCAGGTCAGGGCACATACAAGAAGCAACGAATGAATGCATAAAGAAGTGGAACAACAAACTGATCCTTCTTTCTCCCTCTCTAAAATCAATTTTTCAAAAATTAAAAAAAATAAATAAAACATCCAGCTATTGTAAGGGTTTCAGGGATAAAACATCTGGAATGTAACAAGAGTTTAATAAACAGTAGCTAACATTCTTATTTTGTGGTAAAGCCACAAGTTAAACAAAGTACATCTTCCCTCTATCAGATCTGAAAATTGGAAGATTATCTACCAAGGAAAATCTCAAAGGCTTACCATTAAGCACGCACACACAAACACAAGCACACGGGACCCAGACAAAAGCAACACACAAGATGCAGGATGATTTTTATGGTTCATCATCTGTACTTTTAAAAACATGCAAAAATGAAACCATGTTTTGGAAAGCCTAATACTTAAAAGTAGGAAAAAGGCTTAAACATATGAGAATGATAAAATACCCAATTTCAGGGAGGAGCAAAAACCTCAGCAGGGTGGGGATGGAAGGAACTAGGACAGGCCCATAGGGTCTTCAAACCCATTGGTCACATAGGTCCAAAGCAAATACTAAGAGTCAATGTTTAGATTTGATTGAAGGGTACGGTGGAGTGATTCTTGGTGGTTGTTAAATGATGCTTCATACATGTTCTTCACCCTCAGCTATTTTTCAGTAAGGCCTTTACCTCTGCCTCAACTTGTTATTTGTTTACAATGTGTCCTGAGCACCCTCCCCTCATGTTGGTTCCTGAGGGCAGGGACCTGAGTGTACTTTGCCCACTACCAAAGCTTCAGCTCATGAACAGTGCTGGCACTTAGAAAGTATGCATTTATTGTATTTTTCTGTATGATCGAATTATTTAATATGAAAGAGAGAAAAATATTTGACTGAGGAACTCTCAGGAGGTTGGTACCCACAAGGCCCTGGGGCCAGTGATGCCCACGGCCTCAGCTGACTTGTCAACTACCCTGGGTGTGCCAGTGGCCTCGTGATTACCCAAGAAACTGTCCATGTTTTCAAAAGTGCACTGCCCTTAAGATGTGGGGTTAGTAATATGGTAGCTGGGATTTGCTTTACAGTTATTTCCACAAAAACATACAAATGCTCAAGTGTGAGATCCTGTACACTGTACAATGGGAGCAATGGGCTCACAAAGCTGTATCTTCTATTCTGGGCTCATTTGAAATCCTTGAGATTTTTTTTTTAAAGCAGTTTTTGGGAGGCTAGAGGGATGAACAGGTGGAGCACAGGTGACTTTCAGGGTAGTGAAAATACTGTGTGATACCATAATGATAGATACATGTCATCAACCATTTGTCCAAACTCATAGAAGGTACAACACAGAGTGAACCATGTTCATGATGTGTCAATACAGGTTCATCAGTTGTAACAAAAGCACTGTTCTAGTGGGGATGTTGATAGTGGCTGAAGTTGTGCATGTGTGGGGATAGGGGGTATATGGGAAATCTCTGTACCTTTGACTCAATTTTGCTGTGAACCTAAAACTGGTTTAAAAATGTCTTTAAAAGGGGAGCAGCTTTTAAAAGCTTAGCTTGCTTGCCCTCCCAAGGAAGAGGGCCTGGCACCAGTAGGTGGTTGGTAAATGCTTGAAAGAGCTCATCTTTTCCAGAGGAGACTGGCTGAAGCTGACCGGGAGGCTCTGAGGGTCCATGACCACCATTCCAACACCCTCCCTCCAGTACCCAGGTTTCCCTTCCACCAAGCAACACTCTGAGCTGCGTAGCCGACAGAACCCCACCACCCCTGAGGAAAGGCACCAGATGAGGACGACTGCCCGCTTTATTAGACAACAGCCACCTGCAGGGCCCACCCTCACAGGTGGACATCAGAACAAATGGGTTACCTGCTCCCCTGCCCCTGGGACCCTGGGGCGGGTAGGGAAGAGAAGATACGGGGAACAGGGAGAGAGCCTCACAGAGGTCTCATAAATACAAGGGGATCCACTGGCCAGGGATGCAAAGGGGCTGGGCAGCAGGGGCTCAGGGCAGGCAGTCTGTTCAGCGCAGCCCATTCATGAGGCCTTCTGGGTCTGCGGGGACCCCCGTTCAGCATCCAGGAGGCATAGGGGGCTGTTGTACACCATCTGCAGGTTCACCTTGTGGCCTACCAGCTCACGGATATTGTTGATGTTGTATTTGATCATCGTTGGGCTTAAGGGAGAGAGGAAACATGCTTTAACACTAGGTCAGGTCTTGTTCTCCTCTGATCAGAACCTCTCTGAGAGCTCCCACCTTCCTCAGAGTAGAAGCCCAAGTCCTCCCCATGGCCCACAAGGCCCTGCACAACCTGCCCTATCACCTCCCTCTCTATCCCTCTGCCTGGAATACCCCTTCCCAGATATCCTCCCATCTCATTCACCACCAGTCTTTGCTCAGATGCCACCTCCTGTGTGTCCTTCCCTGACATCCTCCACTCCTTAGCGGTTCCTGCTGCGCTTTCTCTAGAGCAATTAATGCACTCAGGCACACTGTAGACATTATTTATCGAATTTACTTATCATTCTTCTTACTCCACTAGGACCCCAAGAGGCAAGGGTGTGTGCTGCTTATTCACAGTAGAGTACACGGCCCACAGCAGGTGCTCACTGAAGTTTGTCAATGAATGAATAGATAGTGCTGAAGGTCTACGGGCCCCCACAGCTGGCGAGTCACCTAAGCAGAGCAGCCACGCTCACATTAAGTGGTCTGGGCACTCACCGCTCCAGGGAGAGGCCCCAGGCAATGACTGACACATTCTCAGGGAGTCCCATGGGCAGCAGCATTTCAGGACGGAAGAGCCCAGAGTTCCCGACCTCCACCCACTTCTTCAAGCCTGTAGGAGCAGAAAGAGGATGCAGGTGATCTTGGGCCTGGCAGTGAGTTTGGGAGGCAGGGTATGGGCTTGGCAGTGAGGGGATCTGGGCTAAGAGGGGGCAGCCTCACACCTCCCTCCCTACCACAGTACCAGGCCCCACCCTGACCTTGGTGGTAGCTGAACACCTCCATGCTGGGCTCGGTGTAGGGGTTGTAGGCTGGCTTGAAGCGCAACTGGGTGATACCTGGGTGGAAGACAAGGCTGGTGACCCAGACATCCTCCTGCGGCCTCACTGACACCATCTGCCCCGGGCTGCCTGCTCACCCAGCTTGGTGAAAAACTCCCGAAGGACGCCCATGAGGTGGCCCAGGGTGAGGCCGTGGTCAGCCACAACCCCCTCAATCTGGTGGAATTCAGCCAGGTGTGTGGCATCCAGGGTCTCATTCCGGAACACACGGTCGATGGAGAAGTACTTGGCTGGCATAAAGGGTTTCTGGGGGTGACAGGCAGACCAGGCCAGGCCAAGGCATGGGTCAGAAGGTTAAGTATGAAGTCCCCTCCCCGTTTCCACACTTCCCAGGCCCAGCCTTACCTTCTGGGCCAGGCGGTGGAGGGCACGGGCACTGGATGCCGTGGTGTGTGTGCGCAGCAGGTTTTTCCGGGCCTCGTCCAGCTTCCAATTGTACTTGTACCTTCAGGAGGAAATCCGGAAGTCCATGCTGATGTCCTCAGGTCCCCAACTTCCTTCCCCACAACACCCTGAAGTCCTGGTCCTGCCTCACCCCTGTGAGCCGTAGCCACCCTGGGAATGGGTCCGCTTGACCCGATGGACGTAGTCCATGGGGAGCTGCAGGGCCTCTGCTGGATCTGGGAAGGACACAGAGCATCACCCAGTCAGTCATGGAGGATTTCTCAAACAGTCACTGCAGAGAGGACAGACAGTAATAGGTGCAGCTCCCACCCTCACCTGCCACTGCAGCCAGAGGGTGTCCAGGAATTCCTGAGTCAGTCACATGCCTCTCTGCCTAGAACCTTCCATAGCTCCCATCTTACTGGGAGAAAAAGCCAAAGTCTCCTCTGTGGCCCCGAGTCAACTCCCTGCCCTTATCCCTACCAATCCTAACTTATCACTTCCTGCAGTCACAGAGCCTCCCAGCTGATCTGTGAGCATATCAGGCATGTTCCAGACTCAGGGCCTTCGCACTGGCCATTCCCTCTGCCTGGAACTTCCCCTCTCCAGATATAGGTCTTTCTCTACTTCCTCTGGTCTTTGCTTAAGCAAAAACTTAAAAAAAAATTGACAGCTCCTCTTCCATGCCAGTTTCCCCCATTGCATTTACTGCCATCTTGCATTACTGCAATTACAACTTATTCAGGGTTTATCACGTCTCCCCCACCAGGATGAAGGTCTCACCAGGGCAAAGACTTCTGTCTCATTCATGGCTGTGACCCAGGTATTGAAAAGAGACCTTGGCACAGAGGAGGAGCTCAGCAACCATTTGTTGTGAGGATGCGTAAACTTGTAAGGCCCCTTTCTAGAGACACAATTTTGGTGTGCCAGGAAAGTGCCGCCACTTACAGGCTGTGTGATTCTGAGCAGGTGTAGTTCCCTGAGCCCTAGTGGCCTCGTAAGTAAAAGGGGCTAATAGTATTACTTCCTATAGTTGGTGGGACAATTAGAAAAGCAACTAGTGTATAGGGAGTGCTTAGTAAGTTTGGGGCACTGCGACAATAACAATGGCAATGATGCTGTTGACCCCAGCCGGGTAATGGGCATCTAATGGTCTCACCAGACCTCCACCTGGTGGGAGAGGCAACCATTGTGGAAAGTCGTTCAATTTCAAAGAGCACTAAGAACTGTTAAAAAAAGAAATGAATGGGGACCGAGGCTGAAGATTAAGGGTGAGGGACTATTAAGAGTGCAGGGGGACAAAGGCACATCAGGAATGGCTTCTCTAAGGTGACACATGAACATTTGATGCTAAAGCCCACCACGAAGATCCAGAAGAAAACAGTTCTCAGCAGAAGGCACAGCAGAGGCAATACCCTGAGGTGGTCTAGGGGGGCAGGTAGGAGGAGGAGGTCACAGAAGTTGACATGACCGGCTCACACAAGTCTTACCGGCCATGCTGGGGAGCATGGAGTTTATTCTGTAAAGGGTACGCCACCCCAAAAGGATCTGCCCAGGCCCAGCACTCTGATGGTACGGCAGGCCCACTCACCTTTCAGGAAGAAAGTGTCATGCTGGTCTCGTGCTGGGTGCTGCTGAGGCTGGAAAAGCGCATCGAAATTCCAGAAGGAGCTTTCAATGAAGTTGTCAGTTGGCATCTCAGTGAACCTGGTGGGAAATGTGGCCTGACTACCCTGCCTATGCCCAGGGCTGGCCTGGCCCCACCCCTGGTCCCATGCTCACCCCATTTCCAGAAAGATCTGCCGGAACTGAGTGCGGACTTTCAGCAGGGGGTGCAGGTGGCCGCTGTCCGGGAGGATGCCGTGGGCTGAGAAATTGTAGGGCTTGAAGGTCCGGTTCCGCCAGGAGCCGCTGTGGATGGCGAAACAGGGTATATAGGCCTGGTAGGGACTGCCCACCCCCACCACCCACCAACCCTTGTCCCCAGGGCCACCCCTACCTGGAGATCATCTCTGGGCTCAGATCTGCCTCCTGTTTGGAGATGCTGGTGCTGAAGGCACTGCCTTTGCTGACCCAGTAGGTCTTCAGGGTCCTGAGACCAGAGGAGGGAAGGGGACATCACTGTCAACTCATCTAAGAGGCTTCACTTGATCTCCCATATGATGCTGACCCCAAAGCTACCAACCAAGTCACTCTACTTTCTTTTCTTTTTCTTTTTCATTTTTATTTGTTGATTTCCGAGAGAGAGAGGAACGGGGAGAGAGTAAGAGAAAGGGAGTGAGAGAGAAACATCGACTGATTGCCTTCCACACGTGCCCTGACCGGGGACCAAACCCACAACCTAAGTATGTACCCTGACTGGGAATTGAACCACAACCTTTCAGTGCGTGGGACAGTGCTCCAACCAAGCCACACCAGCCAGGGCTCCTTTATTTCCTTCCTGACATTTACTGTTACCCGAAATCCTTTTATCTGGCCACAACCTATATCCTGAATTCGTTCATTTTTTTCATTCGACAAACACTTATTGAAAACCTATGGTGTGCCAGAGCCCATTCAGGCACTAAGCATACAGCTGGGACATGACTTGGCGTGGCTCAGTGGGTTGGGCATCATCCTGCAAACCAAAAGGTTGCAGGTTTGATTCCTGGTAAGGGCAGATGCCTGGGTTGGGCATCTGGTTGGGGGTGTGCAGGAGACAACCGATCTATTTTCCTCTTCCATTCTTTCTCCTTTCCACCTCTCTAAAAAGTAAATAAACAAAGTCTTTTAAAAAAAAGAAAAGCATACAGCTGGGAGCGATAATAACAGATAAAGCTTAGACAGATAAAGTTATCCTATCCCAGCTCTGTTCCACTGAAGTAATGAAAAAACTGAGTTGTAGAATGATTAGGTGATTTAGCCAAGGTCACAGAGCTAATAAGTGGCAGAGCCAGGACTTGGATTGGGCAGCCCACCTCCATTCAGTGTCTGTTGAAAGGGAACTCAACCCTGTGGGAGCAGAGAACCCAGCTGTCCAGGTCCCAGCATTCAATCAATTTCAGACAGTGTTTAGGACTGTGAAAGAAATAAACAGAGAAAAACAGACTAGGAGTGAGTGGCTTTTGTGGAATTTTCAGGGAGAAAAGGGAGCCCCTGTGAGGTGACACGTGAACAGAGGCTGGATGCTGGAACCTGCCTTGGTGATCAGCTGGAAAGTCATTCTTCAGGGAAGGCACAGCATGTGCCAAGGCCCTAAGGTGGCATGAGCCTGGCCTGTGTGCTTGACGGTCATAATGTGAAGAGGAGTTGACAGAATCATGGCCAAGTGTGGCCAGAACAGCTCTCCCTTCCGTTCTCCTATCCCAGGGTCACACAGGCGACATAGGTCTGAGGCTGGGGGTGGCAGCCACTCACACTTCAGTCAGCAGCTTCCTCTTCTTGAGCTCACTCTTCTCCTTTTCACTCAGCTTCTCGGTCTGTCCGCTCCGGACCAGGTGGAGCCGCCGCTGCACCTCATCATCCACGCTGTCCACCTGCCGTGATGATGGGGTGGGTAATGGGATGACGGTCATGAGTGGCTATGAGGGCCAGAGGTCTACCTGCCCGCCCGTAAAGACTTACCACCCGGAACACTCGGGGCCCGTCGGCAGCGCTCTTGTCCACGCGGATCCATTTGTTGGACATGGCCTTGCTGAAGCCCACCTTGCCACTGGGTAGTCGCTGGGGGAGCAAGGCTGCAGTGAGGGGGTACAAGGGCCACCCTCACCCCATCACCTCCCTAGGCTCTGCCCACCCCACCCCCCGGAGCCCTACCATGAGCTCGCTCTGGGCCAGGCCCTCCGGGGGCACACTATGAAACACCCGGGCCTCATGGCTGCCCTCTCGGGCGATCTCCTCGCCCTCGGCAGTAAGCTCCCAGCGCTTGGTGGAGCGCAGCTCAGCCTCGATGACCTGCAGGAAAAAGAAGGCAGAGGCAGGGACAGGGTTCAGTGCTGGAGACCCCCTCGTCACAGCACTGCAGCCAAGGTCAAAGCATAACCCTAATGCTGGCTTCATATCTCAGCTGCACCTGTTCCCAGCCAAGTGATCTCACCTTGCTGAGCCTCAGTTCCCCTTCTGTGACACAGGGATAACAATAAATATGATTCATACCTCCCCGGGTGAAGTAAAGTACTAACAATACTTTACTTAAAGTACCTGACAGAAGAAAAATTCTATCACGTTTGAGCCTAAGAAAGATTTTTTTTTTTAACTTGAGGAAGACTTTTAAAGTCTCAGGTGAACTGGCTTGTCTTCATGTTTATATGTTAGCATCTCAGTATCTAAAGAGCCAGAGAAAGGTCCCGGAGGTCCACATTAAACACGAATTTGAGGCTCCACGATGAGGATGGGGTTCAGGTCACACAGGTGGGGCAAGGCTGGGTGGAGCCCACATGTCATAGCTTCCCCTTCATTCTGATTGCCAGCTCTACTCCTCACTCGCTATGTGACCTCAGGAAACGTGCTCATAGCGAGTGAGCAAGTTTTCTTCTCCACGAGAAAAGGGTTGTTCTAAGGAGCAACTGAACTAATACACAGAGAGGACGATTAGCATACAGGGGGCTTGGCATGCAACAAATGCTGCATAAATTCTATTACTATTATTATCAAAGTTGTTAGAATGAACCACATTAAATCTCCACTATTCAACCCTTTGTGGCCTACACAAATGTCAATTTCACATCAGTCAAGATGCTGTCACCCCACACACCATAGCTTCAATCCCTTCTCTGAATTTACAAACTTAGGCTCTGCAGCCTGAGCTCCTAATTTCAAATCCAGGTTTGACTGTCTCTTCTGGTGACACTGAGCAAATTACTGACCAGTACTTAGAAGTGGTCACATCTGCAAAATGAGAATACTACTACTACTATCAACCTATGGTTATGGCAAAGATTGAATGATAAAGCTGAGACCAGAGTGGGGCACAGAACGTAGGTCTGATGAATGAACAGCCCAGATGTTTTCCCTGTCCTCCCTTCATGGATCCAGCCTCCTGGGTGCCCCACAGGCCCCTCAGCATCCTTCTCCTGTGAAGGTTCCATCACCCTTCCCTTATCCAAGTCGGAAGGCTGGGCTTCATTCGATCTCCCCTTGCCTTGCCATGAATCTTATTTCATTCCCTTTCCTAAATCATCTCTCCATTCCAGCTGCCTCCCTACAGCCAGACACTATGCCCTCTACTTTGGGGATGTGCCAGCAGCCTCTGCCCTCATCTTGGATCTTGTCCCTGCCAGTCCTTCACAAGAGTGATGTAGGTAGCACATACATCTGCCTAGCTCCAGCTCCTGTCATGGCTCCCCACTACCCTGTGAGGGACCTGCAAGCCCTTGCAAATTCTGGCTCTGTGGTCTCTCTCACCTCTCGACCCCCTACCTCCCTAGCCCCCTAATTGATCTCTAAAGTGCTATGGTCTTCCTCCTCAATGCAGAGACACGGACTGAGCTGCCACTTCCTCTGGGATTCTCTCCCTACCTCTATGTCTGGGTCAGCTGTTACCTCTGGCTTCCCTGTGCTTTCTCCATCATTCTAGTCGCGTGAGTGTCGCCCCATTAGACCGCAGTCTCCGCGAGGGCAGCGCCTGCGTCTTCCTTGTCCACCATATAGTAACCCCCCGCCCCAACACTGATCATGCTCTCAACGGACGTCTCCTGCTTGAGGACCGTCGGTATGCCCAGGCCCTCGCTTGTTCCCGACTCCCTGCCTGGGCATCCCGATTTGAACACATAAAGTTACCCTTAACCAGGCCTGAGGGAGTGTGGCCAGGAGGCAGGGCCCTCCTGGTAAAGGAACTGCAGGTGCTAAAGTGAGGAGGCCCGGCAACTCCGTCCCGGCTCACCTCGCCCAGCGCCTGCAGGCTCTTCACCGCGCCCACCACGGCCTGGTGCTCCACGCCCAGCTCGGCGGCCAGCTCCGCGCTGCCCAGGCCGCCATCGGCCGCCTCCAGCCGCTTCAGCAACGCTTCTGCCACCGGACCGTCCGCCATGGCTGTTACCGGCGCGCTCAGCGTGTCCCGGCCGGGGCTAGAATCACCGGAACCGGAACCGGCGCCAGAACTACCGGAAGCGGAATAGCGGCCTTCTTGAATATGGCTGGTCGTGTTGCCGGGCTCAGAGCCTCGCCATCTTGAGTGTGTCAGTTGAACCTTAAAGCGTGGAAGAGACTCGGTCATTCCTTACCACTGCCTTAGCGGGACTTGTGGTGTCTGCTTGACTAGACAGGGCAAATTGACTTCAAGAACAGAATCACGGCGTTGTTTTAAATTTCATCCAATCCCACCTGCAGTGGGCTGTATGACCTTGGACTTCCTCCTTCTCTCCACCTTGGAGCCCTTAACCCTTCTGGGATTCTCTTGCTCTGTAGAGCTAATCATTCTGCTGATGTCAAATACTTTTAAATTTTCAAAGGGAGGCTGGGTAGGGACCACCCCCCCATTTACAGAGTGGAGAGGGACCCACCTAATAATAGTTACAGTCCAGGTAGCTGCTAACCTGTATGGACATCCAACTATGTGCCCAACCCAGTGTTAAGTGCTTCAGGTGTGTTATTTCATTTCCTTCAAAACTTTATGATGTACTGATAAAATACCCATTTCACAGATTCAAAAGCTGGGGCTCAGACGGTGCTATGATTTGCACATGGCTCTAGAAGGGGCTGGTAGCGATGGAAATCAGAAAGTGTAAACACTCCAGATCCCACCCAACCCCTTACCTCATGCTCTGAGATCAATGTCAGGCAATAATGCATGGTCCAAATCAGCATTGGCCTACAGATATGTAATGTGAGACACAAGTGCAATTTTAAATTTCCTAGTACCAATGTTAAAAACAAAATGGGTGAAATTAATTTGAAGAAGTTACCAAACCTGGTACGTTCATGTATCACTTAAACACTTAATATATTACTAATGAAATAGTTTACATTCTTTTTTCTATACGAAGCCTTAAAAATCTGATGTATTTTAGTTTTTAAAAATATTTTTAATTATTTTAAAATTGATTTTAGAGAGAGAAAAAGAAACATTTATTATTCCACTTATTCATGCATTTATTGGTTGACTCTTGCATGTGCCCTGACTGGGTATTGAACCAGCTACGTTGGCATATGAGTATGATGCTCTAACCGATTGAGCTACCCATCCAGGCCCATCTGATGTGTATTTTATTTAGATTTTATTTATTTTAGAAAGGATTTTATTTATTTTTAGGCAGAGGGAGAGAAACATCAATATATGATTGCCTCTCATGCCCCCCACCAAGGACTTGGCCTGCAACCCAGGCATGTGCCCTGACTAGGAATCAAATCAGCAACCCTTTGGTTGGCAGGCCTGTGCTCAATCCACTGATTCACAGCAGCCAGGGCTGCTGTGTATTTTACACTTATATTACATTTCAGTTTGTGCCAGTCACATTTCAAATGGTCAATAGTTACATGTGGCCACTGGAGACTATTAGCACAAGTACATTCCAATCCCAGATTTGCCATTTGTGTCACTCAGTTAAATCAATCTTTCTGCGCTTCAGTTTCCTCACTTGGATGGAGCCCAGGTTATTGTGAGAATTGTGAAAGTGCTCACACTGGTATGCAGTATTTGTTAATACTAAATTGAGTGTGGATTATATGTCAAGCACTATTCTTTTGTGTGTGTGTGTGTGTGTGTGTCAGGCACTATTCTAAGCAGTATGCCTTTAGTCACTTAGCCAACACAACTGTTACTTGAACCTAGAAAACGGGGTTACTAATATCCCCCAATCCTGACCCTACAGTGAAGTCCCAATTAAAAAAAAATTCAGAATGCCCTGGCTGGTGTGAGAGAAACATTGATGTTTCTCTCCCTCTCTTTCTCTCTCCCTCCCCCTCTTTCTAAAACAAACAAACAAAAAAAGAACCTTTAAAATTAAAAAAAAAATTCTGAATGCATTCCTCAAAGTCCCTTCTTTCCTTCAAAGCGCTTTCTCCATTTTTTAAAAACGTAACTTCTTCAAGCATCCTTTCTTCTGTCACAGATCAAATAAGTTTTAAGCCTGTTCTGTGTCAGGTGCTGCAGGAAATATTGGGGAATCGTGAAGTGAACAAGACAAGCACAGTGTCTACCCTCAGGCAGGAAGCACCAAATCCATGTGTCCATGACACTTGGTGGAAGGGAGGGAAGAAAGGGAAGGTCAGTGGCAGGTCTGGAGTGATCACCCCAGACTTGGGGCTTCTCCTAAGGGGTGGGCAGGTTGGTCCATGCTGGATGCTGCATAGGATAGGGAGCAAAATCCCAATTTCTCCAAAACCCCTCATTTCTCCCTTTTCTGAGTCCCCAACACTAGTGGGAAGGCACCGCCTCCCCACCCTTTTGCCAGGATTCCCCAGCTCCTCCCCTTCCGCGGTCCACTCTTTGTTCCCAGGTCCAGGGCCTCTTTGTTCAGAGTTTAGGAAACCTCTTAGCCCTTCTTCCTCCTTCCTTAAGACTGTCCCACAGTGTCACTCACGAGGTTCTGGCTTCAGAATACTCTAGACTCAGGGGACTGGCCCCTGTCCGTTAGACCTTATCTTCTTTGCCGTCCGTCTCTTTTTTTCCTCCCCAACGGAACCCCCTGCCCTCTCAACTTTAGCCGTTTAATTGCAAAAGCCAGGCCGTTTGTGGGAGACCACAAAGGGCGACCCCTTTCATTTACTGGCGTGGGTGGAGGAGATGGCGGGGCGGGGCGGTAAAGGAGAGCAGGCTGCAACCAAAGGGCTACACTAACCTGGCCCTAGGAGTTACAGCCTACAGTCATACTTTCAGCCTTCTGGGTTTCCTTTCCTCTGTCCCAGGATATTCTTAAAAGCTTTGAAAGCATTTCTACTGCGCAGCAGCTGCCCAGGATCGCTCCTCCTGGCCTTTCAGGAGCTCCTGTGACATTTGAGAGGCTAAGTGACTTGCCCCAGGCCACACAACAGCAGTATGCCAGTGTACCAGACGTTAGGAGCCGCAAGCTGGAAACAGCTGGCACTCTCTCTGTTGGCCTGCATGACTGTGACGCCACGGTGAGGTGTGAAGTGAAGCTCCAGAGCCCAAGCCTCTTGTGCTCTCTGCCTCATCCTGGGGTGCAAAGCGGTAGGAGAGGAAAAGACAGAGACTGTGAGACAGCGCGTCGTAGTGAGAGTTCCCCAAATGCGGGTAGAAAACCTTGCCTACATCTCCCCGCAGAATGCATCGGAGGAGGGGAGGCTGGTGGAGGGTCCCAGTCCCGCAGGGTCGCAATCTGCGCTCGCGCGAGTTCTTTAAATTTCCAGATCCCGAGCTACGCGCGCCGGCGAGGTAGAGGTTGGGTCTGCGTCTGGTCACATGACCTGACCTGAGCTGCTCTAGGCCCCTACTCCACCGGTGGGCGTCTCCCACAACGCGTGGTCGACCCTCATTGGTCAATGGTGAGGCCAATAGAAATCGGCCATCTGGGAACCCAGCGTTCCGAGGCACAGCCTAACTTGCTGAGCTGAGAGAAGCCCAATGGAAAGTCAGAGCCGTGGCCATTGACCAATGAAAGGCATGGAGGGCGGGCCAAGAGGGAGGGCCAGGTTGGTTTGAGGGGCGGTCGTGTATAAAATCTCACGGCCAGCCCCCTGTATCCGTCCCTACTGCAGAGCCGCTGTTGAAGTGACTTGCATGGTCCACACGCCGCCGCCCCCTCGGCCCGCCATGCTGTTACCTGTACCGCTGCTGCTTGGCCTTCTCAGCCTGGCTGCCGCCGAACCCGTTGTCTACTTCAAGGAGCAGTTTTTGGACGGAGGTAACGCCTGGCCCCTCCTCGAGGCCGCCCCGACAACGCGACCGGCCCCCCAGCCCAGCTCTGCGTTGTCGCCTCTGATTACTGCTCAGAGGGCCAACACGGTGGCTCCAGGGACTAGAGCCGCAGACGATCCTTCTTTCCGCGTCCCTGGGGAGCAAGGAGGGTGCAGCGACCTCCCACAGCGGGAGTTAGGGTTCGTCCGAAGACCTCTTAAGCCGCTGGAGGTGTCAAACTGGAGGTTGGGGTGGGAGCATTCAGGGATTTCCTTCCTTGACTACGGCAGTTTGTGGCTTCTGGAAGATGCGTTTGAGCTGCGGCGGAGTTGGTGGGTGGGGGAGGTATCAGCACAATAGCGCTGACCTGCTCCTCTGATCCCGTAGACGGGTGGACCAATCGCTGGGTCGAATCCAAACACAAGTCGGATTTTGGTAAATTCGTCCTCAGTGCCGGAAAGTTCTATGGTGACCTGGAGAAAGATAAAGGTAAGAGCCTGGGGCTGGGTGCTGAGGTCCAGGAGGACTTCCTGGAGGAAGCCCTAGTCACTGACAGCCTGGGCATCCCCAGGAGGAGGGCAAGCAGAGGAAGGGGAATGGTTGTCGGTATCTTTGAATCTTACGGTTCCCGGGGATTGGGGCCAGCTGTGACCTCACTACTATCCTCTGCTAGGGCTGCAGACGAGCCAGGATGCCCGCTTTTACGCCCTGTCCGCCAGATTTGAGCCTTTCAGCAACAAGGACCAGACATTGGTGGTGCAGTTTACTGTGAAACACGAGCAGAACATCGACTGTGGGGGCGGCTATGTGAAGCTATTTCCAAAGGGTTTGGACCAGACGGACATGCACGGCGATTCTGAATACAACATTATGTTTGGTGAGGGGCCCCGCCCTGGTGCTGACCTCTGATTAGTTAGTGGGAGAATAAGACCCATCTATGAGTTCCTTATAGCCCATGAAAGGTGGTCTTGAGAGCCTGGGAATCACATTGTCAGGCTTTCCTTTGAAGGGGATACTGAGAGGATATTCACAGCAGCAATAGTTGCATTGTTATTGTTGGTCTAAGGCTGTTACTTTGTGTGATCTTAGGTGGTATTTTCCAATTTTACAAGGGAGGATACCGAGTTCTAGAGCGTGCATTTTTTTTTTCCCCAGTTCTCCACACATTGCCCCTTAGAGATAGTCAAGGTCTGAATCCTGCCTTTTAAGTCTTAATGGATCTGAATTTAAGAATCAAGTTTTCTTGACTTTGAGTGGTGAGCATACAATATGTAGATAATTTTTAATAGAATTATACCTCTCAGACCTACATAATTTTATTAATCCATGTCACCCCAATTCAATTAAAAAAAAAAAGAATTGTTTTTCTTTTGTAATAGGGGCTGGGGCGGGGGGTGGGGGGGCCTGGCAGTGGTGGGCAGCCTCCGGCCCTTAACGGGACCTGCTTCTCACCTAGGCCCTGATATCTGTGGCCCTGGCACCAAGAAGGTTCACGTCATCTTCAACTATAAGGGCAAGAATGTGCTGATCAACAAGGACATCCGTTGCAAGGTGTGCCTGGGGTTGGTGACAAGTGGCTGTCCAGGGTAGGCTCAGAGGCCAGTCTAGTGGGCGGGGCCACTCACTTTCTGCCTTCTTCAGGATGATGAATTCACACATCTGTACACACTGATCGTGCGGCCTGATAACACCTATGAGGTGAAAATTGATAATAGCCAGGTGGAATCCGGTTCCCTGGAGGATGATTGGGACTTCCTGCCACCCAAGAAGATAAAGGATCCTGATGCTTCCAAGCCCGAAGACTGGGACGAGCGGGCCAAGATTGATGATCCCACAGACTCCAAGCCTGAGGTTGGTGTTTGGACAGGGGCCCCCCGCTACAGAAGAGCGGGTGGACAGCTTGGCCAAACCTTACCTTTTTGTGTACTCTCAGGACTGGGACAAGCCTGAGCACATCCCTGACCCTGATGCTAAGAAGCCCGAGGACTGGGATGAGGAGATGGACGGAGAGTGGGAACCACCAGTGATTCAGAACCCAGAATACAAGGTGGTCCTGGGGTTCCGAGCAGAGCGGGGTGCACAGAGGGGAGCATGCTGACTTCCACTCACCTCCAGTTCCCTTCTTCCGTAGGGTGAGTGGAAGCCCCGGCAGATCGACAACCCGGATTACAAGGGCACTTGGATCCACCCAGAGATCGACAACCCTGAGTACTCTCCCGATAGCAATATCTATGCCTATGAAAACTTTGCCGTGCTGGGCCTAGACCTCTGGCAGGTGCGATGTGGAGGAAACAGGATTGCTAGGGGACCTAATGTGCCCAGGGTCACCAGTAGGAAAGGGACAGGAATTGGAGTTAATCCTAGGCAGTCGTGAGGCTAAAATGGTGGTTTTTCTGAAAAATTTCCTGGTATATCTTTATGGAGTTCTCACAGCACCCCCTTTGAGGTTCTGTATACTTTGTTTTAGGCACTCCTTCAAGAACCTCTATCTGAACCAACTCATTAACTTCCTTCAATAACCTAGAAGGTGGTTAGATAGTCCTATTAGAAAATTTAGAAAATTAGCTTCATAGGGGCCAAATTTTTGTCCATTCTGTTCACTGGTGTACCTTCTGAACCTAGAACTTGGCACATAGTAGGTACCAGAAAAATATTTGAGCAAAGGGTGAGACCTCATTATACAGATGAAGAAACAGGTATAGAGAAGTCATCAACCCAAGGTCATAGAGGTGGGAAATAGAGCTGAGGTTTGAACCCAGTCAGCCTTTTTTTTTTTTTTTAAATCAATGTTAGACTGTGGCATTGTGTAGTGGTTTTGGAACCCAAGGTCGGGGCTGTGGGGTGGTCCCCTCTGACCATCTATTTGTCTTTGCTTCCAGGTCAAGTCTGGCACCATCTTCGACAACTTCCTCATCACTAATGATGAAGCGTATGCTGAACAGTTTGGCAATGAGACATGGGGCGTCACAAAGGTAGGACTAGGGTCCACTCATGGGCTGGGGTATGGGGGCAGGCAGGGTTCGCAGGTGGGGGCCAGGCACCGAGTGTGTGGTCTGTGCAGGCAGCAGAGAAGCAAATGAAGGACAAGCAGGATGAAGAGCAGAGGCTGAAGGAGGAGGAGGAAGACAAGAAGCGCAAGGAGGAGGAGGAGGCAGACAAGGACGATGATGAGGATGACAAAGATGAAGATGAGGAGGAAGAGGATGATAAGGAGGAGGAGGAGGAGGATGATGCTGCCGCTGGCCAGGCCAAGGATGAGCTGTAGGGGCCACGCCACTGCTTCCAGGGCTGGACTGAGGCCTGAGCGTGCCCACCACAGAGCCAGTTGCGCCAAATAATGTCTCTATGAGACTGGAGAACTTTCTTTTTTCCAGGCGGGTTCCAATTTGGGGTGGATTTTGGTATTGTTCCCCCCCCACACACATTTTTTTTTTTTTCCATTGGTGTTTTGTCTCTGATTCTCCTTTGGCCCTCATCTTTCTTCATATCTTTGCCTTCCTCTGTCCCCTTCTTTCCCCAGATCCCTTAATTCCCCCTCCAACTTGGGGGGTATGGAGGGTGTGGACAAGTCCCAAGTCCAAGATTCCATCTGTTCTCCTTCCTGGAGCCCAGAGGGGGGCAGGAGATGAGGATGGCACCCCCAGCCCCCCAGCACTGAGGAAGAATGGGGCTCCTAGGGCCTGAGCTTTGACACCCCCACCCCCTCCCTTCCTCCTCTGTTTCCAGGACTGGGCCACTTCTGGGTGGGGCAGTGGGTTCCAGCTCAGCTCACACTGAGAATGTAAGAACTACAAAAAAAAATTTCTATTAAATTAAGTTTTGTGTCTTCCTCCTGTGTCTCCTTCTGGGGGGAGACGGACATCGGGAAACCAAAGGTGGCTTTTTTTTAGGGGGTGACTTCAGTAAGACTTAATTTTTCAGCCACAAAAACATGAGCTGAATGTCCCATAAGATTACAGGGGCCCTCGTTTACCCCCACAAAGCACTGGGAGAGGAGAAACTAAGTGCCATTACAAATATTCCATGTATTAACTCAGTCTGCACGAGACTGGGGAGTTTCTAGTACCAGTTCAGTTTGATGAGGGGATAGGACCATAATATAGTAAGAGGTGGGGCAGAGGTTTAAACCCATACCTTAGACACTTAAAAAAAAAAAAAAGATTTTATTTTTAGAGAGGGGAAAGGCGGGAGAAAGAGGAAGAGAAACATCAATGTGTGGTTGCCTCCCATATTCCCCCAACCGGGGACCTGGCCAGCAACCCAGGCATGTGCCCTGATTGGGAATCGAATCGGTGACCCTTTGGTTCGTAGGCTAGTGCTCAATCCACTGAGCAACACCAGCCAGGGCCCTTAGACACTTTCTCATACCATCTATTTTATACAACCATATGAACTTAACCTATTACAGAGTAAGGCTATATAGAGCAACTGGACAGTGGTGAAAGCTATTCCTCTTAAGATCTGTGAAAGTCTGGGCTCCTGAGGTTGGCCTAGGCCTGCTCTGTTGGGGTCCAGAAGGCTGCCACTGAAGTCTAGCAGGTAGCTGGCAGCTGATGACCTTGTTGCAGAAGAGGTACGAATCCCGGAAATGGGCCCAGACTGCTCTGGTGGAAGCTTCTACACTCTGGACATGAAGTGAAGGGAGAAGCAACAGGGCTGGGTTACAATGGTTACAGTTGGGCAGTGGGTGAGGTGTTGGGTGACTGCCTGGTTCCAGGCTAGGGTGACTGCTTGGATGGGACCTGTGAAATGAGCAGGTTCAGAGGGAGGTGATGAACAGTCCAGGAGGGGGGCGTCTCTATAGCTGGGAGATAAGCCCAGCCTCACCTCTGTCCAGCCCCCCAAACACTCTTCAGCTTTGGCCAACCAGCCCCTCAAGTCTTACTTGGATGGGCCTCCTTCAAGCTTCCCCCCTGCGTCCTGTGGCTGAACCCCACCCCTTTGGGAAGCCTCCCAGGATTGGTATATCGAGGACAAGTTTATGGAGAGACCTGTATTTGATGTAGGGGAGCTTGAAAATTAATATCTTCCTTAAATACTTTTGGGGTCTGACTGGGGATAGTAGGGTGAGCAAGGTGCTTGGGGAGGCAGCAGTCGAGAGGTGGCCAAATGCATTTTTGAATTTTTACCTAATTGTTGGTGACCTTTCAAGTGTCTTTTCCAGTCCTGAGTTCTTTCAGGGCCTGATGGGTTCCTGTCAGGGTGGCAGGGCCAGAATAAAATTCAATTGGAACGTGCAAGAATGATGAACAAAGACTATGGAGAAACACAAATATCTATGTAACACGTACATGAACATTTTTGTTCAATGTCATAACGAAATGTAACTCATAAGGGTCAAAGTAGGGACTTCGCAGCCATTTTGTGGCCTTATGACGTCACTGCTAAGGGCATGCCGTCACTCGCAGTAAGCAACACGCCGGGTAAGCGCTCTGAATGAGAGGCGCCCTCCCCTCCCGCGCAGTAGAGTTTAGAGTGCGCATGCTTGTGCATGCCAATACGGGGCGGGGCGAGGACGCCTGCAGGTCATGTGCTTTGATAGTCGGCGCGCGCAGCCCCTGCCCCGGAAGCGGTCGGCTAGCGGCGCGGCTGGGCGCTAAGATGGCGGCGGCGTGAATTGCATGTTGTGTGAAGATTCCGGGGCCGCCGCATCGCTCGGGCCCCACCATGGCCGTCACCATCACACTCAAAACGCTGCAACAGCAGACCTTTAAGATCCGCATGGAGCCTGACGAGACGGTGCGAGCCAGGCTGGAGCCCGGGGGCGGGAATGACGGGATCCGGGGGTGGGGTGGGGGCAGGGAGGCAGAGATCCCGGCGGGAGGGGCAGAGAGGATGGCGCGGCGCGAGTCCAGCTCACCTTTTCCAACCTGCTTGACTGTTCCGGACCATCCTTTCCCCATTCCACGATGATCTGCGGTCTAAACCCTGGCGGCTCGGTCGGTGTTCTAGGGCTTGTCTCCGGGCGGCCCCACCCCCGGGCGCATGCCAGGTCCCGGCTCTAATGTCAGCGCTCTCGCGGGGCACGGGAGCCAGGCTCGGAAGCCCTGCCGGGCTGCGCTCTCCGGGACGTGGGTTCTGAGTTCTCAGCTTTGTAGTCGTCTCCTCGGGGACGTTGGTGGCCGAATCTGGGAGTAGTGGCCGGGAAATGCCGACTGATGATGGCAGTGACGATGATAATGATAATAAACGGCCTGAATTTCAATATTCCATGTTTGTTGGCCGTTTGTTATTTGCTAGTTCATGAGTTTTTACTGTTATTATCTTACTAAATATGCAACACAGGTTTGTCATTTGGGGGCTCTTGACTCCTCACTTTCCAGATGTGGAAACCTAGGGTCAAGGAACTTTGCCAGTCTCATCGGAGAGTAATGGCAGAGCTAGGATTCGAATTCGGCTCTACCTTATGTCAGACCTCACGGTCTAAGCATTATTCAGCTTTTTTAGCTGAAAAGAGAATTTAGGACCTAACATACGGAGTGTAAGTACGGATTTGGCATTTTTCGCACTGCTACCCCATAAGGAAGACATTCAGATCATCTCTTCGTAGATTAAAAAAAAAATTATTTATGTATTTTTTAGAGAAAGGGTAAGAGAGGGAGAAAGAAACATTGTACACATCAATCAGTTGCCTCTTGCAATCCCCTAGCCGGGGACCCGGCCTGCAACTCAGGCAAGTACCCTGACCAGGAACCGAACTGGTGACCTTATGGTTAGCAGGCCAGCACTCAACCTGCTGAGCCACACCAGCCAGGGCAGAAACATGCGGTTTTTGTGAACTACCCAACTGTTTAACTTTGGGAAAGTTACTTAACCTCTCTGTGCTCCATTTTCTTAAATATGAAGTGAGACTAATGGTATCTATTTCATACAATTATTTTGAGGCTCTTAAAGTGTCGTACAGCCCTGGCCAGTGTGACTGACTTGGTTGGTTGTTGTTCCACAAAGTGGAAGGTCAACTGTTCGATTCCCAGTCAGGGCACATGCCTTGGTTTCGGGTTCAGCCCTCAACCTTTGAGATGCAACCAATCGGTGTTTCTCTTTCACATTGATGTTCCTCTTCTTTTCTTCCTCCCTTTCTCTCTAAAAGTCAGCCTTTTTTAAAAAAACGTGGTATATTTGCATTTATGATAGCTTTATTAACTTAGATACTTTCAGTAAAAACTGACCACTGTCTTCAATGTGGAATGAGGAACTCTCCTATCTCCCCTAGGTTATGGTTTATTTTTCATCATACTTTACACCATCTGAAATACATACTTGTTTTTTCTTTTTCTCACATGAGTGTCATCTCTATGGGAACAAAGATTTGTGTTTTGTTTTCTACTACGTCTTCAGTACCTGGCACATTATAAGTGTTCAGTAAATACTCTGTTGACTATTGGGATGAACAAATAAACTCAGATCTCCATGCTTGACTATGAAGCTTAACTTCTTTGCCATCAGGGCTTTCAGCCTCTCGCTGCCAAACTAGAAGGGAAGAGAGAAGTTTGCAATGACTGTTTGTACCACTCTCTCCAGGTGAAGGTGCTAAAGGAAAAGATAGAAGCTGAAAAGGGTCGTGATGCCTTCCCCGTGGCTGGGCAGAAACTCATCTATGCTGGCAAGATCCTGAGCGATGATGTTCCCATCAGGGACTATCGCATAGATGAGAAGAACTTTGTGGTTGTCATGGTGACCAAGGTGGGTGAAGCGTGCTGGTTGTGAGGATTATGTGGATTACCTAGGGAGCTGGCAAGAGCCTGTGTGCCCATGAGAGATTAGCCATGAATAGGGCGGGGCCAGGAGGTGGCTGGATGTTGAGGCTTGATAGGGATACTGATGCCTGCTCCCTTTTTCTGGGTGTGACAGGCCAAAAACAGCCCAGGCACCTCAGTACCCCCAGAGGCCTCTTCCACTGCTGCCCCTGAGTCCTCCACATCCTCCCCGCCGGCCCCTGCCTCAGGCATGTCCCATCCCCCACCTACCGACAGAGAGGACAAGAGCCCATCGGAGGAATCAGTCCCCACAACATCCCCGGAGTCTCTGTCAGGGTAAGGCAGGGAGCAGCAGCCCCAGTTTGGGCCCTGTCCTCCCAGCATATTCCAGCATCCACGTATGTGGTCCTGTGCACCCAGGGGGAGGGCAGGCTGCCAGAAGCCAGGGTCCGATTTCTCTCTCTTGAATTTGCAGCTCTGTTCCTTCTTCAGGTAGCAGCGGGAGAGAGGAAGAGGCAGCCTCCACGCTAGGTGGGTGAGCAGTCCCTGGGACAGAAGTGACTGGGTGTCCCAGCCATTAGCTGGGCCTTGGTGTGTGGGTTTGGGAGGGTCTGGGAGCTGCCCATCCCTCTCCCTGGTGACCCGGACCTTGCTGCTCCCTCCACAGTGACTGGCTCTGAATATGAGACAATGCTGACGGAGATCATGTCCATGGGTTACGAGCGGGAACGGGTCGTGGCAGCCCTGAGAGCCAGCTACAACAACCCCCACCGGGCTGTGGAGTATCTGCTCACGGTGAGGTGGGGCTGCCGCCTTCAGGGGAGGCTCCCAGGGAGTACATGGGCTTCAGTGCCCTGATGGGTGGTCAGGGAGGCAAAAGCCTTTGGGTCATGGTTCCAGCCAGGAAAGGCTTTCTGTAGAAGGCTGGACATGAGCAGAGGGGTGGGCCTCACCTGTTTCCTACCAGGGCTGAGCACACAGGAGGGAGGCAGTGGGTGGTCTGTGCATTAGAACTAAATAGGACCCCTGACAGGGAATTCCTGGGAGTCCCGAGCCAGAACACGGTTCTGTCCACGAGAGCCAGGTATCTGAGCAGCCGGCCACGGAAGCAGGTGAGTTGGGAGGTATGCATGTGGGGTGTCTGCTGTCAAGACATGCTTCTGGGAGCCCAGCCTGGGGTCTGACCACATGCCTCCCTCCTGCCAGCGGGAGAGAACCCCCTGGAGTTCCTGCGGGACCAGCCCCAGTTCCAGAATATGCGGCAGGTGATTCAGCAGAACCCGGCGCTGTTGCCTGCCCTGCTTCAGCAGCTGGGCCAGGAGAACCCGCAGCTTCTGCAGGTGCGGCCCGGGGGCTCGTCGGGAGCCAGTGTGGCCAACACCTCCCTCCCCTTCCCTGTGGGAACCACAGCTGGAAAGAGCCTGGCCCAGCACTTCATAGGCGTTCCTCTGTACTTGGAAAGCTGGACTGACAACAGTCTCCTGCTGCTCCTATAGAGTTGGTGACCTACACTGTTTCATATAATTCCTCCAGTCACCCTGTGAGGGTGTGGGTGCTGTCATCATTGCCCTCATGGAAGAAGACACCAGAGGCTTGGAGCAGCCCAGCAGCTGGTGGAGTGTGTGTGTGTCTGCCTCCAGCTTCTGGGTCCGGTGCTCTGCCTTCAGTGTCTTGTGGCTCTGTGTCTCTGTTCCACATACAGCTGGTGCTTCACACTTGTCGTATTGTAGTGCCCACAACCGTCGTGCCCCAGGTGGCCCTGGGTCCTCCATGAAGGCCTGCCTCTCCCGTTAAGGATCAGTTGTCTGCTGCTGCTTCCCTTACATCTGTCTTCTCATGCTGGCTCCTCCTTCTCTTCTCCAGATGCTGTAGAGCCCAGGCTAACACACCTGTTCTATATCCGAATTCAGTTGTCCCCATGAATCATCCTGGGGTGTTCTGTGTTGACCCAAATCTATGTAACCAGCCCAGACCTTTGGATGCCACACTCTTCTGTGGCTGACTTGGTGACTCCATGAAAGTGCTTTCCAGATGTCTAAGGTTTCAAAACAGACCCTCCTCCCATTCCTCTCTGTCCCCACAAGGACCAGCCTGGGTTGCTTGAGCCCCAAGCCCTTGTGGCCTGCTGGGGTTGTCTTATCACCTGTCATGTCTGCTCTACTTCCAGAACTTCTCAGTCAGCCCAACCCTGCATTCAGTATTCAGTCTCCATGGCTGATATCTTATCTCCCACCTGGTTGCTTGGTAGCGAGGCCTCTGTTTCTGCATAGCCCTTACAGTCCATTCTCCACCAGGAGCCAAGAGTCCTGAAAAGGCACTTCATTGATGTAAAGGTTGCTAGACCTACATAAAAAGAATTGTATCAGAACCCTTAGATAAGCAATATCCCGATGAATTGATGTTTTGAAAAGGCACCCAGATTTACCCATTACCGTTTTGGCGTCCCATCACACTAGACGGCAATAGAAGAAAGCAGGTCTGGTCCCTGCCTTCCCCTCTGATCTCATTTTCAGTTCCTTCTCTCTTACTTACTTGGTTTTGCCACATGAATCTTGTTTCTGGCACTTGCCAAATGCATCCCCACCCTCCATCTTTGCAATTGCTTTTTGCTCTACCTGGAGGAAACGTCCTTCCCTTGTAGCCTAATCTTTTTCCTAACCCAGTGTCTGCTGTATGCCAGGCCCAGTATTTACATTGCAAATTATTGCCCGTTTATTTGCTTGTTTATGGCCTTTCTCCCACCCTGGAACATTAGCTCCACTGGTCGGGGTCTGTTAATCACTGTGTTGCTATTTGGCCAAAATAGGCACCTTCTAGATATTTACTGAATGAATGAGAAGGCAAGGGTTGTGATAGACACATGGGGAGGTCAGCCAAGGGCTGTGGGTCCATCCCTTGCCTTCTCTGTCTCACAGCAAATCAGCCGGCACCAGGAACAGTTCATCCAGATGCTGAATGAGCCCCCTGGAGAGTTGGCAGACATCTCTGACGTTGAGGGTGAGGTGGGTGCCATAGGCGAGGAGGCCCCGCAGATGAACTACATCCAGGTGACGCCACAGGAGAAGGAAGCTATAGAGAGGGTAAGAGGCGTGGCTGAGGGGTTACCTTACTGGTGGGTAGGCCCCCATACCCTGCTTATACCTGCCCGTCTTCCCACAGTTGAAAGCCTTGGGCTTCCCAGAGAGCCTGGTGATCCAGGCCTACTTCGCCTGTGAAAAAAACGAGAACTTGGCTGCCAACTTCCTCCTGAGTCAGAACTTTGATGACGAGTGATTGCCAGGAGGCCAGGCCGCCTACTGCCCTCACCCTACCCTAAATTGAAAAGTTTTATAAAAGAAAAAAATATATATATATTCATGTTTATTTAAGAAGTGGAAAGTCAAAAACCTTAATAAAAAAGAAAAACCACCCCAACTTCCCACCCTCCTGAAGTGGCTCCCATTCCCATCTTGGCCTGAGAAGACCTGGGCCAGACAGCTGTCCCCCTATTCCCTGCCCTAGCCCAGCCTGCTCCAAGGAGCTGGCAGGACTGGAGGTGACAGATGGGCCCCTCTTGGCCTCTGTCCCAGCTCCCTGCAGCCAGATGGAGAGGATTGCTTGCTTCCCCATCCCCCAAAGAGTCCCTAAGACCTCCCCACCCTTCGAGGGTGAGGGGAAGCTGGATCCCCAAACTTTTGATCTTTCATTGGAATGGCCCAATCTTCCCTTCTGGGGTGAGTGCTGAGGCCAAAGCCCCCTCTGCAATCTGGCCTCGGCCTCCAGCCTGCATCCCTTCACGGAAGGGAGGAGGCAGCCAGGCTGCTCCTGTCTGGGGAAGGGGCAACGGCAGCTGCTGTGGAGGTCGAGGCCATCCCCTGCCCCAGTACGGAACCATGTCTCTGATAAAGGTTTTGAAGTGAATAAAGTTTTAAAAGCCCATCCTGTGGTCTGTGCCTGCTGGGGCTTCCCACTCCAGCTCATCTGGCTCTGGGAGCTAGTTGGGCACAGGCTATGTGGGAATGCCAAGAAGGGGCAGAGAGGTCTGTCAGCTTCTGCAGATAGGGGCTCCCAATATATCCTCCTCCCTCAGAAGCTGCCTCATTCCCCCACAGTGGGCCCCAGCCCCCAGCTTGGTCTTGGAAGAGCTGCCTCTTCCTGCCCCCCACCATCATCACCAGTCTGTTTTTTGGCTACACTTCCCCCCTGATAATTAATAGAGATTAATGTCGGTAAACAGAAGCCTTCTCCTCTGCCATCTGCTCCTCCATTATTTCCCCATTGCATCCCCGTTCTCTCCTGAAGCATGGCCTAGAGTCCCCCAGTGGGCAGTGCCAGGGAAGAGTGGGGGATTCCCTGGCCCCAGGTGTTGGGGAGCGGTACACTGAGAGGACGAAGAGCTCCTGGGAGTGGGGCTGCTGGGCAGCAGGTTTTATTGAGAAAAAAGCTCAGGAGCTGGGCTCCGCGGAGGCTGCCGGGTCCTGGACTGCAGTGGCAGCCAGCGCAGCAGCCCGTGCCTCCTTCTTCTGTCTTTGTTTTTCCTCCTTGAGGCGCTTGCGCTGCTGCTTCTCCAGGTCCTGCAGCAGCTCCTGGAAGCGGGCACTCCTTGGGTCCACATGGTAGCCCAGGCGCTCCTGGGCCTCCGCCTGCAGCCGGGCACGCCGCTCCTTGTCTGCCTTCTCCTTCTCCCTGCGTTCCTGCTGCTGCCGCCGCCAGTTCTCAATCATCTGTGGCATCTTGGCCATGCGCTCTGCAATGAGCTGTTCCCTGCAGGGGATGGAGGGTGGGTGGTGAGGGCAGTGTCACCTAGCCAGAGCAGCACCCATCTATCTAAATCCCACCATCAGGCTTTGCCCACATCGTGCTTCCCAGCTCCTCCATGGAAATGATAAACTGGGAACACTTATCTTAGCCATTAACTGTCAGAAAAGTCCTCAATAAGTGAAGAAACAGGAAGCAGAGAGGAACTAATGTATGACCTAGAGCACCAGGGACCATGTTTGTGGAAAGGGGTGTGTGTGTGTGTGGCTCAAGCTCACCTGCTGTGCATGGGGGGTGGGGGGGGGTTAGGAGTTGGAACTCAGGCATCCCTAACAGGGCCAGACGGTGGGCCAGCCCCAGGGGTCCGGGACCCCTGGCCTAGAGCATGAGAAGACAGCCCCAGTGACCCCCAGGAGCAGACCCCAACTTAATATTTCACTGAGCTGTCTACTAAGCCATATACACACACCATGCCGGGCCATTCCCATGGACATCACTGACCACCTACTGTATGTCGGTTCCAATACTAGGCACAGGAGTGAAGGCAAGGAATGGATCAGACCTCTCCATCCAGTCCTCGGAATTTGTAGGTGCCCGTTACAGCCCCATTTTAAGAATTAGAAATGTGAAGCTGGAAGAACTAAAGCCTTATGATGGGGTTATCCAGCCTCAGGGGTGGGGCAGAGACAGACAGGAGACAGGGGTTCACATCCTATCTTCACAGTTCACTGCCTGGATGACTGGATAGGTGACTCCAAGTTCCCAGGGCTTAGTTTCCCTATCTCTAAAATGAGAGTGATCCCTACTTCCTCTTAGATTTGTGAGGACAAGAACAATTAAACACCAGGAGCACAACTGGCCTGCTTCCCCGGCTAGTCTGCTTTGGCTGGCTCTTCTCTCCAGGAAGTGTCACCATCCTGATGCTCCTAGTCTTGCATGCATAATTTGGGTCAAGTCTAATCCTTTGAGACCTGCTTCTGAGTCTGTTCTCTGCCCTTGATTCAAGACCGTATCACTTTCCATTCTATGGATCAGTTATACTGATGGCCAGGCTGTTCCTTAAAGCACGTTCCTACCTCAGGGCCTTTGCACTAGCTGTTTCCCCTACCCAGAACACTGTCCCGAAGATATTCCAATAGCCGTGTCCAGTCATTCAGGTGTCTGCTTAACTATCAAGTTTAAGTCCCAAACCAAAGCCGCTCTCCGTCTGCACTCTTCACCAAATTCTACCTTCCTAATGGTCTTCTGTCGTCAGCTGAAACATTTTGCTGTGTTCCCCGCACCTGGGACATGGCCTTGCACACAGCAGGTGCTCAGTGAAGATTTGCAGATGATTGTCTGTTGTGCAGCTATGTAAACATGCGCATAAATCTACAGTGTGCAAACCCCACGATAAGCGTCCTGGAGTTACAGTTCACCCATCGGGCCGCGGAGAACGCGACCTGCAGGCCAGCGCCTGTCCGGCCGCACGCACGCACCTGGCCTTACGCTTCTCCTCTTTGGCCAGCTGCTGCACCCGCACCGACTCCTGCATGGCCGCCAGGCTCGGGTACCATTCATTCTCCTCTGCCTCCAGCTCACGCAGCTGCTCCTGCGACGGCCACAGCGAACCAGCGGCCACCCCGGAGGCTGCGCCGTGCCGCGCGAACTGCTTGGCCGCGTAGCGTGGCCCCAGCTGCCAGCGCGGAGTCAGCGGGTCATCCGGGTCCGGCCACCAGGGTCCCGGAGAGCGGCGCGGTGGCGGCGGCGCCCGATAGCCACGGGAGCCTGGGCCCAGGGTCGCCGCCAGCCCGAGCAGGCTACGTGCCTGCCGCACGGGCGCCGCCATTTTGGCTGTGCGGGGTCCTCGAGGGCCGGCCGAGCTGGCCACGGCGCTGCCTGCGCGCCAGGTCCTAAGGGGGCCGGGCCGGGTGAGGAGTGTTCCTGCTACCTCAGTTCGGGGCAGGGGGTGAAGGGTGTAAAACTTTTTTATACATCTTCAAGTCTAACTTACAATTTTATTTTAGGAGTTATTTATTAAAATAGTATTTAAAATTTAATTTTATATATTCAAAATAGCATTTAATTTTTAATATTAAATTTAATTAATTATTTTAAACAATTTGAATATTTAGAACGTTTAAATATTTCAATTGTAAGTCAGACTACAAATTTAAATTTTATTAAATATTTAAGTATTATTCATTAAATATTTATGCTTTTTAATTAGATTTTTAATGTAATTAAAACTTTTAATTATTTAAAACCTCACCATGACGTTTATTTTAGTATATCGCTATTTAAAACACTGAATATTGTATATAATAATTGTTAAGATATTGATTTAATTTCTTATATTTTAAAATGTTTGATCATGGCGCAGAAATTAAATACTGAAAAAAAAATCTTATTTATTTTTAGAGGGCTGGGAAGGGAGGGATAAAGAGAGGGAGAGAAACATGGATTGGTTGCCTGTCAAGTCAAATCGGTGTCGCTTTGCTTCGCGGGAGGGCGCTCAATCTACGGAGCCACACCAGCCCAGGCCTTCCTTTTTTTTTTTTTTTAGTGCCACCGGCCTCCTAGGTGTTTGGGTCCCTGTGGGTGGGCGCTCCAGGGTTTCCTCAGGGGACCGACCCCACTGAGCACCCCCCCGCCCCGCCCCAAACACTGTTTAAACAAGGATTTCAGCCTTAAACAGGAAGGAAATTCTGACTCATGCTACGGTATGGATGATCCTGGAAGACATTATACTGGATGAAATGAGCCAGTCACAAAAGGACGTGTGGTGCATGATTCCATTCATAGGAGGTCCCTAGAGGAGTCAAATTCATGGTGGGTGCAGGGATTGGGGGAGGGGCATGGGGCGTTAGTGTTTAATGGGGGCAGCTTCAGTTTGAGAAGAGGACAGTCTGGGTGGAGATGGATAGTTGCGAAACATTGTGAGTGAGTGTGCTTAATGCCACTAAACACTACAGTTAAAAATGGTTAAAATGCTGAATATTACGTATATTTTATTCCAGAAAGAAAGAACAGAAAGAAAAGAGGAACTGAAGTTTGCTCAGTGAAACGGGAAGCCCGTACAAGAGTATCTGTCGGGCACAGCAGTACTGTATTTATCATAAATATCAATCCCAAGCTGGATTCTCTTCTGTGGATATTCAGTGTCATTTCACCTGTGTTCTTTTGCCAGTCGAAAGGATACCTTTTTTTTTTTTTAAGATTTTATTTATTTTTAGAGAGAGGGGAAGGGAAGGAGAAAGAGAGGGACAGAAACATCAATGTGTGGTTGCCTCTCGCGTGCCCCCTGCGGGCGACCTGGCCTGCAACCCAGGCATGTGCCCTGAATGGGATTCGATCCATGACCCTTTGGATTGCAGGCCAGCACTCAGTCCACTGAACTACACCAGCCAGGGCAGGGATACCTAAATTTTGATGTTTCAGCTGACAGAATACTACACAGGAATGCAAGAGTAGAAATTACAACTGCTCACGGCGATGTGGATGAGTTGCATAGACATCATATGCAACAAAGGGGCGGGGCCAAAGGATTCCTTTTCATTCTAGAAGTCAGGATAGGATGCCTTTGGTAAAAATGAGGGGGTATCTAGGTGGTGGTCACATGGAAGGGAGTCACTTTGAAATAGGCCCTTGAGCTGGGCAACCCATTCTGTTTGCTTTTCTCTATGTGGACTTTATTCCATATTGTTTCTTTAAAAAAGATTTTATTTATTTATTTTTAGAGAAAGGGGAAGGGAGGCAGTAAAAAAGGAGAGAAACATCGCTGGACAATGCCCAACCCACTGGGTCATACAAGTCAGGGCCCCGTATTATTTCTTGAGCTGGGCTACAGTCATGCCTGAGTTATAGTTAGTCTTTAAACTGTAATAAACTATATGTGTGGGTTGTCCACTTTCCTGTAGATTTATTATATTTCACAATTAAAAATTGAAGATCCAAGCAACATAAAGGACTACAGTGAGCAGCCTTATTCCCAACTGTCTCCCATCCTCCCCTTTCCTGTCTGAGCACCCTTCGTTTTAGTTTCTTTGTATCCTAGAGAGTTGTTTTACAGATTATTATTTACAGTGTTAATTATTTCACAAGAACAGAAGGGTCACTTATGTCATCACTCAAGTTTAACGAATACAGGGTGGGGCAAAAGCAGGTTTACAGTTCGTATGGAAAATAATACAATAATTAATACATAATAATACAAGAATAAACTCTTTCATGTACTCGCAACTGTAAATCAACTTTACCCCTCCCTGTATCAACACTTTGGCTCTATTGCTTCAGATCTTTTTTTAAAAATTCCTTTTTATAAAGCTTTACCCCTACTATGAGAACCTCCGATGACAGTAACGCCTCCATCTCTAAACACTACCCCTTTTCCTCCTCACCCTTTTAAGAATTAACAATTATTCTGAAATTAGTTTATTCTTTCAGGACCAGATTTTATGCATTCATTACTTATCTGGAGTCTGTGGAAACAATGTGCTATATATATATATTTTTTTTTGAAGATTTCATTTATTAATTTTTAGAGGGGAAGGGAGGAAAAAAGAGAGGGAAAGAAACATCAATGTGTGGTTGCTTCTTGTTAGCCTCCTACTGGGGACCTGGCCCACAATCCAGGCATGTGTTCTGACTGGGAATTGAACCAGCGACCCTTTGGTTCGCCGGCCGGCGCTCAATCCACTGAGCCACACCAGCCAGGACTATATTTTTAAACAGTGTACATAAAGAGTATCCTAAAGGTTTGCAACTTTCCTCTTTTAATCTTATGCTTTCCAGATGTTTCCATGTGGATCCCTGTAGATTTATTGTCCCTGTTGTACAGCTGTGTTTCTCACATTGTGAGTCACGGGGCCCATTATTAATTCAGGAAATCGATGAGGTAAGTTACAACCAGCATTTATTTATTTCCAGGTTTACAGTTAAGGGAAGAATGATTAATAGAAAAAGATGTTATTAAAAAATTATTATTTTTTAAATTGTGACAAAATACACATAAAACTTAACCATCGTAACTATTTTTAAGGACACTATTCAGTGGCATTAAGCACATTGACATCATTGTGTAATCACCATCACCATCCATCTCCAGAACTTTGTCATCTTACAAAACAGAAACTCTGTCCCTGCTAAACACTAACTCCCCATTCTCTGTTCCCCCCAGCCCCTGGCACCTACCATTCTACTTCCTGTCTCTGTGAACTTGACCTCTCTAGGGATCTCATGTAAGTGGAATCTTATAGTATTTGTCTGTAACTTGCTTATTTCACTTAGCATGATGTACTCAAGTTCATCCACATTGTAGCATATGTCAAAATGTCCTTCCATTTTAAGGGTGAATAATACTACATCGTGTATTTACAACATTATGTTTATCCATTCATTCATTGATAGACATTGGAGCCTCTTTCACCTTTTGGCAATTGTGAATTATGCTGCTGTGAACATAGGTGTACAGTGGTTATTTAATGGGAAAAATAGAATAAAAATATCATTGTATCACATGCAGTAAGGGCAAGTACTGTTTGGTAAAACTTTTATTTCTGTCATATATACATGTATGTGTATACTAGTATTCCAGCTGCAATTACATGCTAACAAGCCTCCCCTAAACAACCATTTTATTAGGTTCATGGATTGTGTGAATCAGGAATGTAGGCAGGGCACAGCAGAGATGGCTTGTCTCTGCTCCATGCTGTCTGCAGCCCTAGCTGGGAAGAATTAAAAGTTGAATGACTTGATGCCTGTCCTCCAGAGTTATCAGAAGGCATCTTCACTCATTTATGTCTCGTGATTGATGCTGGCTGGAGCCTCAGCTGGGCTATCAGCTGGAATTATCTACACAGTGGTCTCTTCAAATGGGCTAGTTTGAGTTTCCTTATAACATGGCAGCTGGGTCCCAAGGAAACAAGGCTGAAGTGCAGGCATTTTTATGACTGCGTCTTGGAAATCACATGACATCGTTTCTGTTGAATTCTATTGGTCAAGCCAGTCATGAAAGTTGTTTAGATTCAAGGGGAGTGGTCAGAGATTGTCAAGGTCACTTTTGTCAAGGCCTGTAAATAAAATGTACTTCTTACTGTGCTCAGTTAAAAAAAAAAAGTTTCAAAAAAAAAATCTCTGCTTGATATTGTCTGTGGTATGAATAAACTATAATTATTCCATCAGGCTGTTTGATGGGCATTTGTTTTCAAATTTTTTGCTTTGGTTGCAGAAATGATGCTGCAGCGAGCCTCCCTGCCTGGGTCCCCATGTGCACATGGGAAAGTTTTCCTGGAGTGCTCCACAAATCTAAGTCTTTCCCCAGGGTTTGCAGAGGGACAGATGTGGCTGAGGCCTGTGAATGAAGCACATTAAGGGAGGAGGTGAGGTGAAGTGTGTCAGGCAGGGGCCGGCCATGTAGGCATTATGGGACATGAAGAGGGGTTCTCGTTTTACTCCAAGGGCAATGGGGAGCCATGGGAGGGCTTTGAGCAGAGGAGTGATGGATGTTATTGTTGATTCTCCTCTGGTTGCTGAGCAGAAAAGGCAATGAGTAGGTCAATATGTAGAAACAGGAAGACCCATTAGGAAATAGAAGGGGCCATGTTGCCATGTGGCCCCTGACCTGTGGGGACTTTGCATTAATTACCTTTGCTATTACCATGCCTAGAACTTTCTCCCAGGAACTTTACACTGTGGGGTGTTACTTTTATTATTGATTTTTAAGAAGATTAAAAAAATTTATTTTTAGAGAGAGGAAAGGAGGGAGAAGGGGAGAGAAACATCAGCGTGTGGTTGCCTCTCGTGCGCCCCCTACTGGGGACCTGGCCCACAGCCCAGGCATGTGCCCTGACTGGGAATCGAACTGGCAACCCTTTAGTTTGCAGGCTGACCAACACTCAACCCACTGAGCCACACTAACCAGGGCTGATTTTCTTTTCTTTTTTTCTTTTTTCTTTTTTTGAGAGAGAAAGGAGAAATATCTGTTTTTCCACTTATTCATGCATTCATTGGTTGCTTCTTGTATGTACCCTTACTGGGGATGGAACCTGAAATCTTGGTATATGTAGGTGATGTTCTAACCAACTGAGCTACCCAGCCAGGGCAGGCTTCTCGTCGTTCAGGTTTAACTGGGTGGTCACCTCCTGTACTCCTTGGATCTTGGAAGATGCAGGAAATGAGGTAGAGATTGTCCCTGAGCTCAAACAGCTTACAGTCTTTGGTTGAGACACACAAGCAATTAAAATGGAGGTGAAAGGGGAAGAAAGTGCTTGGAATGGGACTGAGGGACAGTCAGATGTGGTACTTCTGAGCTGCAGTTCTCTTCCAGATCAGGAAACTTGGGAACCACCCTGAGAAACACCAGCCTAGAGATGAAGAGAGGGCACTCTGATGTCAAACTTACCTGGGATGAGTTCCAGCTGCTGGCCAGGGCTGGACACACGTCCTGTACCAGATGATTATAAGAGAGGGGCTTCTTAGGGCAGGGCTTAAACTGAAGTCAAAATTGCACACATAAAATTAATCATTTTAAAGTGAAAGATTCAGTGGCACTTGGTACATTCACGAGGTTGTACAACCACCACTTCTATCTAACTCTGGAACATTTTCATCACCCCAAAAGGAAACTCCATACCAATTAGCAGTCACTCCAATTCCCCCCTCCTTTTAGTCCCTGGCAACCACTAATATACTTTCCACCTCTATGGATTTGCCTATTTTGTACATTTCATATAAATGGAGTCATATAATATGTGACCATTTGTGTCTAGACTTCTTTTACTTAGTATGTTTTTGAAGTTTAGCCATATGGTAGCGAAATGTATCAGTACTTGTTAAAGACTGAGTTATGTTCCTCCAAAATTCGTGTATTCAAGTGCTAACCCTCAGTGCTCACCTCGGAATATGGCCATATTTAGAAATAGGGTCTTTAAAGAAGTAATTGAATTAAAATGAGATCATTAGGGTGAGCCCAATTCCAGTATGACTGCTATCCTTACAGAAAAAGAGGAAATTTGGACCCAGACACACACACAGGAAACACCATGTGTGAAGACACAGAGAAAAGATGATCACCTAGGCCCTGACTGGGTAGCTCAGCTGGTTAGAGCATCATCCGGATATACCAAGGTTGTGGGCTCAGTCCCCAGTCAGGGCAGATACAAGAAGCAACCAATGAATTCATAAGTAAATGGAAAAACGAATTGATGTCTCCCTCTCCCTCTCTCTCTCTCCCTAATCAAATAATAATAATAAATAAATAATAATAAAAGATGGCCATCTATAAGCCAAGGAGAAAGGCTTCAAAAGAAACCAACTTTGCTGACAAGTTGATCTTGGACTTCTAGCCTCCAGAGCTGTGAGACAATTAATTTCTGTTGATAAAAACCCTCCTGCAGTCTTTATTCTGTTGTTAAAACCCCGCAGGTACTTTATTATGTCAGCCCTAGCAAATTAATGCAACGTAGTGCTTCACTGATTTTTGTAGCTGAATGATATTCTATTGCAGAGAATTGTTTCTCCTGTAACCAAAGATGGAAAAGAACCTAACTATACAAGAATAGAGGACTTGTTAAGGAAATGACTGAATATTCAGAGGATGGACTACTATGCAGATGTTAAAGAAGAGTAAAGGCACTCTCTGTGTCATAATTCTCCAACAGTGGCAGGCAGGCCAGCAGCAACACCAGCACCACCTGGGAACTTGTTAGAAATGCAGGCTCTCAGGCTCCATCACAGAATCAGACACTCTGTGGAGGGGGCCCTGCGCGGAGCCCTCTAGGTGACACTGAGGCAGGCTCAAGTTTGAGACCTACTGCTGTATATAACAATATAGCCCAGAGGTTCTGAGCAGCCCAGGGGTGCTTTAAAATTTGTTTGTATTAGAGAGAGGGAAAGGCAGGAAGAAAGAGAGGGAGAGAAATATCAGTGTAAGAGAGAAACACTGAATGGTGGCCTCTCTCTTGAGCCAGGACTGGGACTGGGGACAGAGCCCGAAACCTAGGCGTTTGCCTTGACCTGAATCGAACTGGTGACCTTTTGCTTTGTGAGAGGGCACCCAACCAACTGAGCCACACTGGTCAGGGCCTGGGGCATGCTTTTTAAAAATACTACTACATTTGGCCCATCCCTAGAGATTCCCTCACAATTGATCTGGAGCAGGGTCTGGGCCACAATTCCCCACTTAGAGGTGATGTTAATGTGCAGTCAGGAATGTGAATCACTGACATGGAGTAAGTGTAAAAATCCAGGTGGAAAAGAGTCATGTTCCAAGATGTTCTTTGCAGGAATGTGATAGTTAAAATTTGGATAATGGAAAAATAAATTTAGGGTATGTATGCACAGTGGAATACTCTTCTGCAAAGACTTTTTTCCATGAAGCAGAGTACAGGTGAAAGTTAAAAGAATCTGTACATTATGATACCATGCATTTAAGTTTGAAATACATGAATAATTTTATGCATCTTTTGTGAATGGGTACAGTCGTGGAGATTACAACGGCAAATTTGGGGATCAGGGACAAGTGCAGAGCAAGTTTCTTTCAAATCTGTAGTCTTTTCTTTCTTGGTTAGGGTAATGAGTACAGCAGATTTTGTTATATTTTTATCTACACTTATTTGAATACCCAAAATAGTTTACTTATAGGACGAGGGACATAAAAAAGGTATAAATTGCTTTTGTTTGTGCTTCTGCCCCTTTTTGTTTCTTTATGCATGATAAAAACAATTTTGAAACTCTATAAAGTGAAGCTTCCTCCTTCACCCCCTATCTCACCCATTTTCATGTCCATCTCCAACAGGAAAATACTGTTGCTTTTTTTAATATTCAAATCAAGTAAACTGTGTCTGTAAATTCTTATCCCCTCCCCCAAAAGGCTAGGGTATAATAGACATCCTGTTCTGAAAAATTTCTAACTTCATTTTTCTTGGGTGTCTTTCCACGCTGAAACTGTAAGAGTTTGTGCAGCCAGGTACAGCCGTGTGGTATTATGGGCCTTATTCCTGGTGAGTTGCGGAAACAGCGAGGAGGCCGATGTGGTTTGAGGGGGAAGGAGTGGAGAGACACGGGGGTGGGGGGAGGTGCGCAGACAGTGTGAGCCTTGGTGGGCTGCAGTGAGGACTTTGGCTGTTATCCCGGGTGATGTGGGAGCCCTGGAAGGTTCTGAGCAGAAGATGGATGTGCTCGGACTCAGGGCACCCTCTGGCTGCCGTGGTGGGAACAGACTTTGGGGGTAGGAGCTGGGGGCCAGAGCCGAGGAAGTGTAGTGGTTAGAGTGGGAGATAATAGGGGCCGGGCTGTGTCCAGGTAGGGGACCAAGGAGGGAGGGAGAACTGGGCGGATTCTGGGTAGATTCTGAAGTGGACAGAACTTGCTGTCATTTCAAGTTGGGGAGCGAGTGGGGTCAGAGAAAGTGATGGGTCAAGGATGCTCCAAAGTTTGGGGCCCTAGAACCTGGCACGACGGAGATGCCGTTGCTGGGTCTAGAGCACAGCGATAGGACAGGCTGGGGGACGCTCAGGAGCTCGGATGTAGCGGGACAAATAGAAGTTGCTCCCTCGCCTCCCGGTGGTGCGTTCGGGATGCCAGTCCCGAGAGCCGGGCGCGAAGTCCCAAGAGCCGCCGCCAGAGGGCGAGCGCGCCCCATCGCCTGCGCAGCTCGTGGTGCGCGGGAAGGACCTGCCCTGCCGCTTCCCACGGCCCCGCGGCCTGCAGTGCCTCACCTGGGTGTGAGATGTGGGCCACAGAGGTGCCAGAGCTCGGCCGGGGCCCCCCGATGTTCTCGGAGACCCAAAGCCTGGGACTCCCACCCCTGCGTGCTTCAAGCACTCCAATCTCCCACTCCCCACGAGGCTGTTTGCTTTACCTGAGACACTCTCTCAGGGCTCTGCAAAAATGTTACCTCCTCAGGGAGGCCTTCCCTGACCACCCAGGGGGCTGAAACCCCTCCCCCCCCCACCCTGCCAAAACACCTCTAAGGCACAGCCCTTTTTAATATCTTAACATTTAAGACCCTGAAATCATCTTATTTATCTCGCCTGTTTTCTGCTCTACAAGGTAAGATAGGGAGGACCCATTTTCTGTTTTGTTTGCCTGTATCCTCAGGACTCAGAATTATGCTTGGCCTCTAGCAGGTGATAAAGGAAAAACAACAGCAATAATGCTAATTATAGCTTACTCCTGGTGCTACTGTATACTAGCCTCTATTTTAAATTCCTTACATAAATTATCTCCGTGAGTCCTCAGAACAATCTTACCAGGTAGGGACCAGTATTATCTCCATATTCCAGAAGAGGAAGCTGAGGCCCAGAGTGGTTAAGAGAATGGACCAAGGTTGCACAGCCAGGAAGTTGCAATGCTGGGATTGAAACCTGAGTAGCTTCACTGCAAAGCCTGGTTTTGCTAAAGGGATGAATGGGGCCCTGAAACCTGGTACTGAGCCCTCAGGGACTTCGGCATTATGCCCCAAGCCCCTGTCTCTAGACCTGCCTTTCCTGGTCCCCCAGCCCACACACTAGCAGCCCCAGTCCCCAGATCCCCTGCTAGGCTGGGGGGAGGGGTGGGAACCCAGCAGGTCTGGGTTTACTCTGGAGTTTGCAGAGGCACCTCCCAGGCTGCTCAGGTTGGGGGGCAGGCCATTAAAAGTGGGTCCGGTGGGCAAAGACTGCACTCGCTAGACAGCAGGGTCAGCTGCCCAAGACCCTGAGCCCTGTCCCGGACAGACAGACAGATGCACCTCAGCCAGCTGACCACTCTCCTGAGCCTGCTCAGTGGAGCCTGGCTACCCAGAGGCTTGGGGAGGCCTGGACCCCAGGGTCCCCTACCCCAGCCCTGGGCTGCCGCCAATCAGACCCAAACTCTGGGTCAAGGGGCACTGGCCTCCCCGGTACCATCCTCTGCCCTCAGCAGCTGGAAGGCCTTCTTGGACCTGCAGAAAACCGGGCATATGGGGACAGGTGGGCTGCAGCGTGGGCAGCAGGTGGCCGCCACCATGTCTCTCCCGCTGAACCCGCAGGAACTGGCCCAGGAGATGTGCAAGGCTGTGCCCTTCACTCAGGTGAGTATGTGCGTGGGGGAAGGAGAGGGTTGGGTCTCAGCCTTGGCAGGGAGCATGGGCTGTGGCGCCAGCTTTGGAATCAAGCCCTGCATTCTTTACCTAACTGTCTCTGATCCTTGGTTTCCTCCCTCATAAAATGAGAGTTAAGTTTCTCCCACCGCAGCCAAAGCAGTTGTCCCCATCCTGGTCGCCCAGCTTCTGCTAATACCACCCTGTTCCCCAAGTCTATATTTCCATTTAGTGGCAGAGGGCACCTGGGAGCTCCTGAGTCAGGTCATGTCTTTCCTTTGCTCGGAAACTACCATGGCTCCCACGTCACCCAGAGCAAAAGCCCAAGTTCTTCCCACAACCCACAAGGTCCGACACCATCTACCTGTCCCCTCCCTGCCCTCACCGCCTCCTGCCTCCCCCTTGCCCACTCTGCCCCTGCCGTACCTGTGTCCTTACTTTCCCCCAGACACACTGACGTTATATGCCACCGACTGTTCCTTTGACTTTAGCATCTCCCCTCTGCCCTAACACTCTACGGCTCCATCTTTCACCTCCTACAGGATTTTACTCAAACGTGGTTTAAAAATGCAACACCTCCCACCCTATTGTCCCATTTTTCTGCTTTATTTCTCGCTGTAGTACACACCATTACCTAAAAAGCGAAATTGATTCTGTAATAGCATTTTTCATGTCTTCCTCAGTAGAATGTTCCACCAGGGCAGAGATTTTTATGCCATATTCCCTCTGTATCCTCATCCCCAGGCCCTAGAGCAGAGCCAGGCGCACAGCAGGAGCTCGGTGTTTGGTGAATGATGGGCGATAGTGGAGTGCCTTCTAAGCACTTCGGGCAACCTGAATGAGAGGGGTCCAGACAGCATTCAGTTGGTGCTCCATAAAGGCTATAGGAATTCCTGTCGTGTGTTGTCTATGGCCCAGGCTTTGAATTCAGTATACCAAGGTCTGTCTTAGCTGCTGATTTCTTTGTAATTCAAGAGGCTGGGGTGGCTGGGGCAGAGTGAGGGCGAAGGGGAGGGGAGGGGGCAGAGGTTGGAGGGCACAGTTTTGACAGAGAAGGACCAGGATCAGAAGGTAAGTTGGTAGATCCACTTAGTTGGAAGGGATCATCGGAGGAAATAGCGTCTTTTGAGCACTGACTGTGTGCTAGGTAACCGGCTAAAGGCCTTCTGTGTAATCCCCCCGGGCTCTTGTAATGCCACCCCTTCCTGCTGCCCCTCAGCCTTCTCTGTATTAAGCTTCTCTGTTAAAAAGTCTAGAGCGTTCCGCTCCCCCGTCCCTGCACTGAACTTTGATAATTTCACAGGTGAGGAAACTGAGGCCCAGAGAGGTTGAGTAACTTACCCCAAGTCACACAGCCAGCAGATGGCAGCCAGGATTTGAGCCCAAGCATTCATGCTTTCCAAGGTGGGGTGGAAGTGGATGGATGATTGTTCTCATTACTCTGGCCTCAGGTTCCACTGCCCTTGACCTGTCTCTCTGCTTCTGGCCCCAGGTGCTCTTCCAGCCGGGATGCATGACCATGCGCCTCCGTAATCACCTCTGCTTTGGCCGCTGCTCCTCATTCTACGTCCCTGGTGTGGACTCCGCCCAGCTTGTCCTCTGCAACAGCTGTGTGCCCACTCAAAGGCGCTGGGCACCCGTGTTCCTGTGGTGTTGGGTGGGCAGCCCAGTCTCTTGGCGGCGGGTGAAGGCATCCACAGTGCTGGTTGAGAGATGTCAGTGCAGCCCAAAAGTGTGAGCTGAGCATCGTGGACTGACACACAGATGTATGCGCCTTGGAGAGATGTGGGGAGTCAGGCTGAGAAAGACGCCGACCTGGATTATGTACACTGGGTCAAAGAGACCAAGGACGCAGGCAAAGCCAGATGGGCCTTCTGGGTCCTCACCCTGCTCTCAGGGACACCAGACATAGGCCCAGCCATAGAGGTGGACCGCTCATAGATGCAGCACACTCTTATTAAGCGCTCAGTGTTGGCCAGGCCCAGCTCTTAGCTTTTGACATGTACTTACTTGTGTCATCCTTAGAGCTGCCCGATGACGTAGAGGTATCACCCATTTTACAGGGAAGGAAACCAAGGCCCTAAAAGGCAAAGCCACTAGCTCAGGGTCACACAGCAGTATGTGGCAGAGAGAGCATTTGAACTCAAGGCAGCGTGGCACCCTTTTTAAACCACCAGGCTGGATCTCCTCTCACGGAATGAGCCGAAGACACACTCCCAACTGCAGGGAGAACAGATGGCCCCACTCAGACCAGAAGACACAGTGACGACCCTGTCCTAAGGACTCCAAGAAACCAAGAGAGAAAGGCAGACGTAGCTCCTGGGGGAAACCTGGGGTCCCCAAGTCAGATGCAGGACCCATGTGCTCCAGCTGCCCCCAAGTCTCCACCCAGCCCCACGCCCACTGTGGCAGCCTACAGGAACCATAAAGGTTGGCTGAGCCCAGCTGTGTGCAATGTATGTGTGTGTTTGTTCCTCCAGCTGGAGTTCCTTGGGAGTGGGTGGCCCTGTGGAATGTGGGCACAGTGTAGGGGGTGGGGGCGGTGCTCCCTCCTCAGTCAGGAGCAGGGTCTGCAGCGGACCAGGGCAGCCTGGCTTTGGGCGTCTGGAACCAGGGCCCTAGCAGATGGGCCCGTCTGGCACAGACGCAGGGACATGTGGCGCTGTCAGGGTTGCCTCCAAATGCTCCCCGGAGCGCAGGGCGGGGGGCGGCCAAGGCCCCCCTCAGCCCTCTTCCTGCCTCAGGAAGGAAGGCCCCAGGTGAGGGGAGCAGGAGGAGGGGACCTGAGGAAACAGATGGGCCAGCGGGGCGTGGGAGCCCATGACCTCTGACCTCACAGGCCAGCACAGAGGGGTGGGAACAGGCCAGGCAGGCAGCTCCCAAGGCCCTGCTCCAAGGGCTGGGGATGGGATGGGGGGAGGTCATGAGTGGCCCATGGGGCAGGGGTGTACTCTCCCTCCTCCCTCCAGGGTTCTGCGCCAAACCTCAGGCAGCGTCCGAGTGGGTAGCTCAGCCTTGGCGCCGTGGGCATCCCTCTCTCTGGCAGGCATATGAGGCGCCTGCTTCCACCCCCTTTCAGCTGTGCCCACCTCCTGCCAGCCGGGGAGCCAGCTGGGAACCTTGGTGCCAGGGGGGCCCTGTGTGTCCCTGCCCCCCCCCGGGCAGTGCCAACCGGCCCCCACCCCCACTCCCCAGGCCCATTAATGGGTGGGTAATGAGTGCTGGGGGAGCAGGGGAGGGGCGGGGATGCAGGTGCCACAGGCGCTGGCACAGGGGCTGCTAATCAGGTTTGCCAACGCCATCTGTCACCGCGCGAGCATCTGGGGCTCAAGGTGACCCTGTCACCCTCAGTTACAATTATGAGTTTGGCATCTGTATTAAAGCCCGCCAGCCGGCCAGGATGGGGAGGGTTGGGGTGGGCATGGGGGTGTGCGGTGAGCCCCGTCCCGAGGGTCCTGTTCCCAGGGGCTGTGTGGCTGCCAAGGCATGGGGCTTCTCCCTGCCTGGGGGAGTTCGTGTGTGTGCGTGTGTGTGTGTGTGTACATGCACGCCAGCCTGCACAATTCTGCAAGCATGTCTGGATACAGGGTTGGAAGTCTGGGTTTTTGTGTGTCTCTGAGTATGGTGGCTGCGTGTCTGAATTTGGTGGGATGGCTGAGGGGAGGCGGCTCTGAGATTGTGTGGGTGCACAGATGAGTGTGCGTCTGTATGCTGGGAGAGGAGCAATGGTAGGTCCAGGGGTCCTTGGGTGATAGTGCCTGTCAGGGTGTGTGATGTGTGTGTTGTTGTGAGTGTGCCTCTGAGAGTGTGTGGTGCTGTGCATCTGATGGTCACAGACTATATATTTGGCCATGTGGGTCTCTATGTAAGATGCTGTTGCAGTGTGTGTGCATGCGTGTGTGGGAACACACACGGGCAGCAGCTGGGAGAGGCTCTGCATGGTAGCTGCAGGGCTTCTCCCCTGCCCCTTTAGTCTGTTCCTGCCCTCACCACCCCCGCTGCCCTGCTCTAAGCTGGGGGCTCAGGGGAGGCAAGGGGCTGGCTCCGAGGGGGGGATCTAGGCTCCGGGTTCTTGGATCTGGGTTCTGGGTCCTCCATTCTAAATTCTGAAGACAGGATCTGTACTTTAGGATTCTGGATTCTGGGCACTTGGACATGGATTTTAGATTCTGGGTCCCCAATTCTTGGATCTGGATTACAGATTTTGGTACCTGGGAATCTAGATTGGGATTCTGGATTCGGAGGTCTGGATTTCAGGCTCTGAATTCTGGCTTTGGGTTCTGGCTAACCGACCCTGGCTTCTGGTATTTGAGGGTCTGATGCTGAGCCTGGGCCTGTCCTCTCTGCCCTTCTGTGCAGGTGGGCCACTGGGCTGGCTGCCATCCCCTGACCTGATGGGTGCAGAGACCACACATGGCCACCAGGGGACACCCTTGGCCCAGATTTGGGCCCAGCTGACCCAGACATAGAGGAGTTAGGGACCATCCTGGCCTGGTTTGACCCAGCCCTTTGAGGAGGAGGGAGGCGGTGCTTCACCTCCCTCCCTACCCCTTCCCATCTGGGCTGGGGAATGATGTCTGTCAAACATGGAGAACGGGACCCAGCATCCCCAGAGACCCCTCAATATGGGCCAGGGGCCAGGGCACCAAGTCGTTGGGTCAAATGCAGGGTGGAAAGAGCATGTGTGTCATGGGACCATGTCAATGAGTGTGCACATGTGAGAATGTGCCATATGTCTGGGGTGGCCACATATAGCAGTGTTCTGTGGAGTGTGAACCCGTGTGGTGTGTGGCCATGTGTGACTGTGACCACATGTCTGGCAGGGTCCTCGTGTGACAGTGCATCTATGGGGCTGTATCTATAACTGTGTCACTCTGGTATAAAATAGAAGAAGTCCCTGTCATATAGGCATGTCTAACTGAACATGACTCTGTCACTGGGTCCACGAGGGTGTCTCGGAGTGTCTGGGACAATGTCCCCAAGACTAGGTCCTTGTGTTGACCATGTCTTGTCGGTGGGTGTGTGAAGATGTGTAGGACAGAGGCGTGCCTTCCAAGAGTGTCAGACTGGGGGAGTGGAGGAAGGACTGGGGTAGGCGAGACCTGAGACATTTGGTGTACTTGTTCCATTCCCTTCCCAGTATCTCCGACCCTCTGTCTTGCTGAGTCTCTGTAGGGCTGGGTCTCCTCCCATCTTTCAGTATCTCTGACTTTGTATGGGCGGCCTGGCCCTCTACCTAGTCCCATTGCCAGGCACAGTGCAAGGCTCCGTGGTTGTTGGCTGGCTGGTCCTGCCCTGTCTGCCACCCCAGCCCTTCGTCTTCCATCTCGATCCCCGCCTCTGCCTCTCCTTGGTTCTGTCCCTCTGTCCGTGCTTCCTCATTGGTTCATTTCTCTCCACCTCGCAGGTCTCTCCCATCTCTCTGGGTCTCCCTCTTCGCTTTTAAGTGTCTCTTTCTCCATCTGCAACTCTCTCTCTCCCCTTCTCTTGTCTCTGTCTCTCTCGTCTCTCTCCATCTTTGTCTCTCCCTACCTCTGTCTCTCCCTGTCTCTGCCGGCCCGGGTGGGTCGGGGCGGGTCCGGGACAGCCAGGCCTGGGCGCCGCGGCGAACAATGCCCCATTCACGCGGCCCTTCGGCGCCATGGCAACGCGCCCGCCCCGCCCTCCCCGCCCGGGCCGCGCGTGCCAAAAGGATGCCATGGTTACGTCAGGCGCGTGCCCGCTCCGCGCGCCACCTCCCCGCGCGCTCTTGGAGTGGCCAGGCCGGCAGGGGGCGCCCGGCCGCAGCCTATGTCCTGAGTCAAACGGGGCATCCTCCTTCATGGGGCCTTCAGCCACTCATTACCTGTTTTCCCTTCTGTAAACCGTCAAGGGTGGGCAGAATAAGACTGTAACGTGTGTGTGTGTGTGTGTGTGTGTGAGATGGTGAGCAAATGTGCTCTTTAGGGTGTTTGTGTGTGAGTACATTTGAGAGTCAGTGGGACTGTGAGAATTTGTGGGTCAGGGTTCGGATAGATGTGTGGGTATTTTATGAAAAGTAGTTTGTTCTAGCCTGGCCAGGTAGGTCAGTTGGTTACAGCGTTGTCCCAATATGCCAGCGTTGTGGGCTTTATCTCCAGTCAGGGTCAGGGTCCATTCTGGAGTCCACCAATGAATGCACGAATGGGTGGAACAAGTTGGTGTTTTTCTCTCTCTCTCAGATCAATAAATTTTTTTTAAAAAGTAGTTGGTTCCAGTTTGGGGGTGACTGTATACCTGTAAGTTTGGAAACGTGTGTGTGTGTGTGTATATTTTCATGCCTATGTGTAAAGTCTGTGTAGTTTGGGTATGATGGTGTATGAGTGTTTGTGGTCATGTGCCCTCATGTTTGAGTGCCCCTGTGTTTGCATGCCTGGGGTGTGTATGTGTGTGATTGTGTGCTTGTGAGTTCATGTGACTATTGTGTGTCCGTATTTGCATGGCTGTGGATGTCAGAGAGACAGGGAGAGAGAGATGGTGGGTGTCTGTGGTTTGAGTGTGATCATGTGTTTGTGATTGTGAGTTCATTTGCTTGTGTGCTTGTGTTTGCATGCATTGTCTGTGTATAGTTGTGAGTTTTTGTAACTACCGTTTGTGTGCAGGGGGTCTGTTTTTACAAACTCGGGTGTGCTTATGTGTGGGACTGGGAGTAGGTTCTGAGGACTGCTGCGGTCTGGCTGAGCCCCCCCTCACTTGAGGGCCTCCTGGCACAGAAGGGGGTGCCCAGCTGCCTGGGACCTCCAACTCCCCACAGGTTCAGGAGAGCCCCATCTGATGAATATTCATGAGGTGGGGGCTGGCACCCACTGCTGACAGCTGCACGTCCATTAGCTGCTTCCCCAACCCCGCTGCTCTCCATGTACCAACTGCAGCAGGGAGGGGCGTGTCAGTGTGGGCCTGTCCCTGTGTCTAAAACTGGGGGGCTGGGGTGTCCTAGTGACTATCATAGGGGCCATGTTAGCATGCCTGGCTGCCTGTTGGGACAGCTAAGGGGCTGTCTCAATGTTGTGACAGGCACTGGGGAGAGCGCCTGTTGTGTGACAGGATGTACTTGGAATGGTGGTGTGGCTGTCACCCATTGTTTCTTTGTAGCTCTGTCCGGGGACTATGGGCGTTGTGTGGCAGTGTGAGATGTGTGCCTGTCACCTGCAACAGATGCCCTGAGTATGTGTCATCAGAATATCTTTGAGCAGTTCTGTAGCCTAACCTGCTGGCTCTTTGCTCTGTGACACCATGACAGTGAGGGTGTGTTGTGTTAGTAGAGTGACTGGTTTGGTTCAAACAGTGATCTAGGGACAGCTGTGTGCCATACCATGGGGATGAAGTGATCAGATCTGCTTCCTCTCCTGTGACTGAGGGGGCAGTGGCTCTGTGCAGCAACGCGGCTGGCACCGCTGCAGGGGCGCCCGGACCGCGTACGTCAGTGTGCTCTGCTGGTCAGTGTGTTACTAGTACAGCGTGAGGGTCAACGTGTCAGGTTAACTGTGAAGACGTGTGAGGTGTGGATGAAGGTGTGTGGTGACCGGAATCGTTGCGGGTGTAACAGTATTTCTGTGTGTGACAGCATGGCTGAGGATGGGACGCTGTTACTGGTTGAAGGTGTGACAGCATGGCTGTGTATAATAGCATGTATGACAGTATGGTCGTATGTGACAGTGTGACTGAAGATAAGAGAGGGTGGCTGTGTGCATGGCTGTGTGATCAATAGTGTGACCATGACTCTATGTGTGTGACAGTGAGTGTGTGTGCTGACATGAGCCGTGGGTCTCTAACGGCCCCACCCCCGCCCCCAGGCTGCACAGGGAGTCTGACTACATTCTCACGCACAATCACACTATCACAGCCTCAGCCATGTTGCCCCATACAGCCATGCTGTCCTACTTCCATGCTGGAGTGAGAGGCCTTGTGGCATGGGATTGTCAGCTGCCCATCCTGGAGATACACTTCGGCCTTAGCCGGGGAGCCCTGGAGATCCAACAGCAGGTGCGAGGCTTTGCCCCTCCGTCTGCCCTATGCAGCTTGGGGTTGGGGACTGGCCTTCAGATGTAGTGGGGATGGCGTGGGGGAGGGCTACTCTGGGCTCGGGGACTCCATCCTGAGCCCTGGTGTGTGGCCGGGTGGCCCCTGAGGCTTGGCCAGGGACATGGTGCAGCTGGCTCACCCCCTAATATCTACTCCCTGGGATGGCTGGGCAGTGGCCGGCTACAGAGGCCCCATTCAGGAACTAGGGCCAGGTTTCCAGGGCAGACAGGGTGGGTCTCCTGCCTGCAGCAAGTGAAACGTCTCCCCAATTCTTCCCTTTGCCTCCAGAGGAGTGCCGGCCACCAGAGACCTTCCTGCCCTCCTGCCCTCCACTCTGGCTAGGCCAGGCCTCTGGGGCACGTGGGAGTATGTGCCTGGGGGGCCCTGTGTGCCGCTGCCGACCGGCCTGTGCATCCCCACTTGTGACCCTGTGTCTTTGGGTGTCACGTGACCAACTGTTTGTGACTGTGACCATGAATGATGTGTGGGTCCATGTGTATGTGTGTCACCTACATAACTTTGTATGACTTTATGTGTGCCACACCTATGGCTGACTTTGAAAGCACCTGTGAGTGTAACTCAATGGGTCTGCTCTACGTGAGATTTTGCATCCCTAAGTGACTGTGCGTGGCCTTGTGTATATCTGTGTGACTAGTCTCGGTGTGTGATTCTGGGAGTCCATGTAACTGTGTCCGGGTATATCTGGGTGTGTCTCCGTGAGTCAGTGTATATCTGAGTCTCTATGAGGGTCTACATGACGGTGAGTGTCTTAGTGTGTGACCAGTGTGCTATTGGTGCCACTCTGTGGGTGGCTCTGAGAAGGTCTGTGCAGCTGTGTGTGTGTGTGCTATTCTGGAAGGGTGTGTGACAGCATCTTTGGGTGATCCCATGTCTTTGTGTGATTATGGCATTTTATATGCCGCCCCCAGACGAAGAGGAAAATCTGTGTGTGTCTGAGTGCACCTGTGGGTGTCGTCGTGATTTCGTGTGTGGGAGGTGGTCTGGGGTGCCTGGCTAAGTGTGCCTTGGGAGTGGGGACTAGAACTCCTCGGGCTCAGATCCCACTGGGGCTTCCCAGCCTGGGGTTGGGGCAGTGAGGGCAAGGCTAGGACCTCGGGCCTGGGGCACAGACCATCCCTGCCAGCCTGGTGAGGGAAGGCACTGGGTCCTCTTGGGGCGTGGGGATTCCTAGTCCTGCCAGGGGGGCCCTAGAGCACCTGTCTCCCCATCACCACCCCTCCCCTGGCAGTGCTCACAGCCTGGCTCTTCGCTAACCCTGTGTGCCAGATGTTTTCCACCCCCCCGCCCTGAGAGGCCTGCCCACCTGACCTGGAGCCCAGCAACGCCTGACCCCCACCTTCAGTGGCCCAGGACATGGCTGCCAGAGCCCAGATATTTCAGTGCCCGCGCCCTCCCCAGCACCCTGGCCAGGTAGTGTCATGGGCCTGGTTCTCGTTCCTCCCGCCTCGTCCATCCCCCACACACCTGCATTGGAAGAACACACCTGCTGCCAGCTGCAGCCAGGTGGGCAGCCCTGCATGAAGGAATGTGGGGGATTCCAGCTGTGGTGTCCCAGCTGTGCCCGGCCCTCTGGCAGTGCCCCCCCCATGATTTCTCAAGGGCCAGGTGTGCCCTAAGGCCTGGGCCCTGGGGAGGAGGGAATGGGAGTGTATGGGTGGGCACCCTCCAGAGCAGCCCCTCTGTCTCCCAGGAAAAATTCTCCCCGATGGCAGCTGTGGAGCGGGGGGCAGAGCAGATATGTGTGAAAGGGTGTCTTGTGGGTACAGAGGTGGGGGGTCTTCGTGCATGGAGAGAATTCTGAGTGCAGATATGTGCATGAACTTGGACAAATGTTTCTTTTTTAATGTGAATATGGATCGACGTGGTGTGTGAGGAAGAATATGTGTGTTGTAGTGTGAAGCTATGTGTGAAAGAAAGGATGGGTGTCCTGTGTGTATGAATGTTGTTTGTGTGTGTATGTGTGTATGAATAGAAGAAGAGGTGTTGTGTGTGTGTGTCTGTTGGAATAGAAAATGAATATCTTGTGTGTATATGGATGCTGTATGTGTCTGTGGGTGTGTGAGAAAGGATGGGTGTCCTGTGTGTGTATTGGATGTTGTATGTTTATGTGTGTGTCTAAGTGGAAGAATGGGTATTGTGTGTATCTGTGTGTCTGAATGGAAGAATAGGTGTTGTGTGTGCATGTCTGTATGTGCTGCAGGGAGGGATGGGTGTGCTGCATGTCTATGAATAGAGGGTTGAATGTGTGTGTGTGTGTGTGTGTGTGTGAACGAATGAAGGAAGGAAGGAAGGATTGGGCGTGTGTATGCGCAAGTGGAAGTGTGGCGTGAGTGTGTATATGGACTGGGAATGGGATGTGTGCTCAAGCAGAGCCCAGGCTGAGGGCCAGCTGCAGGGCTGGGAGGGCGAAGGAGTGGGCAGAACACAGCCCCAGGGTCTGTCACGGCTGACAGACAGGGTTGGGAGGACAGGCAAGCAGGTGGGGTGAGAAGGGGCCCAAGGCAAGGGACTTTGGAGCCATGTATCCCCTTCATGGCTGTTTGCAGAGGGCCAAGGAGGGTCCAACTTGGCTGGGGGTTCCCCCGAGCTCCCAGCCACATTATAGTCCCAGACACCCCAAACCCCTGTACCATTTCTTCCCACTCCCCAGGCTTTTCCCACTGGTTACCCTCAAGCCCCCTACAGACCCACACTGCTCCAGTGTCCCCTTCACATAGGCCCCAAAACCATCCCAAATCTATCCTCTGCCTCTTCCTTTAGCCATCTATGCTCCCCTTTGGCTCTCCAAACCCCTTCTGGGCCCACATATCCCCAGCACCTTCCCCCAGACATTCCAGCCTCTCTTGGTCCTTCTCAAAGCACCCCCAGACCCTGTCACTCCCATCCCCTGCCTTTTCCTGCTCTTCCCCTCCCATCCCATCCCCCAAAACATCCCCCAACTGTTCCTTTCCTGAAACATCCAGGTTCCCATTCCCCTTTAATCCCCAAACCACTTTCCTTGTCCCCTTTCCGAAGCCCCTCAGCCTTCAGTCCCCTCTCTGCACCCCTCCCCTGTCCCCCACGTAGCGCCGCCCTTTCCCCCTTGGAGCCCCCCTCCAGCCCCTCCCCGGTGCCCCCTCCCCCTCGCCCTCCTCCTGCAGCGGCTGCAGCAGCGACGGCCCTGAAACTTTAAACGGTGTTAAAAGTTTCTGTTTACGAGAAGCCCTTGAATTTTTAAGGACGTATCAATTCCCTCCGCCAAGGCCTTGCATCAGCGGCGCAGTGGGGGGGAGGCTGGGTCAGAATGCAGGATCCCAGGAAAGAGCCCCCCAAACATGGAGTGACAGACACACAGTACCCAGACACAACCTCAGGTACACAGAGAACCCCCCTTCCTGACACACGTGTGCATACACAACCCTAGTCACATGCACGACACAGCTTGTCGAACACAGACTGACACCCCCGACAAAGACACAGAGCACCCCTGCCTGACACACACATGAGCAAGCAGACCCTCCTCACTGCCTCAGACCCACAGGCGCACCCCACAGAGAGTAACACCTCTAATGACCCATGGACATTTTCTGCCACACAGCCCCTGAATGCAGACAGACCCTCTGAGACCCTCGCACACTTCCTTGCCCGCTTGATCACATACACTCCAGAAACACAGGGACCCACATCCCTGCTACACATACACAGGTTTGTCACACACACAATGACCCTTTCTGACAGAAAGACCCTCAGAGCTAATGCACACACGGTGATCAGCTTGAAACACACAGGCTCACCCGGGCGCCCCCACCACCAGTACTTCCTGTCAAACCCAGACCCCAGCTACACTTGACTTCCACTAGAATGTCAGCCTCCCTGGGACAGGTCTTTTGTCTTGGTCCCCACTATGTCCCCAACGCTTGGCACAGGGCCTGACAGATGCTCACCCTCTCTGACTCATAGACACCTCCCAGGCACACAGCCAGAGACCCACATCACCACTACACAACACTGGTCTACACAAAGGACCTCCTGCATGTCCACTGACCAACGTGTCTTTTCACCCAGAGGACACCCAGACCCACCCAGACACCTGCGGACACAACTACAGCCACCCTGCATCAATGGCCTCATGTAACCAGGAGCATACCCCGAGGGACATTTTTACACACATACACACACACACACACCTGGGCCCCACACAGCTGGCCCTACACACACATGCACACACCCACACACACCTGGGCACCAACACCCCTCTGACAGACAATGCATAGCTGAGTATTGCCACAGCTTCTTGGCCTGGGAGGGCAAGAAAGTGCTGGCTGCACCTGGCAGCAGGAGGGAGCTTTGTCTCAGCAGGAGCTGCCTGGGGGTTGTGGCACCACCTCCCCACCCACCACAGGGGTCACCCAAGGGCTCCCCATACCCCTACACCAGGGCTCTCAGCACCATCTCTCTGCCAGGTCCTTTCTGCCCCGGAAATGGGGATTTAGGGGCCTACATGAGGAACCGGAGCCTCACCAGGGGTAATGTGTATGCGTACCGGAAGCCTCCATGTCCTTTTCTGTCCCTGTGGAATGGGCTGTGCCGCCCCTGCTAGATTTGTGCACATCCATGATCTGAGCACATCTTGACCTGAGCCAAGTACCAGTGTGTGTGCTGTGTATGTGGGAGGGGCCTGGGTGCATGTGTGTGGCACCTGTGTGCATGGTTGGGTGATTCTCTGAGGGGCATCGCCAGTTGACGGGGTATCAAGATTGTTGGTCAGTGTGCCGGAGGCTCAGGGTGTATCTGGGCGTCAGGTGTGTGGTGTGTGCGTGCGCGTTGTTGTGAATGTCACTTTGTATCAGTGACGCTTTGCATCTCTTCTCTTTGTAATAGGGTCAATGTGTTCCTGGTGTTGCTTGGCATGTATATCCAGGTGTCTGATGGTGTGTGTTTGTGTGATGGTGTGTTATTGCATCTCCCATTTATCAGTGTCATTCTGTGTGCCTGGGTGTGTCCTCTGTATTGTCACGACTACCAAGATATTTTGGCGTGGCTTTGTGTTTGTGCTATGTGTGTCCATATATAGGAGCTGAGTGTCCAGAGCATGTAAAGGTGTGTTGTGTGATCAAGCCTTTATCAGTGTGTCAGCATGAATCTCCACATGTCAGCAGGCCCTGATCTGTGTATGTCTTAGGGTGTGTGTGTGAGGCCCATGTTGGCGTGTATCTGCCTATTTCTGGGTGTCTAAACATGGTTCCTTGTTGTAACGTGTGTGCCAGTATCCCCATGTGATGGGGGGGCGGCCTGTGTGCATGTCAGTGTGTGGGTCATGGGTTGGATTCCTAATCTTGGTGTGTGTACATCCGCGCGCCTGTGGATTGTGTACCCGGGCATGTGTCCATGCTGTTTGTTCGTAGGTGTCTGCGTGTGCTTTGTTGTCTGAACGTGGAACGTGTGGTAATGCGTTCTGTACGTGACATGTGTGGTGGGGTCTGAGACCCGCTGTGTGTCAGCGTGTGTCTGCGTTGGAACGCGGGCCAGCACGTGTCGGGGTGGCCGTGACGGTGTGCGCCCCCGCGAGTGTGTGTGCGTGCATGTGTGTGCGCTTGTGTGTGCGTGCGTGTGTGTGTGCGCGCGCGCCGGCCGCTGCTCCCCGCCCGCCCGCCCCTCCCCGCGCCCCTCCTCCCGCCCGCCCGCCAGCTCCCTCTCCCCGGAGTGCGCCGCTTCCAAACTTTGTCTAAACTTTCACTTTCACAGCGCAGCGGCGGCGGCGGCGGCGGCGGGCGAGGGTGACCGGCCGAGCGGCGGCGGCATGGAGTAGACGCGCGGCGGCGGCGGCGGCGGACGCGAGAGGCAGCGGCGAGCGCGGCGGCGACGGCGGCGGCCCCGGAGCCGGCGGGGCCGAGCCTGCGAACGGCGAGCGCGGAGCGGCGCCGGGCCGAGCGCGGGGCCGCGGGCCGGGCGGGCGCCGCGCGGCGGAGGCCGGAGTAGCCGAGCCGGAGCCCGAGCGCGGCCACCGCCTGCCGGGCCTCCCCTCGCCGCGGCCGGCCGCCGCGCTCTCGCCCGGGCGCCCAGCTATGTACTCCCCGTACTGCCTCACCCAGGTACCGGCCGCCGCCCCGCGCGACCGGGGAGGGAAGCGGGCGCAGGAGGCCGGCTGGCAGCGCAGGCGGGCGGGCGGGCGGGCGGAGGGGGCGCGCGGCGGCTGGGGGAGTGAGCCCGCGGGCGGCCGAGGGGTGCAAGCCGTGCTGTGGGGAGTCCGGGCACGCGTGCAAGCGCCACTGTGCGCGTGAGAACCTGGCCACCGGAGGATCCCTGTTGGGGTCTTCGGGGGTGGCCAGCTGCGTGCGTGGCGCTGCCCTGGAGCGGGAGTGTGTGTGAGTGTGTGTGCGTGCGCGCGCGCTCGGCTGGGGTGCGGTGGGCAACGGGACTCCCGCCGACCTGTGGGCGACTGTGGTGGCACCCGAACAGCGTGGCCTCTGGCAGTGTTTGCGGGGTGAAAGAGTGGCAGGGGGTGGTCCCGCGGGCGCAGAGTAGAGACTAGGTCCGGTGGCGATCTCAGGGGCGGGCGCAGCATTTCCCGAGGTTGGCAGCGGCCGGCGTGCGTGGCAGCGGCCCCTGTGTTGGGCCGGGGTGCCCGGGGCGGGCCGAGCGGCCCGGGCGTCTCCCCAAAGTCTTTGTTCAGGCTTCACATGGGAGCGGGGCTAAGAAAATGGCGGGGCTCCCAAATTTCGGAGGGGCAGGGGAGGGGAGGAGAGGGAGGGATGGGCCCGCTGCCAGCCGGGGCCGCGCCTCTGCACCGACCCCGGACGACGACGACGCCACGGGCCCCACTCCAAACTTTCCTCGGCACAAACTTTCCGGCCCCCGCTTCCCGGGCTGCCGCGCGGTGGACCAGGCGGGCCGGGGGAACACCGTCTCGCCGCCCAGAGGCGGGAGGGCGGGAGGCAGTCGTGGACGCCGCCGGCAGTGCTGCGACCACGCCGTCGGGCCAACCGCAAGCAGAACAGCGCCGACCTTGGCGCGCTGCAGAGCGCGTCCCGCCTCCAGCGAAGTTCCCTGAGCCGCGCTCGGCGGAGGCAAAGGCTCCCTGGATGCCTGCACTGCTACTCCACCCTCCCCAGTCGGTGGCCCTAGGCAACGAGAGGGCACAGGAGCTGACCAGAGTCCCACAGCGGCCTTGGCAGCGCTGCCTGCAGGGCCAGGCCTGCACTGGTAACAATGACTCCGCAGATGGTACACCTGGGGGCTGCTCGGCGGTGCCTACCATCAGGACCTGTGTGTGTGCAGAATCTCTAGACCAGGCCTGGGGTCCTAAATGTCCCCTTTGCCAGCCTGAGTCTTGCTAGCAGTGAGCCAAGTGTGCCCACAGTTGGGAGTGGGAGTCCACATGAACATGGCTGCTATGCGGGCCTGGTGTGTGGCACGGGCAAGGGGGTATGTGTGGGATGAATGTCAGCCGTGACCACAGCACTCTCTTGTATCAACAGATGCAAGGACGTGTGCGAGTCAAACTTGGGGTCTGCATGTGGCTCCTGTGGGTCGGCCATAGGCAGGCCTGTGTGGCATGGGCGTGTGTGGGGGGCTCAGGGAACAGGTTTTCCCGTGCAGGTGTGAGTATGTGTTAGCGAGGTACACATTCTTCACACATGTGTATCACGGTGTGCATGCTGGTGTGAGTGGGCACTCTGACCACCGTGGCAGCATGAGAACCCCCACATCTGTGCCTCATCTTGGCTTCCCGCACGACGATCGTGTCCACCTAGCTGGGTCTGAGCCGTGGCTGCCTTTGGCGCTCTGCTTGGACGGCCTGCGTGGCTGGTATCTAGGGACTAGCGGAACCAAGACCCCACACCCCGGCAGCTCCTTGCCCACCTGCTGCCAGCCCAGCTCCCTGGCCTGCCCCTTGAGGCCTGGGTGAGATTCTAGGCCCTCGGATTTCACAGTACCTTGGGAAAGAAATGCCAGCAGATCCACTGAGACAAGCCTAGGAAGACAGCTGGGGTGGCCCCAGACTCAGGGTGATGGCCAGGGCTTGACTCTGTGACACTCCAGAAGGGAGCAAGGGCTCAGCTCCATCGCAGGCCCAGGTTGCGAGTATGCCAGGGTGGCTGGGGGGCACAGCGACCACAGTCTGGGCGGGTGGCTGCTGTCCGTGGGTCAGCGGAGTCTGCCCCTCCCGAAAGCTACAGCTCTTGGATCCAGAGTCTCTGTTTTTATACATTTTTCTGCTTCCATGGTTTGCCCTGCTAGTCCCTGTTTCTGTCTGTCTGTCTCTGTCTCTGTCTCTGTCTCTGTCCTTCTGTATCTTTGACTGTTCCTGTCTCTCCCTGTCTGTTTCTGATTCTGGCCCCATCTCTGCTCCCCGCTCCCCCTCACATCTCGGACTCTCTGCCTCGCTCTGGCCTCCATATCTCCCTCTCTCGCTCTCTCTCGCTCTCTCTCCCTCTCCCCCTTTTTTTCAAACCAGAATTGGCTTCGATTTTAAAGTCAATAAATGATTGAGCAGGAACGAGCTTGGAGCAGCGGGGCCCTGGCAGGGAAAGGCACTGTGGGCGAGGGGGAAGGTTGGGGGGGGAATCTCCTTCTGGAAAAAGCGTCGAGATCCAGAGCGGCTGGGCGAGGTGCTTGCTGGAGCGGTTTGAGCCCACTGGAGCCGCAGCCCCGAGCCCGCAGCGGAGGGACGCGGGGGGACGAGGCTCCCCTCCAAATAAACTGAGGCGCGCACCAGAATTTTGTCACACACCTACCCTGCCGCTGTCGCCAAGATGGGGACATAAATGACATGCTCACGTTGATGTCCAGACACACGACCATTGGCCAAACTACAGACGTGGGAGACGGTAGACCTGTGCTCCCTCCCTGCCCAACACACATTCCTCAAAATGGGACGTGCGTATCGATGCCGGCTCACGGACACGCGGCGACACCTCCTAGACACACTCAGATACAGGCTGACTCAAGTGTGTGTTCACTCCCACGCTTGCTCACACAGACTCAAAGATGGATGGATGGATGGACGGACGTACGGACGTACACCTTTTCACAATGCTGTTGGCTCACCCAGGTGTGTACACAGATATGCACATGCCCTCAGACATGCACGTACCCTCAGACATGCGTGCTTGCCGGCACTTCCTGCTACACAGTCACACGAGCAAACAGAATGTTTATGTACACCCGTTTCTGTAAGGCCTCACACACAGTCATTCTAGGGGAGGGTTGAGGGCTGGGGTGTCCCTGATGCACCCTCTCAGCTCTTCTTGGGTCACTGAGGCCACCTCTCTGTCCCTGTGAAGCTTTTTGCTCCCCGTGCTGCACCCACATGGAACCTCCTTTTTATGGCACATTTTCTCTCTGGCCCTGGCCCCGCCTGCTTCCTGCCCACGGCTGGGGTGGGAGGTGTGTGCGTCATGAGCTGGGACGTGGTGGGCCACTCTTGGGCCTGAGTTGGGCTCCACAAGGTGTTTTGAGGCTGGGCCGAGCTCGGAGTTGAGGACTCGTTGGGTTAATGTTGGGGGCACTGTGCTCCCATCGTCCTGGGAGCTGGAGTCAGGGGTCCTGGCTCAGCTAGGATTGTGTGGCCTTAAGGGCTCCCAGATAGAAGATGTGGGAGCAGAGTATGAGAGCTGGGCTTTGCCGTAAAAGAGTGCAGACTTGAGCTCTAGCTCTCCGTCTTCTAATCCTGTGACCTGAAGCACAGCATTTTCCTGGTCTGTAAACTGGACAGTAATAGTGCCTACCTTTCAGGCTGTGATTAGGCTCAGGTATGTAGGTAGCATGTGCTCAAGAAGCAGAATGACTTGTGGTCATTTGGTGACCATGATTATAGACTACCCCAGGCCTTCCAAACTGAGGAAAGTTTGCTTCAGTGGGGTGGAAGGCAAGGTGAACACCTCCCAAATGCAGAAATCCAGGTGAACCACCTGGAGGAGGAAGCAAGAGAAGAGTTTGGGAGGATGGAAGCCCACTCATGGCCTAGCAGCCTTCCCTCTGTTGGGGTCTTGTACACCAAGCAGAGGGCAGCGGGGGCACAAGGCGGGGATGGAGGGGAGCAGGGGGTAGGGGGGAAGAGACAAGGCCTGTGAGGACCAGGCGCCTTTCTTGGGGGCTCTGGTGTGCGTTGGCCCTTTGCCTAACCTCGATCCCGACTGCAACCAGGCCCGCTTTGGGCCTGGTGTCTGGGGCCTTGTGCAGGAGTGTGTGTGCACACACACGTGTGTGGGGCAAAGAGCCCGGGGATGAGGGTGGGTCCTGATGGCGGCTTCAGGGATATCTGCATGGCGCCAGAGCCGTTTCTGCATTTGCAGCAGGGCCTTGTCACCGGGGTGCACCATGGGGACAGGACGCGTGTGCGGGACCCTGTGTGAGCACCTGTCAGGGTTCAGTGCGCGTTGTGGGTGTGAGCAGGGGTGGGTGGGCAGTCGTGGCTTGCGGCAAAACCCTCCCTGGTACTCGGTGTCTGGCTGCTGGCCTTCACATCCAGACCACTGGGAGGCCAGCCTTTCCTCTGCTGGGTCCCTGTCCTCTGCTCTTGAAGCGTGAAGAATTTGGGGTCTTGCACTTTCCTCCAGCTAGACCAAGAAAGGAGGAGTCCGGGATGTCTGCGCTTCCCTCTAACACAGCACCGAGAGCAGGGCTTCAGCTGGGTGGGGGAAGGTGTCTTCACTTTGCGGCCCACAAAGGTCTGGGTGTGGAGGCGAAGGGGCCGGGGGCTGGCTGTGAGCGGCTACCTGGGCTCTCCCAGGTTTGAGTGTGTTCATCAGCGTCTTGGGCCTCAGAGCCACCATTTTCTCGTGGATAGCTATGTGCCCGCGTAGGCCTCTTTTCAAGTGTCCCTGTGTCTCCAAGTGTTTGTCACGGGGTGCTGCCTGTCAGAGGGTCACCCCAAACTGAGGGATGGAGATAGGGGTGTGTATCACTGTGTATCGGGTGCCTGATGTGGTCTTTGTGTCATGATGCCACTGTGCTGTGTCCCTGTACAAGCTATTATATCCGCCGGGTGTCTGACCATCACGGGAAAGGGTGTATCCATGTGCCTTACCCCGCATGTCGACCTGCCTGTGTCGATCTGTGTAGCATACGTGTTGATGCGTGTGCCTACGAGTAGTGCCCCCACGGCTCTGTGCGTCCTGGGCTTGTCCCTGTGACCATCAGTGTGTGTTCTCACCACACAAGTTCCTCTCCGTGGCCTTTCTCGGCCTCTCGACATAGTGTGAAATGCCCACTCTGGTGGCCAGGGCAGCAGCTGGGAGCACGCCGGCCTTTCCATGGCTTCCCATGAGGTTGGGCAGCCGTGGTGGCCCTGCTGTGGGCCCCGCCCGTGCCCCTGGCCCGGCATGGACAGAAGCCCGTTGTGTGGTGAGGTGCGGGTGTGTGTTTGGGCCGCCCACAGGCCTCCCTCTGTCTGCTGGTGTGCATTGATCTTGGCTTCTGCCTGTGTCCGTCCTGGCCTGGCCAGCTGAGGTGTCCGGCAGTCTCTGTGGGCCTGAGCCCACCGCCCCCATAACCAGGTCTGCCCTGGGTCCCACACCCCAGGCTGTCCCTCCAAGGCTCCAAGAGCATGGATTTGGAAACTGAGGCCCCCCTTTTTCCCCCCCTCTCCCTTTCCTCCCTCTCTCCTCCCCTCCTCCTGCTCCCTCTCTCCCGCTCGCTCTCTCCTCCTGCCAAACGCTTCTTGGCTCTGTCTGAATATCTCTCCTCCTCGATTTTTGGCTCCAGCTCTGGGCGCGTTCACTAAAAGAAGAAGGGCTAGCTCCCCCTCTCCCTGCCGCCCCTCGCTGCTTCCCCCTTTTGAAGAGCCCCTCTGAGGGTGGGAGTGGCCGTGTGCAGGGACCTGGGCCCTCCTGAGTGGGCTTGGTCAAGGGGGCACGGGTCTGGTGGGCAAGAGGGCCGCGGGAACTGGGCCTGGCAGCCGGAGGGTGCAGCGGCCAGGGTGACTGCGCTGCCTGGCTGGACAGGCGGACAGGCGGGTGGGGAGGGGTCGGGGGGCACGGAGCTGGGGTGTCTGGCTTCTGGTGGGGCTGGCAGGCCTCTGTGAGGCGCAGCTGTGCCCAGAACTCCGAGCTGCGTTTGCCACCACTACTGATGTGGCTGCGCCAGCCGGGGAGGGGGAGGCGGGTGGCGGGCACTGCGGCGCTTTGCAGCCAATCGGAAGCCAGGGTTGCACTGGGGAGCTCTCCCCCAACTGGGCTTCACCCTGAAGGGAGCCAGGGGGGTGGTGGCCAGCAGCGGGCAGTGCCACCACCACTACCGAGGACCCTGCCCCCTTTGGCTGACAGTTTGGTTCCAGCCTTCCTAGCACAAATCGGGCAAAGGGTGTGTGGGGGTCTGTGCCCACCAGAATTAGAGGGAGCTGAGCCAGAGGCAGGGGCAGCTCAGGGGCACACCCCACCTCCTTGGCCTCAGGAGGCAGCAGTAGCTGGGGGTAGGGGCCAGATCATCCAGGAGGGTCTGTCTAAATATGGGCTTTGGTCAGATCACCTCAGGGTTTATTTCGGGTCCACCTCACACCAAATCACACTCCCTCACTGGCACACGCGGACACAAAGAGCCATGCTGTCACACACGAGCACAGCACACCCTTGCACAACACACCTGCCTAAATCGGGCACACACAGGCACGGGCGTCCCCACACAAAGATGCTCGTCTTCACACATTGACACCTAGAGACACCTGCCACACCTGAACACATCGGCGCAGGAACACACTGACAGGCGCAGACCCGCAGGCACACATGGCTACACAGTAACACGCCATGAGACACACAGTACAGACACACTCACTGCCACTGTCAGACGCAGAGGAGTGTGCAGATCCACACTCAGTGAGAAGCCCACGGCACGAGCACGCAGCAACGCTGCTAGACCCCCAGAAAAACACAGGCGCGTTGATCCCCCGCGCCCTCCCCCCGCATCAGACACACAGGAGCCCACGCGCACATGCGTGCAGTGACACACTCTGAGGCGCGCGGTGAGACGCACATGCTTGGCAGTGCCTGGAGACATTTTTGGTTGCCACACTTGGGAGGGAGGTTTGCCCACTGGCACCTGATGGGTGCAGGCCAGGGTTGCTGCTCGACACCCTCCAGGGCCCAGGACGCCCCACCACGGAGAGTGATCCAGCCCCAAACGTCCGCGGAGCCGAGGTGGAGAGAGTCAGCCCAAAGGCATTGTCAGACAGACAGGGACGCACACGTGGGCAGAGCTAACTCCTGACACTCATCTCACACACATGCAGGAGGCCAGCTGACAGCGTCTCACACAGTCTTGCTCACCAGGACCCAGGTCTAGGCACCAACGGTGTGGCATGTACACAGTCCTGTGTTGCCCCTGCACACCGGGATGAGGCTCTCGCCCACACACATATTCACACCTGTGCTACATCTGGCCTTGCTAGGAAATAGTGCCTGAGAGATGAGACCTGCCCTTCTCATATCTCCCCTCGGCCTGCTGCCCCCCGGCCCTCTCTCAGCAGTAGACTCAGCCACCCCGATCTCTCCGGATGGAATTTGAAGCTCTGCATCCCTGCGCTGGCTTGTGGAAACCTGGAAGGCCACATATCACCCCTGGTCAAGACACGCCGGCCTCTGGGCTCAGCGGCGGGGTCAGCAGAGGGCCCCACTCTTGCCGCCCTGTGTCTGGCAGCTGTCAAACAGCCAGGGGTGGGAGCGAGGCTAACTTGGGGCTGTTGTCCTCCATAGGCCTGTCTCGCTGATTCTCTGGCCTCTTGACTCTGGAGAAAGAGCGAAGAAAGATGATCAGCGGAAGTATACAGGGAGAAAGTCTTGTAGGATAATAACAAAATGAGTGTTTATCCTAAAAATCAGAGTGATGGCGAAAGGGTGTGGCATGCTGACTGTGCTGCCCCCCTGCGCCCCCCCGCCCACCGCCATGCTCAGCGCCTTCCCAGCTTGTCTCCCTGAGTCCTGCCACGTGCGGCAGAGGTGGCGGAGGCTAGCTGGGTCCCTGTGTGCGTTACCGTCGGTGCCTGACGGTATGTTAGGTCAGGGTTTCTCCACTTCGGCACCACTGACGTTAGGGACATTTGCACATTATCAGGGGAGTGGGACCTCTGAGCCAACTTCCTGGGTTTGAAACCTGGCTTTGCTTCTCATTAGCTGTGTGACCTTGGGCAAGTTACTCAACCTACCTGGGCCTCAGTTTCTTCTCACAGGCTTGTGGTAAGGGTTAGAGAAGCTGGTTTACAGAAAGTGCTTTAAAAACGGTGCTTGGTGTGAAGTAAGTGCTTGATTTTATAGATGAAAAACAGTCAGAGAAGAGGCATCCAGTGCCAGGGTCAGGGGCCCCTTCTCTGCTCACCACCATCCTGTTTCCTACTGATGAGAAAAATTGCAGCTTATTCTCTGACCTTTATCAAATTTCAGAGTGGTCCTGTATGCCCCCCAGGTCCCCATTGAAGCTGCCCCAGCTGTCAGACCTTGAACCTTCCTCACCACTCTGACGTTTAGACCTTCTTCTGTCCAGCGCTCAGAATGAGAGTGAGTGATCGTCTCGCCCCCTCCGCACCCCCACTGGCCAGGCTTGTCCTCACCCCAGCAGAGCCCGACACCCTCTCCTACACTTTGCCGGGCACCCAGCCGGAACCCCGAGTGCTGGGGGTGCAACCAGGGGCCTGTGCATTCCTTCGGCAAATATTTACCAGGCACCTCCTGGGTGTCAGGCTCTGTTCTGGGCCCTGGGGGCTCAGTAGGGAGCAAAATCAGTGAAGGTGCTAGGCTGGTGGGGGGGGCAGACAGTGAGCCCGATAAATGAGAGAGTGTCCAGTACTCGAGACAGCAATAGAGGTGTGGGGAGAGGAGAACAGGTAGGACCTGTGGAAGTGCTGGGCAGTTGCGGTTTTAGCAGAGGTGGTCTGGGAGGCTGACTTTCAGTTCAGCATGGCTCTGCCACAGCTCAACTGCGGGCCCTTCTCCCTCTCAAAGGGCAGTCTGGAGGTGAAGAGCGTGTGGCTTAGCTCGGACGCTCCGTCGTCGGTCCAGAGCGCATGGCCTGTTTCTGCTGCAGCCTGAGGCCACCCATCATCCGTATTGCGGGTGAAACCTATGCTGCCTGCCCTGGGCTTAGGGACAAGATGGCCAGGGCGTCTTCTGTGCGGAAACTGGGCCTCGATGGCCACTGGGCATTCTCAGCCCTGCCACTCTGAGCTTGGGGGTGGGGCGGGGGCAGCTGGCGGCCTAGAGTGGCACTTCCACCTGGGCCCCTCGATTTAGCTCCCTTGGGGCGGGCCGGTTTATTTTTACCGAAGCCTGTCACCCTGGCAGTGCCAGGCAGCGCCATCTTTATAGGGTCTTGGGGACCTGCCCACGGCTTGGGGAGCCCTGGCTTTGTCTGCTGGACCCCGGATTCCCGCTGGGCCCCCATCTTTCTCCAATCCCAAAGCTCCAGGCGTGAGGGCTCTGGACTGGGGCTGGTGGGGTCAGCACTGTCGGCTGGCAACCACCATGCCCAGGCTGGTGGCATTTGGTTTGGCGCCCTGCCTGCCTGCCACCCCCACCCCATGCCCGGGCAGAGCCGAGCGGCTGCTGCTGCCAGTCTCCATTTCGAAGGTGGGGGTGGGGGAGGGCTGGGTGCCTCCTGGCCTCTGCCTGTCCCGTGCCACCTGGGGCTCGTCCCCCATGCCTGCTCCCTGGAAGGGCCCGGGGCTGCTTTTGCCGCTGCCCCTTGCAGCCGGGAGCTTGGTAGCGGTGCCTACCTGGCTCCCATCTTCCCGCTTGCTTCCTCCCTCTCTCTCTTTCTTTGTAATGGCTCACCATTTTGGCATCTCCTCCCCTGCCCCCTCCCATAAGTGCCAACGCCACTTCCAGACCTTCCGCCATTGCTATTGCTGGCTCTCCAGCCTTCTCTGTTGCCCGAGAGTGAGAGCTTGGGGGCCAGGCATGTGGGCACCAGGGGTTTCTGGGTGCTTATGTATGTGTGTCTGGAGGGGGACACATGCTCCATTCCAGTTCACACCACCTACCCTGAGGTTGGCAGAACGGGGCTACAGAAAAGGGGGGGCAGAGAAGGTGCAGACCCTCCCATTTCTGATGGTCTCTGGGGGCTCGGTGTGAGCCTCTGGGCCACCGGGAGACCAGGGTGGGCATTTCTGCTCCAACCCAGAGCCTGGGCCTTCCAAAGGGAGGCTACATTTGTGAGATGCCCCGACCCCTTCTCCTTCAAGTTCCCTCCAGGGCTTCAAGATTCCTGCTCCCCTCCCTAGAGCTAGGGTGGGAAACCAAGCCCCACGTTGGGCACTTGTGCCCCAGAGGGCCAAGGGACTTTGGAGGAACCGGTTTACTGCCCCCCCCCCCAACAGCCCACTGCCTGCGCCTCTCTCGGCACTAAACAAAGTTTGCTAAGTAACTTCAAATGTTATTTGAGGACGGCCTGGCCTCAGCCCAAGACGGCCCTGTGGAAACTTGCTTTTCGCTGCCGAGGCTGCAAGTATCAAAGACACACTTTCGGGGGGGGGGGTTGCTTTGACGCCTCTCCCCTCTCAGTGGCAGGAGCTGGCCCTGAACGGACTCACAGACACACAGAGGCCCGCTCCGACAGAGGGACACACACATCATGCTGTGGCTTGCACACCAGGCGCATGACAGCTGTGCACCAGAGCACACACATAACACTCACATTGACACACCAAGGGGAGGGCGGGTTCACAGGGTACTGCCCCTGGCCCGTGGGCTTTGGGAGTTTTCCAGCTGGTGAGGTTTCTCAGAGCCTGGAGACCTATATTCTTAAGTTTTCTGGGCATGAGTGGGTACTCAGAAGAGCCCCTTCCCTCTCCCAGCCTTAGTTTCTCCAATTGTAGGAGGAAGTGGTGGACCTGAGTGGTGTGCAGCGTGGAATTCCACCCTGATTAGGACAGCGATTTTCAACCTTTTTCATCTTATACCACCCATAAACTAATTACTAAAATTCTGCAGCACACCAAAAAATACATGTTTTTGCCAATCTGACCAAAAAAGTAGGTATAATTTTGATTCGTTCATCCCAGACAGCTTATTGTTGTGCTGTGTGTTGTCATTTTTTAAATTTGACAGTCTACGGGAGCAGAGGTCAGTGCCCCTGACTAAATCGTCAGGTATTGCATGCTTTACAAACTCTTGCGGCACAGCGGTTGAAAATCGCTGCATTAGGAGAATGTGTGGGTTTTCTCCTCCCTCTGCCAGGATTCGCTCGCGGAGTGCGTCCCTGGGATTTTGCAGGGTCTGAGCCTGGGGCCTGGTACAAGCAGGGCCCACGGTATCTGCTGGCATGGCTGTCAGTCCTGACTTCACAACTCTGATGTGCATCCACCTGACTGGAGGCCCTGACCCCAGGCAGCTCTGGGTTCTCCAGAGAACTCAGGGAAATGTCTGGTTTCCTCACCTTCTCTCTCCAGGCTTTTCTTGCTTTCCCAAATCCCTCCTTTTCCTGGTCTCGCTAGCCCTGCCCAGGCCTGGAGCTCAGGGAAAGTGTGGGAAACAGGCTCAGGGTGTGCCCCTCACTGAAGCCAGCCAGGCCTGGGGTCCATCATGCCCAGAGGCCACTGATGACCCTCCCGGGATCCCACAAACCCAGACCTGAAGCTAGGGGTGGGCACCTGAGTTGACACAGCGGGTGGAGGCAAAGCTTTATCAGGGATAGGTTCCCTCTGACCTGTCACCATCCGAGGTTTGCAAGCAGGTGGGGTTCCACTGAACACAATGGAAAGGCCAAGGCCCCAAGGGACATTAGACTGCCCCCCAGTCCTCAAGAACCTCTCTGTCTCACTGTCAGCCAGACCGTCACCAAAGTAGGTTTGTGGGGGTCCCCCGTCCCAGCCCCACACACTGCCTCATCTCCACTCACAGTCGGTACTCGCAACACCCCACCACCCGCAGTCTGTCATACAGTGACAGCCTGTCACAGGCATTGCCGCACACCGGCACAATCTGTCGTCCACGCACAGTCTCACACACAACCTGTCACACACGCGCACACACACAGCGGCACAGTTGCACACACAGCCAGCCTCACACGATCACACCAAGCGTCACAGCTTGTCAGAGCCATAGACTCCTCACAATAAAAATAACAGCTACCAACTCCAGAGCGATTATGCCAGGGCCGCGGGCGGGCGCACAAGACCTCCTGTATCCGTCCCAATGTGAGGCAGGTATGAGTAACCTTTTTCCAGATGAGGAAACAGAGCCTGCAGGGTCAAGTGCCAAGGTCATGGGGCTAGAAATGGGGTGGGAAATGTTACTCAGCCAGGCCCCCGGGGGCAAGCAAGACTGAAACAGGTCATCCTGCTTTTCAACCCGCTGCTATCCACCTGAGGCTCCCTTGCCTGGCCGCCCCCCCCCGCCATGGGAATTCCCTTCCCATTCCCCAGATTGGGAAGACTGAGGTTCTAGCCAAGAAATGGGGGTGGGGGTCTCAAGCCATCTAACTGAGGCTGAGGAAGTTGGAGCCATGCCCTCCACCTCGAATGCTCCTTGGCTTCTTGTAACCCATAGCGGCTGCAGCCTGTGCGGCCTTGTGAGGTTCCGTGGGTTGGAGCCCATTGTCTGGGGCCAGGGTCCTAGAAGGCAGAGAAGTTCTGGCTCTTCGAAAGCTCTGTCCTTGTCCACATGGGGTGGGGTCGGGCGGAGGGGGAGTAGTAGGCATGGGCTCCGAGGCAGGCCTTAAGTCCCAAGCCAGGGTCTGAGCCCGGAGTCTCCTGGCCCTGTACCCTTATTCCCCAGGCCGACTCCCCAGGGCCCTCCGCATTCCAGGGCGCTTCCTCCTCCTCCTCTGATGTCCGCCTTCCCTCACTTTTTCCTTCTTTGTTCCACCCCCTCCTGTTCCCGGGGGCTTCCCCCATTAGAGTTGCCAGGGCCAAAACCAACACGGGTTCCAACGATATCCGCCTATCCCGCCGAGGAGCTGAACGGCAGGCCCTGCCCCCTGGCCCGCTCAGGGGCTAGATCCGGGCTCGGCCCAGCCACGATGGTGGCTCTGGTGCACGTGGCCACTCATAGGGCACACGAAAGCATATGTGCACAGCTCTGCACGCAGGGGCCCCAGCGGGCACCCAGCTGTGTACACGCCCATGTCTGACACCCCAGTGGGCCCTGGGGCACGGGCCAGCATGTAAGCATGCTCTTGGACAGTGGCTCAGACAGGGGTCGCGAGCAGTCTCCGGCTGGTGCCCCAGAGAGGGATCCCAGGAATCGCCAGCGGATGCACACAGCCAGCCCTGCCAGCCCAGTGGAACTGCTGGGGAGTGCACATGCCCATAAACACAGCCTTGCCCAACATCAGACCGCGTTCCACACGTAAGCACAGGCGCCCACCCTCTCTCCTGCTCGTACCCATTCTGGGTTCAGCACAGGTACTGTCCCTGTACCCCCATGGGGGTGCCAGGCTCAGGTGGGCCGGTGAGCCTGCAAGAGCCTCCAGTGCCCACGCATGTGGCTCCAGGCCCACATGGACACACACCTCCCCAGCCTGCACATGCGTGTGATTCACGTGAGTGGCACACCTGCCAGGCCGCCTTGGGCACCTGGCTCCAAAGCCATGTTCAGGCTGTTGGGGAGGAGACCAGGAGGCCAAGGCCTGATTCCCACTACCCCCGTTTCCCTTCGCACACAGGTCTCCCCAAGTGCCCGTGGGGTGCAGGTGAGCTGTTCCAGAGCTGTCCAGTAGCGCCCCTGCATGTGCTATATTTATGTTGGAAATTTGTACTTTTATATATATTTCTATGTAAGAACCTCCCCCCATTCCTGCTTCGTCTGTGCTTGGGTTTTTACCACCCCCACTCGGCTTTCTCCCAAATCTGCAAAACCCATTTCACCAAGCAGGAACGTGGGGCGAGTTGGGAGCAGCCTTTCCCAGTCCAACTGTGGAAGCTCCAAGTCCTTAAAGGCCGGGCCGGAGACCCTCCCCCGGGAGAGGCTGAGCCACACCGAGGAGTCCCACAGCCCTCCCTGAAACACCATGGCGGGGGTGGGTGCTGGCAGCGATACTTGCTTTTTGGTGTGTGTTTGCTGTTGCTGCTTAAATTAATCCTGAGTGACGGTCCGCAATGCCTCTCCACAAAGAGGCCATTTAATGTCCCCCCCCCTTCTAGGGCGAAACTTCCATCTGCCCCCCTGAGTACAGCTTGGCAGCTAAGGCTTTGAGCTACCAACCTTTCTGACCTGTCCCTCAGGTGCGCCCTGGGCGTGGAGGCCGGTTCCCTATACACACCATGGACCTCAGGAAGCAAGTGTGGGTGGGTTTTGAAGGGGGGGCGAGATATCTTAAATAGAAGCACATTGCTGAGTGGAGGTGGGGGCGTTCCCAGGACTCCCCAGATGGCCCCACTACCCAACCATTGCACTCGGATGCCCCACCCTGGCTAAAGAAAGTTCAATGGTCCTCCTGCCTCCCTCCTTGTCCCCCGTAATGGCTCCGAAGCTTCTCCAGTCTGCTTGTGCATCTCCTCGTGTGCCTGTGCGAACTCTGGCGAGGCGTGCTGCCCTTGCCCTGTGTGCTAGCCTCTGCACGCGCTCCTCAGCAGGTGCCTGCTGCCTATGGTCTCTTTTCATCTCCTGGGTGTTTTTTTTTCGTGCATGGTTTTTCCCGGACCCGCTGCAATTGGCTCAGACCTGGAGGGGGGCACGGTCGAGTGAGGGTGGTGGGAAACCTCTTCTGGGCTCAGGCAGTGGGAGGACTGTGTGCTTTCCACCCTGCAGAACATGGGTGCTGACAGTCTTGGTCACTTGCACCTCGCTCCCCGGGGTGGGAGGGGACAGCACAGCCTCGAAGGTGCGGACAGACAGCCGGGCTTTGGGGCCCTAGAGCACCATCGGCCATAAGCGGGCCCGGCGCAAAGTCAGGAGCGCACAGGGGAAGAGGCAAAAGGCGGGAAGTGGCTCGTGAAGTCCCCCGATGTGGGAAGCTGCTCCAGGCATTGATGCGGGACTGAGGACCACTTCCCCCGCGGGCAGGTGAGGCGACGCTGGGAAGGGGTGTGAAAGAACTTAGGCGATAGGCCAGCCCGCAGAACGTTGTTACTCGGTAGACCCTACCGAAGCGGGAGGGGCAGTGCCCTGTAGCGTCTTTCAGACCCCGCACGGCGCAGACCCTGGCAGTACCGCCACCTCGCCGCCCACGGCCGTCCCACCAAAGGGGGCTCCACGTAGGCGTTGAGGGCTGGCCTGGTTCTCATGTAGGGCGTTGGCCTTTTGCCGCATTAAAGTTGCCGCCAGAAGGGGCTCAACTGGAGAGGGGCCTTTGGCCTCTAGGCCGGTTCAATCCCCAGGCGCGTGGGCGCCTTTGCCTCAGTTTCCCTCCTCCTGTGCTCACCCTGCTGTCTGACGATAATGTGCCAGCGGGCTTTGCAAATGAAATCAATGTGGATGAGTCCTGTTATTCTGTGGCTGCTCCAGGGACTTTGGGGTTTAAATGCTGCGGAATCCGAGGGCAATTTAGGGGCGTCGATCCGGAGAGGGTCCCAGCTCCAACCTGCATTGTGCATAGCCCGCCTCCGGATCCCAGGCTTAGAGGGAGCCTCTCCGTTTATCCCCAAGCTGCCTCATTTGGGGGAATACGGGCGGGGAAATTTACCAGGGGAGAGTTTTGTTTGTTTGGAGGGTTGGCTGGGTTTGGGGGCGTTTGGCCTCCAGCGAGCACGGGGAAGAAATGTGACTAAGTGGCAGAGAATGCGCTTTCCCTTTCCCTCTCCTCGGCCTTCAGGCCGCAGGAGCTGCGCAGCTTCCAAGAAACTTTTTTTTTTTTTTTTAATAATTTCCCCCAGATCCCTTCTGGTCAACATGGTCTTCCCTCTCAGGGCAGACTTCTTTTGGGGGGCGCCAAGGCCTCCCCACCCAATGCTACCAGCCATTTCGCAGCACTTCCTGGGCAGGCCGGGGAAGAGGATGGAAAAGTGTGTTCGCCCAATGGGCCTGACTTAACCTGTTGGAAGAGGAGACGGCAGTCCCCAGGATGTGTCCCCCCCCCCACACACACCTCACCTCACCTGGAGTTCCAGCAGACCCCAGACTTTCAGAGAAAGCACCCAGGGGCCTCTTTGCTACCCCCCTTGGAAACCAGTCATAAACCTGACTTCTGTCACCTAAATTACTTAAATTCATGTTGGTAGTGTTAGGTCCTTTCCCTTCTCCACGTACAGATGACTCACCCTGCTCCAGCTGCGTGGGGGGAGGTGACGGGGAATCGGCTTACCCCGCGCTCTGCAGCCTGGACCCGGAGGCAGCCCGTGCTCGCGGCAGCTCCCCAGACCACACTTAGCTCCTTTTCCCTCCTTTTATTTTGGGTCATCCTTTCCTTCTTTAAAACAACATTTAAAAAATTTAAAGGAGTTTTGTTACTTAAAAAAAAAGAAAAGAAAAGCGTGAGACGGAGGCTGAATGATGGAAACAGGTTGTTAAAAAAAGAAAGAAAAATACGTGCCTATGGCACTCCGTGGAGCTGGCAGTCCTTCCCCACCTCTTTTCTGAGCTCTTGGTCATTGGTTCCCTGGTGGAGCCGGGCGTGGGGCACCTGGGATCGCTGCTGCTGAAAAGGCACTCTAGAATTGCAAGGATTATTATGATTTTAATAAAATTGTGTCTCATTTAGAAGCGCCTTTCTGCGCTGCCTCTGCCGTCGGAGCCCGGGTTTGCCACGGCAAAGTCTGTAATCAGAGAAAAATACCAGCTTTGTTGAGGGTTAGAATATATCATTGGCTAATGTGTGTGGTTTTTTAAAAAAATAATGCTAAGCATTGGAATAATTAAAGAGTGAGAAATAACTTGTCTTTCCTCTCCCTTCGGCATTGTCTTATTTAAGAGTGGAAAGAGCGCTTTTAGGCAGAGCTGGTTAGTTTTAATGCGGGCTTTTTTTTCTCACCAGCCTTCCCCTCAGCTCGGGTCTGATTCGCAAATCCCCCAACTGGCACAAGCCGGGAAACTTGCGGCGGCCGTTCTTCTCCCAGAGTTGGAGCCCCGCTTTCCTTTTTTACCCTTTTCAGAGACAACCCTCTCCTCTTCCCTCCCCCGCCTGTGGGCCCTGACCCACTGCCTGGTTTGCACTAGAGCGATTTAAAAAAGAAAGAAAGGAAGAAAGGAGTTGGGCTCTGGTACCCCCGTGCCAGCCGAGGGCGCGTTTCCCAGGCGGTGGGCTGGTGGGAGAGTCATAGCGGTGGGGGTGGGGGGTGGGGAGCGGATCTCCACGCCTGCTTCGCACCCCGCCCCTCCAAAAAAGGATCAAGTAATCAAGTGTTTCTAAAGATCACAGGCTCAGAGAGCTCAGATCCCATGTCATACTTTTAATGAAGCTGAACAGTTGTGTTTTTTTTTTTCTTCCCAGCCCCATATGCAATAGGAAAAGAAAATGCGGTCCTCAAGACCCTCCTTGGCAGGGGACAGAGCCCACTTGGGACGGGCCTGGCATCCAGCCCCAGGACAGTGCCACCACCCACAGGGCCTAGATTTGGAGCAGGAGAGCAGGGTGCAGGGCCTTCCGTGGGCACCGCCTGGGGAGCAGAGGAAGGAGCTCTTTGTCAGGGCTGCAGAGGTTCGCTCCAGGCTTGTGCCGCTAAAGGACTGCCCGGGTCCTCCCCCCAAGGGCGGGTGGATGGCTGCAAAGGGAAAGGGGCTTCCGCAGCGCTTGGGGAAGGCATAGCTGTACACGAGAAAGGGGAAAGTGGGCAAGAAACGGGGGTAGGCGCTGGTGCCCACTGTGCCAGTGGCTGTGTGGTGCCTTTGCCTTGCAAAGGGAGTTATTTATTTGCTTCAGGTGTTTTTAATTAAATGTGTTTCTCTTTTATTTTCCTTGTTATTCGGTGCTTAGACTTTTTAGTGATCCTTTGCATTCGTCTTTTTACATAAGCAACTCCCCCCAAGAGATACTGTGGGAGGTATTTTGCCTTGAAGTGCTTTCTCTTTTCTGCTTTTTTTAAAATTTAATTTTAAAATTATAAAGTAAATTTAGTGCCAGTGAAAGTGAGGTGGGGAGCCAGCTGGGGCTGGAGCCAGGGAAGGGGGAGGCAGATGCCACGGGGCTGGGCCTCCCTTCCTCCTCACAGCCTCAGCTGCAGCCCAGGACCCCCTCACTCTCTTGGCCCCCTTCTTGCTGCCGCCACCCCCTTCCTCTCGGTGCAGGGCTTTCATGGACCGGGGCGAGGGCAGTCTGCCCTGATGGGCTCTCATTGGGGAACCCCTGACTCTGCAGAGTCTCCTTTCCCCTCACCATCCACACATATCCAGGCCCCCCAGTCCCGCCTGTGGCCCTTTGGTTTTCAGCTCAGTGATCCCTGTTTGTCCTCCCCTGCCTGCACGCCCTGCTAGCCTGTTAACCCTGCTGCATAGTTGGTTCCCCTACTGATGGGATCGGAGATGGGCAGGCACAGAGGGAGGCTTAGGGACCCCTCTGCAGCAGTGAGGAGGCCAGGGACTTCTTTTCACTACTGATCAGATGAGTGGTTCACCGTGCCCTGTAACACCGTGTGCGTACGTGGGTACTCAAATTCAACGCGACTGGGGAGGGCAGGAGCTCTTTCTAAGGCATATAAATTGCGACAACTTCATAGTTTAAAATCTGAAGGCCCCGCTCAGCATGCTGAAAATATTTTATTTCTTAACCTGGGTGGGGTTACCCAGGTGTGTTCACTTTGTGAAAATGCATTGTGCGGCCGACTTGGGACGGCAGGCTCTTCTGTATATGCGCCACCCTTCAGTTTAAAAGTGTATTTAAAAAAGGGGGGGAGGCCCAACCTCTAAAGTAAAGGAGAACATTACAAAATAATAATAAATAATAATTTAAATAAGACTGTCCTCCAGCTTGCTTCGCTCAGGCCTCCCTGCTGAGGGATGGTGGAAGGGCTTGTAAAAATTAGTGGGTTGATAATGGAGCTCCTACGAGTATGGTCCACGAGGCGTCCTGACCCATCCACGTGTGCCGTGCGGAGTGCCTGTGGATGGACTGCAGACTACGGTCTAGCGGTAGGATTTTAACATCTTAGGACCAAAGGATAAAGAGTGGCAAGGAGGAAGTTCCTTGCCAATTACATTTTGCTGTCAACATCTGGAAAGCAAAATTGCAGCTGTTCTGCCCCCCCCCCGCATTACCACCTCTTCTGTTTCTCTGCACACTTAAATTTCTTGTATGCATGCCATCCAGACTTCGGTTTTCTGCACTGTTAAAACATTTTCACGGCTCTGCTCAAATCGAGTTGTTGGGTTTGGGCTTTAAAAAATATATATGTATCTAATAGTCTGACAGATTAATTTTTGGAGCAATTTATTTGAATAGGCCTGAACTCAATTGATAATCCCCTCGCTTTTCTTTCCCCCTTCTTGGCCTTCCTAAAGCAGCAGCTCAGGCCAGAAGCTGGGGGAGGACTCCGGCTGCCCGCTGCCCGCTGCCCGCTGCCCTCGCCTCGGCTCCTCCCGGCAGGCAGGTACTGACAGCTTCGCCCTCCGCAGCCCTTCTGCGGTGTTTTTGTTTTCCCTTCGCCCCCCAAAAATATTTGAACCAAAAAGCCTCTTTTTTTTTCCTCCACCCACAGCAAACTGAAAGGGCTAGTGAACCGTGATTCAACAGAGCGAAGGCGCCTCTTTTCTTCCTTAGCATTAATTAACTCAAGTTCGTTAGGACGTTGGGTCTGTCGCCCACAGTTTTCTCTTGTGTGTGCTGAATCGGGTCATAGAGGGAGACTTCCCGTGCAAACAGTTTGTGTTGGAGCTGGAGGACACAGAGGGGGAGAGAGGGTGAGAAAGAAAGGGAGCTGGGAGGAACGGATTGTGGCGGAGAGGTAGGCACGGTCCTGAGCTCTGGGCACCCCGGTGCCAGCCTCTGCAGAGGCTAGACACCAGGGGAATGAGGATTCTCCGGTTTCCTTGGCAGTGATCCTGATAATAAAATAGTTGTGGGGAGCAATACGTTTTGAGGGACTGAAAAATGTCTTCCAACTTTTAAAATTGTACATTTGGGGGAAGCCATTTGCCCAGGCAGAGCCCGCCCACCTCCCCTGAGCCCTGGGGCTGTGAAAACCCGGGGCTGTTCCCATCCCGACCACCCAGCTCTCTGCCCGGGGCTCTGGGCACTGCACGTTGCCGAAGCAACTGCAAGAAAGAGGCTCTCTCTGGGCCAAGGGCACGGGGAGTGCAGACTGGGCAGTGGCACCGGGGCTGAGAGAAGCTACCCTTCCTCCCTGGGGCCTAGTCTCCTGTGGCTGGGATCTCTCCTGTGGCAGGGGAATAAACCCAGCAGAGCAAAGGGGTGTCCCAGCAGACCCTGGTGGGGCTTCGGCAAGGCTCCGGGAAGGTCACAGGAGGAGTCTCAGAGGTGCAGGACTCATGGTAGGGGGAGGGAAAGGAACATCTTCCCTGGATAATCCCCAAGCCTTTTCTGGGTTCGGCAGTTGGCAGCTGGGCCTCCGGCGAGTTTTCAACATTTTGCCTTTCGCTCCGGTCTTCTCTCTTGCCCTGCAGATATTTACACGGTGTTCTGGGCACCGACCTCATCTTCATGTGCTAGTCTCCCCTTCCCGGGCCTTTGGTCGGTTTTTTTAGTTCTGCTTTAGAGGAACTTGCGAAGCTATCCTGTGGAGTTCTTCCTTCGTCCCCAGCCCTTGGCCACCATGGACTGACTCTTTCCAGGCCAAGGAGGCATAGGTGAGGCTCAGGCTCTGCCCTGTCCTCGCCCCTCGCCCCTCGAAGCCCTTGGCTGTCACCTGTGCTGCGCATTCTGCTGCGGAGGTTCTCATCCCCCTGTAGCCACCCCCCACCCTTGGCTGGAGGAGAGGGCTCTGGCCTTCCCAGCTTTTTCTTCTACGTGGTGACACAAGGAAGTTTCAAGCTAAATCGTGAATTAAAGACTAGGGTTTTTGTTTCCCATTCCCTGTAGAGGATGAAAGTAAACAATTTCCAGTTGCACTAGAGAGAATAGATTGTCTCCCCCAGTCCCCTGTTCCTACCCTATTTCATTCCGTGCCAGGAGGGTGAGGGGAGATGTGCCTGGGGTAGGGTGGTGTTTAGAGCCAGAACGAGGCTGCCTGTTGGCCAGATCCCAGACCACCGCTCCCGGTTTGTAGTCAGGAGGAGAAAAGGAAGGGAAGGTGGGGGGGGCACGGTTTTATAGGAGAGGAGTGTGCCGCCTAGTTCTGAGGCAGTCCCTGTCCTAGACCCAGCACTGGGGTGTGGGGCAAATCCATTCAGCCCGCGTGAGAACGCTGGAAAAGCCGTGCTGGGGCTGCCTTTCCTGAGCAGAGAAAAACAGGCCCAAGGCAGCCAAAAACCCGCTTTGTCCAAATTCTCCGGGCCTCCTCGCAGTGTGCATTTCTGGTTTCCATGCCTGGGTTTCCAGACTCTTGGATGATTTTACTCTGGCTGAGGAAGCTCTTCTAGCCTGCCCCCCCCCCACCCCCACCCCAGGGGAGGCCCCACCCACCTCTAGGACACGCAGCCCCGGGCCCCTTCCTTTTTCTGCCTACAGTTTCTCTCTCCATCTCTGCCCCTGCTTTCTGGTATCCCTTCTTCTGTGGGACAAGATGGGAGATCTCAGAGATACGAAGTCACAGTCTGCTTTTTTGGTTTGGGCCAAAGCTGAATTCTAAAATGCCAGGAATTGGGCAGCCTAATCAGGGTTCTGTTCGTGGCCTTTGAAAATTTCCTGTGTCCTTTTTCACACAGGCTGCCGATATGCGGTCGTAAAGTGGATACTGAAATATCTGGTAATTCTGTGTAGGCTTTGTCAGTGATTTGCACTAACTGTGCATAGTTATCCAAATTAGCATGGATATATATATAATTAGCAGTGTCCAGGGTCTAAAAAAAAAATAAATCTAGGCCTTAAAGCAAGCAGGATGTGGATAAATAGGATTTTTTCTTTAAGATGAAGAGACCTCCAAACAGTGGCCCTGTCTTTAAAGCTGTAACTTCTCGTGCTTCTGTATGTCTCACTACTGGCCAGAATGGGCCAGTTAAGAAACCTCTCTCAGGCTGGGCAAATTATTTTGTTTCCTCGAAGACTTTCAGATACTGTATATGTGAGTGAGGTTCTGTATGTATTTTTCTGTTTTCTCTTAAATAATCTACAAGGCCTCGTTTGTTTTGTGGAGTTTTGGAAAACCACATGTTTCACTTTCTTGAGACAGAAACAGTCATTTTCCTTAGCCAGTTTTTTTTTTGTTTGTTTGTTTGTTTTTGCTTCTGTCCCAGGGCCCTTGTCTTTCCTCCTTCCTCATTTTCCCTCCACCTTTGTCCTTCTCTCTTCACAGTTTTGGGTCCAGCTTGGTATTCTGTCTCTAGGCTTGGTCTTTTTTCTCTGTTTTTCATCCTCTCGCTTGTCCTCTTTTTCGGCGATCTGCTCAGTCCTTCCCTTTCGGGGGCAACATTTCTCCTAGTGATGGCTGAGACCAGCATGGGTATTTTTCAAAATGTTTCAGTGAACACTGTTGATTTTTTAAAAGAAAATCAAATTCTGTATACTTGACAATAACAAGAGAGGCCTTTCTCTCACAAAGGCAGAAAAATGGCTTTCCGCAAACCAAAGCCCATGTGAATTTCTGAAGTCTTATCTCTGGCTTTTGTATTTTTCTTTTAAGTGGGGAAAATACCCCCAAATTCCAAAGCATCCTGCTTTCCTTTTATATTTCCCCCTTGC
>PVJD01001494.1:96942-199622 GCA_004026545.1 Mormoops blainvillei
GGAATTTTCTGGAGGGGGGGGGGGGGGGGGGGTTGTCTTGACTCTGGTCTGAGGCAGGGTGCTGGGAGTGTGGGCTTCTTGCAGGGGGGGAGGGGGTGGCAGGAGGGGAGCAGGGAAGGAGTCTGGGTCTGGGACAGGTGATCTTCTAACAGGAGCCTCCACTCTCTTAACAAAAGGGGGACAGTCCTCTTTTGTCTGGCGCTCCTGAGGGGCGTGTCCAGGGCCTAGAGCAGCCACCAGTGGCATGCAGGAGAGGGGGGCTGCAGGGGTGGGGGAAGGGGGGTGTGCCAAGTGTTCCTAGTGGAACCTGAGTGAGATTCTTCTCTCTGTGTGCCCACAGGAGAGAGAGGAGGGCCTTCTGCCCTCCCTCCCTAAGATTCGAATACCCTGGCTGCTCCTCCACCCTCGGGGGAACAGGGTGAGGAAAGAGCACTGTCTGGGAATCCTCTCTGCCCACCTTCAAGGTTAAGGCCACTGGCAGAAGGACAACTGGCAATTGTTCTACGTCCCTGTGGCCCCCCCTGTTAAGGAAGAGTTGAGGGGGCGCAGCGGGCTGTGGGTGGGTCCCTGAGGCCCCCCTGAGAACTCCACTGGCCCTCCTGAGCCACTTCTCAGTCCAGTCTCTCCATCGACCTTTGACCCTTCCCTCCGCCCAGGAGTGAATCATGGATCTCCTCCTGTTTTCCTAACTTTCATGTGGATACTTCCATTTGCCATCGTCCCACCGCCTACCCATTTGTACCACCAGATTCAGAATCAGCCATGTTCAGCGTGTCCCTTCCACCCGGCACTGTGGTCGGTGAGACTGAACGGGCCCGAATTCTCCAGGAGGCTCGCGTTGGCCATTTTCTGTTTGGTGTCTAATATTCGGTGCAAATCAAAGTACCAGAAAAACACCCCTGCACCAAACATAAACTCACTTGTTGTTTCTACCATCTCCTCTTGACTTTAGAAAGTAAAACTGTTTCTCTCAAGGTAGGAAATCTCTTATGTTACTCAGCTAACATCTTTGGCTAATTGGACCAAAGCCGGTTATTAACATGACATTAATTATTGAACGCCAACCTAAGAGACCTGTCCGCAGGGACACCTGCCTCCGGCTCTCTCACCTCTGTCCGTCCGTCGGGGTCAGCCACTGAGCTGAGCGCACGTCACACCATTCAGGGCCCAGACTGGGGTCCCAGGTCCTGGGCCGCACCTTTCCGTTTGTCAGGGTTCAGCGCCGACCCACGGGCTGCGCGTTTTGTTTCGGCACACTCCCCGCGTTCTTCCGGGAACCTTTCCTCAGAGCATAAAGGCCACTGAGCACAGGGTTTCGGATGGGGAAGAAAGGGGCAGGAGTGAGCAGTGACCTTTTTTCCATTGCCAGCTGAGGGCTGAGCCTCGCCTTGGGAGAGGGCAGCCGTAGGGTTGGCGTAGAGCAGGGTCAGTCTCTCCCTGCCTGTGTTCTCGGTCTGCTCTTTCTTTAATAACTGTCTCCTCTTACTTTTCCAAGGCCTAAGGCATGGTTGCTCAGCAGCCCCTCCCAGAGAGAACCCTGTGCAGAGGCCCTGGGCCACCAGCTACCTTCAGCCCAGCCTGGGAGGAAAGGCCAGACACAGGAACTCCCCAGAGGGGACGCGGCCTCTTTTCTGTGACTTGATTTCCCCAAGGTTGTTCCACCTTTCCTGCTGGAGCCCTTTCCTTTCTGTTCTGTAGTTTCCTGTCTTAGCTCTCTGTCAGGCAGGCTTATTTTATGTTCTTGCACCTTGCTCCCTATGATTTGGGCCCTTTAGTGGGAATCGAGTTGGGGACAGGTGAGTGTTCCCCTCCTCCACCCAAGAAACACCGAGCGTGGGTCAGGCGAAGGGGACAGAGCTGGAGAAAGCAAAGAGTTAAGCATCTAGGTGGTGGTGGAAGGCGGCAGCAGGACTCAGTGGCGGTGCTGGGAAGTAGTGTCCATCTTCCTGCCTTTGTCACTTCTCAGGGTGGCTGTTGTGTTTGTGGCTGCAGGGAGTGCTCGTCAGCGGAGTGCTGCGACAGGGGGCTATTTTCATAAACTGTTGCAGTTTCTCCCGCCGAGCTGCGTTGCGTTGGCATCTCTCGGTTCTGCTAATGGAGCTTGCGTGGCTGGGTGTGGGCCCAGGGAGGCGGCCGAGCTCACTGGGGGCTGGGGAGGGGACCGCCGCCGGGTGCTGGAGGGGCAGCCCCGTCCGGGAGTGCTCCGGAAAGCGGCAGCCCCAGGACGCAGGGGCGGCTCGGGTGGCTGCACCCTGGGCGCCAGGTCCCTGCCCTGGAAGTGCTGCTGGCATCGACACTTTCCGAGCTCTCTTTCTTCTACTCTTTCTATTCATAGCACCGCTTGTGTGTATGACCGGGGAGGAAAACTTCCACTCGCCCCTGTGCGCTCCATAAATAAAAAAAGAAATAGAACCAGAAAAAGAGGGAGTGTGCCGGGCTCGAGAGAAAGAGACTGAAACCAAAACACAGAGAGAAGGCGCAGCTGCTTTCTCCAAGGCCTTCTGGGGCTCTCGCCCGCCAGCCTGCCCGGAGTCAGGCCTTCATTTATTTATTTTTCTGGCTTAAAAAAAAGAAAAAAAATTCCGAGTCTTCCTCCATCCTAGCCCCCACCCCACCCCCTCCAAATTTGCTGGTGGCCGCTGCCAAATGGACCCGAGTGGGAGCCTGGAATGAAAAATTCATAACTGCTGGACTTTGCTTGTTCATTAGACGTGAACTTGTCGATTGGGCAAATTGTTTTTGGTCTCCAACTGCCGGGGGCTCTCCCCACCCTCCCAACTCGCTCAGTTCCCTCCTCCCCTTGGACGCAGCCATTGGCTGCTGGAGGATGTCTCTTTGCCAAATAGGTGGATCCTTCTCTCCATCTCTCTCTCTCTCTCCCTCTCTCTCTCTCTCTCTCTCTCTCTCCCTCTCCCTCTCTCTCTCTCCATACCCCCCCCTCCCCGCTTCTACTGGCTTTGGCAAGAGCAAATGGATGGGGATTGAGCATGAAAGGGGAGAGAGAGAGGGAGTTTGAGAGAGAAAGAGAAAAGAAGCAAAAAAAAAAAAAAATTCCAAAACCCAACCAGCACACACACGCAGCCCCATCCCATCTCCATCCTCCCTCGATCTCTCTCCCTCTTTCTCTCTCTTCTTCCCTCCCTCCCTCGCTTCCTCTCTCGCAGGCGCCTGCCAGCGACGGTCTGCAGCCGGTCCGAACTCGTCCCCTTCCCCGGGAATCTGCGAGCTCCCCCTTCGCCTGCGATCAGGCTCAGAGGCGGAGGCAGGCAGCTCCAAGTTTACACCCCTGTGCGGCTGCCAAAGCCGAAAGCCTTTTTCTTCAGCTGCCGCTTTTCCCTCTCCTGGTTTTTGTTTTTGTTTTGTTTTGCACGGGCGTGGGGTAGGGTGTGTTATGGCTTGGGGGGTGTTGGGAGGTAGGTTTTGATTTTAAATTTTTGTATATTTTCTCCTTCTTTTTATTTTAAACTGGAAGAGGATGCACATGGGGTGAAATAGAAAAAAAAAATTTTGTTTGCTTTTGTTTACCTGGCGTGTGTGGCAACCGGCTCGCTCCCTCTCTCTGCTTGCTATCCCTGACCTTTCTTTCTTTTTGCTCCTTTTCAAAAAAATATATTAATTTCCCCCTTCTGTGCAATAGAGCGTGGGGGGGAGGGGGAAGGGTTTGAGAATCCACCCAAGCCCGGCCCCTATTCCCCAGAACACCAATAATAACCCCCTTTAAAACATTTACCTTCCTCCCCTGCTCCTCCTCCTCCCCCCTCCCCCCACCCGCCCCCTACTCACAACTCTGTTGGTCCAGAAGCTCAGAATCGGGCGTTGGGCTTTGCCGGGTGCTTCAGATCAATGGTAATTATTTATTTTTTTCCAGTTTTATTTTTGTAAACAGAAATCAATTATTATTTAAACTGCAAACAAGCAAACAAGCAAAAAAAAAAAAACCCCAAAAGCCAGAGCCCAGCCCTCTGTCACCTGACTGAGTGGGAAAGAGGGTGAAGGGGTCAGTGGGGCCGGGGCGCAGGACGCCCCGCGTAGCTTTTAACCCTAACGTGGTAGAGACAACCACCTTATTTGTGCTAACAAGAAGTGTTTTGTTCCTTATTACTGTGATTAACATTAGTATCGGTGTCGATAACAAAGCTGGAATCACATATTTAGGATTTAGATCTGATTTTTAAAAATGCTGGTGGGAATGTTCCAACTGGAGTAGGAGAAAAGAGAATGAAAACAGGCTGGGGAGGGGAAGCCAAACCGTTCCTCACTCGCTCGCTGGTGGATGTCATGTTCTCTCTTCTTGGGGGTGGCCAAAAACCGACTCGTGTTGGGGCGCAAGGCGGCACCCACACGCCCCGAGTGCGCGTCCACGGGCGTCCGTGCAGACCGGACACCGCGTCGGGACGAGCTGACACGAGTTCGAGGCTGCGATAGAACATGGAGATGTCATGGGCGCGACAGAGCCTGGCCGGGATACCAGCAGCGTGTGTGTGTGGACGGCAACGTTGTCTGTGCGCGCTTGTGTGTGTGTGTGTGTGTGTGCGCGCGTGAGTGAGTGAGAGAGAGAGGGAGAGAGAGAGAGAGAGAGAGAGAGAGAGAATAGGTGTGTGTTCAGGCTTCGGGTGCCTCTGTCTGGCTGCTGAGGCTGAGATGGGAGCAAGCGGCTGGCTGGGCTGGCGGTGTCTCCAGACCACACTTTCCTAGAACAATCGCAAGAGGAAATTGTCGTGGGTGGGAGGAGGAGGAGAAGGGGATTTCATCTGTGTTCCCTTCTAACGCTTCTTCTCTCCTTTTCTCTTTCCCTCTAACCCCGTCTTCCCCTCCTCCCGTCCTCCCTCGCCCCGCATGCTCCCGGCTTGCCGCCTGCAGGATGAGTTCCACCCGTTCATCGAGGCGCTGCTGCCTCACGTCCGCGCCTTCTCCTACACCTGGTTCAACCTGCAGGCGCGGAAGCGCAAGTACTTCAAAAAGCACGAGAAGCGGATGTCGAAGGACGAGGAGCGAGCGGTGAAGGACGAGCTGCTGGGCGAGAAGCCCGAGATCAAGCAGAAGTGGGCATCCCGGCTGCTGGCCAAGCTGCGCAAAGACATCCGGCCCGAGTTCCGGGAGGACTTTGTGCTGACCATCACAGGCAAGAAGCCCCCCTGCTGCGTGCTCTCCAACCCCGACCAGAAGGGCAAGATCCGGCGGATTGACTGCCTGCGCCAGGCCGACAAGGTGTGGCGGCTGGACCTGGTCATGGTGATTTTGTTTAAGGGGATCCCCCTGGAAAGTACTGATGGGGAGCGACTCTACAAGTCGCCCCAGTGCTCGAACCCCGGCCTGTGCGTCCAGCCACATCACATTGGAGTCACAATCAAAGAACTGGATCTTTATCTGGCTTACTTTGTCCACACTCCGGGTAGGTCATTCTCAGCACCCCACCCCCATTTTATTTTATTTGCTGGCATTTGTCCTGTTCATTGTTCCTCTTCTGTCCAAGTGATACACCCGGTGGGCCTACTCAGTGCGCCCCTCCTGCGAGGCCTGCAGCACTTTTGATGTTCACTTTTTCCTTCTGTTTCCTTCCACCCTCTCTATTCTCCCTTCTTGGCTCCCTTGCCATATTCCCGATTTTTTGTGCATCTCCATCTTTGGAGGACTCCTCTTACTCAAAAGACATTGCAGATCTTAGGACTGGGGCCGCGATGTCCCCATGATGGTGAGAGTCGGTGATGAATACCACCGCTACCCCCCCAAAAAAACCCCAGTCATTGCTCTGCTTTAAAATGAATCAGAAGAAGTATTATTGGAGGGCAGGTGCTGGCTTTCCTACTGCTTCCCCTCAAGTTCTGAGGATTTGGCACAAGCGGGGTGGGCAGCAGTTCGGTGGAGAGGGGCATGTAAAACCTCCGGATATGAGGCAGAATGAATAGAAAAGAGGAGAGAAGGCAGAGGCGGGCTGATTCTGGGGTCCAGATGCCCAGGCAAGAGCTGTTCGGGCTGGGGTTTGGCTGTCAGAGAGTAAGAAAGTCATCTGATTTCATAGAGAGTAAAAAGGAGTGTGAGATTCCTTATGCTCTTCCCCTTCACGTGTGTTTCTTTTCGGCTGAAGTGCCAGACCCCAGGGTGGATACCCACAGCCCATACACCTCTGCTGGGGGGCAGTGAGGTGCTGCAGGCCACAAGCATGCCAGGAAGCAGGAAAGAGGTCTTAAAGAAGCAAACAAACAGTCAAAAAAAAAAAACCCTGTAAAATTTCCTTTTCCTTTTGTGTTCCAAGTAGTTCCAGTTCTCTTTGCTTTTCCAATTTTACTCTGCATTTTGGGTCAGGGTGGTTCAGTTGTCCTCCTCTGTTCCTTTTTTTTTTTTTCCCCTTCTCTCCCTACCCTTTCCCTTTTTATAATTTCTTTCCGCTTTTGTTTTCTTACAAATTGAAACAGAGATGGCTGGTTAATTTTTAGCCTCCACTCAGCTACGCCCAATTTACTGCCGCCTTTGAAACCTAAATGGGCGGCACACTGTGATTAAGCAAGGCAGAAGTGTGTTTACATTATGCCCAACCAACTTGTAATGAGAGGGCTACCAAACCTTTCTCTGTGTGTGTGTGTGTGTGTGTGTGTGTGTGTGTGTGTGTTTTCCTTTCCACCATTCCAGTATTTTTTCCCCTTGTTTTCCTTCTTTCTCTCTTTATGCGAATGTAAGAGAATGTGGCTTCACTTCAACTCTAGTGAATGTTCTTTCCTCGCAAGGCAAGCGTGTGTGTGTGTGTGTGTGTGTGTGTGTGTGTCTTCCTTCCTGTTCATTCACAAAAAAGAAAAGCAGCTCACTTTTCTGCTGTGGTCACCCGCTTGCCTGTTTGGGAAGTTGGGAGGAGCGGTATAATTTAATGCAGAAATGAAATTTGGGGGCGCTTTCAGCATCGTGTCAGGAATGTAACCTCGGCTGAGAGTTTATATGTTGGAGAACTCTGGGGAGGAAAAGGTGGTGTTTGAGACCTTCCTTCTTGCTCTTTTTCTCTCATTCTGAGAGATGGCTTTGGTAGTTGGTTGGAGATAGTGGACTCCCCTCTCTCCACTCTGCCTCCCTCTGTGGATCTTTCTAGGCCTGTACCTGTCCCTGTGCAGCTGTCGTGAACTCTCATGAAGAATGACCAACTGCCAGCCTTCTCCCTTGTTCGTCCTTTTTCTTTCTGCAAAAGAGACTAAAGAAAAATTTAAAAGTTACCCCCTCATTCTCCATCTACACAGCAAGTCAGAGGGGGCTGGGTGTGTGCCTGGGGAAGGCTTGGAGCCTTGAACTTATGTCTGCCAGGTAGCTCTTCCACAAGGGGATTCGGTACCTTTCGCTTTTAGAAACAGGCTCTCGAAGACAGAAATCAATACTCACCTTCCTCCCGAGCTGGTTCCCTCCCGCCTCACCCTCTGTGTGGGTCCCGGAGCTGAGCTCTTGTCCTGGCCTCTTTTCTTTTAGTCCAGATTCTTGAGTGCTGCCAGCATGGATGGGGCTGAGGTAGGATGAAGTTCGCGTGAGGAAAGAGATTGTTTCCTGGCCAGCCTTCTGGCTCCTGAACTGACCAGGCAGATGTCGGGAGAGGAGAGGTGCCCTGCCCGCCCCCAGCTGTAATGAGATCATTAGTGCAGGAATACGAGTGAATTCCTGCCCCACTGCATGCAGCATGGCCGCCTCTGTCCTGGCCGAGTTCCTTGACAAAAGCTGAGTGGAGAACTGAGTGCTTTTCATAATTTGTCCGTCACGCAGGTCCCTGGACTCCAGAGAATTTCGGGGAAGGTTTTTCTTGCTGGAATTGCTTTAATTCAAGTGCGCTTCACTGAAAGAGTGGGGGTGACTTGGTACGGCATGGACCACCATTGGGTAGGTGGTCTCGGGATGGTGTGGGGCAGGCACGGCTTCTCCAGGTCACCCCAGTTTGCTAGGAAATGTCCCCTGGCTGAGCTCCCAAAGGGCATCAGTCTGACAGAACAGCCCGCTCCATGCTCACACCCGCAGGTATGCTCCTTCCTTCTAGCATGATCTGGGGAGATCTGGGGAGAGGGGGCAGGGTGGCGGGAGCTCAGACAGGAGTTGCTTTGGACTCTAAAAGAAGTATTTTCTTTCCTTAAAACTGGGCTGAAGAACCCGATCTGAGCTGAACCAATGGTGCCAGGCCTGATGACAAGCCAACTTGACATGGTGGAAAGCGTGAGGGTGGGGGCTGGAGGGCTTTGCGTATAGGTGCCATTGTCATTCGTGGCCTTCTCGAGCCCTTGTGGTGCCCCACATGAAGCTTCAAGAGGTGACATGGTGGCCCTGGCCTGGTGGCTCAGTTGGTTGAGTGTTGTCCCGTGCAGCAAAAGGTTGCAGGTTCGATTTCCGGTCAGGGCACATGCCTGGGGTGCGGGTTCCGTCCCCAGTCGGGATGTGCGAGAGGCCACTGATTGATGTTTCTCTCTCACGTCGATGTTATTTTTTTCCCCCTCTCTCTCCCTCCTTTCCTCTCTCTCTGAAATCAATAATCATGCCTTCGAGTAAGGATAAAAATAAAATAAAAAAGGTGGCATGGTTGAGAGGGAATAAAGGACACCAGTGGGATGCCGGGAGCTCCCCATCCAGAACAGGGGTCCAAAAGACTGTGAGTGTGTTGCGGCCTCCATGAGGGCAGCCTTCCTGCTGGGAAGGAGTCTTGCCATGTGTCTACCCCATTTAGGAGGGGAGGCTGAGGCCGAGCAGGGTCAGAGAGCACTGCCACAGGGAGGAGGTATATTCCTGATGATGTCCTTCCATCCAAGGGGCAACTCCCAGGGCAGCTGGCCAGGGGTGGAGAGGAACGTGGGGCCAGGAGGCCTCTGCTTGTGTGAGGAAGGATGGCTGAGCTGGTCTGGAAGCGCTCGCGGACTGTCTCAAAGCTTCTTCAGGGATCCGAAGGTGAACGGGCATCTTTAGACCTTTGCTAACCTAGGCTCTAACCTAGGAAAGAAAAACCCTCTGAAAGTAACAAAATGCTGTATTGAATTGGAAATGTCACCTTCTCCCCATCAGATCCTTTCGACGGGTCACAGCGGAGGCCTGCGAAGTCCAGGTATTTGGGGGGCGGCTCCTTTCTTTATCTCAGCTTTTTCATTACAGAGAAGTTCATAGGTAGACAGAACCTGTATCACCAGTGCCAACGGTCACGGTTGCCGACTTATGGCCGGTCTCTATTTATTCATATCCCCCCACCCCCAACCCCGCTCACCCACACTGGGTTGTTTAGAAGAAAATCCAGGCGTCGTAGCTTTTCATCTGTAAATATTTCTGTACGTGTCTCTAAAGAAAAGGATTCTTGAACGATGTAACCATACGACCACTATCACACCTAAAAATAATTAACAGTTTCTTCGGTATGGTCAGATAGTCAGCATTTACTTTTCCCTAATTTTCTCCTACTTTTGTTTGTCTGGATCCGGATGCAAATCAGGTGTAGGCATTGCGATGGGTTGATCTGTCTTTCAGGACCCGTCATCTCTGGGTGATCCTCCTCCTCCTCTTCTTTCTCCTTCCTCTTGGTTTCTTTTCTGGCAGTTTTTGGGTTTCTGTGGAAGGAACCCGATCGAACCCGGTTGTTTGTCCTGGAGGGTGTTCCCACCTGGACTGTGCAGGCCGGGCTCCCCTGGGTCAGCCAGGTCACTTCTATGGAAGGAGATTCTGCACCCCGCTTGCCTCCAGGCCTTACCTGTGGAAGCAGGTGGATTAGCACCTGAGGATTTGTCTAAGTGAACTTTTTCAAGTGCGAGGTCACCCTTCTCAGGCATAACATATTCCTGGTTTTCGCTCTGGGCTTCAGGGCTTGGGACTTTGCTGCAAACATAGGTTTGGGGGCCCGAGGGAGGGCTTCTGGCCGTCTTTCTTCCCTGGTAGTGGAGGCCATCAGTTGGCCACGTCAGCGGTGCCAAGATATGGCTGACGCCAGCGATGCTGCCCCAGGCCTCTGCTGGACACTCAGCCCGTCTGGTGGCTTTAGTGTGAATGCGTGGGAAGGGCCCCAGGAGAACCAGCTGCCCCCTGGGGGGAGGAGCTAGCCCCTGCCGTGGTCACTGTGCCACCTCACCCACTGCCTCCTTTTTCAAGGCCCAGAAATGCCACTGGTCTGCGTCTTTGAAGCAGCGCCATCTGGTGCCAGGGCTGGCAGAGACTGCAGGGCCCGGGAACCAGATTCATAAAGTGAGCAAGAGAGCGGAGTACCTTTTAACCCCGTAGAACATCCTGGAAGAGATGTCACTACTGCTCAGCTTCGGTTGTAAAATTTTTCTGTTCATCCGACTCCTAGGAGGCAACATCGCAGGCCAGCAGTGGAGGGCTGCTGCAGTTACCACTGTGATGTCCTGTGCCCGACGCTGTCTTCCCCTTACCTTTACCTGTCGGTTTTATTTCTCTGTCTTAAGGGACGGCCCTGGTGTGACAGGCAGCCTTTCAGATGCCTAAGGCAGCTCTCATGGTTCTTTTCCACCGCTCTACCCAGGGGAAGCTGTTTCTTCTCCAGGCTAAACTCACTGTTCTCTCCCGCCTCCCACATCTGACACAACTTCTTGCGCCCTTGCCGTTTCGGTCACCTGGTGGCCTTCTTAGGCTGGAGCATTCCATATCGAACACAGAAACCTCAGGCGCACTCAGATCCCAATGGTAGCTGCTACAAGATTTGCAGGGCCTTCTAGCTACGTAATCTGTGGGGCCCCGTGCAACAGGAAAATGCGGGGCTCCTAGTTCAAAATGATGAGGAATTGCAATGTGACAACAGTTAGAGCATCAGTTACACCAAGCATGGGGCCCTGTGCGACTGCCCAGGTCACACACCCACAAAGGCGGCTGCCTTTGCTGTGTTAGCGTGGCATGGGGTGCCTGTCTCTGAGTGGCGTGAAAGGGCGATGGGGCTCAGGCTGACCTCAAAGGCACTGTGACCCCCAAAGAGGAGATGAGAAATGCCCAGACCCCGTCCTTGAGCGTGGTCTCATTGTGGAACTCCCTCGACCATCTGCTCCCCTCCCTTTGTCTATTGCACGCCCACCACCCAGCCTGTGGTCAGAGGTCCCTCCCTGGCTGCAATGCACAGGGCGTCTTGGTGGAGTGCTCACTCTGCTGGCTGAGTTGGAAGTGGTAGCTCAAGAAAGAGAAGAACCACCCTTGTCTGAGCTTAAGCTGGCAGAGTACGGGCCATGCATAAACCGGAGGGGACCTGTAAGTCCAGGCATGTTGACCAGCTGTGCTCCGCAGCCAACCCAGAGGAGGTGGCCCACTCTACAGCAGGAGGGCTGGAGTCCAGACCTGCAGAAGGACTTCCTGAGGATTTTACTTTTTGGCATTGCCAAAGATGGTCAGATTTCCCTTTTTCGTGAAATACGCACTTGGTGAACCTACTACGAGCAAGGCCCTTCTAGGAAGGAGAGACTCCTGCGTGTGGTTGGCAGGGTTTGGGGGGAGGCCTTGCGACGACTTCCAGGAGGCGCCGCCCTGCAGGCCTGAACTGCGAGGAGGATCCGAGGATCCATGCTGGTGGGGAGGGAAGATCCAGCAGAGCTTCCTGGGGGCAGCTCCCAGTGGGCTGTGAAGAGGGAGGCAGGGCCCATCTGGGCAACCTTCTAGTGTGGTAAAGACCTGGGGTGCTGAGGAAGGGCGGGCCAGGGGGCAAAGGGCTGTGCCATGGTCTCCCCCTGTTCTGGCGTCTCACAGCAGCTGGGGAGAGAAGGCACAGCCCAACGCTCCCCTTTCTGCCCAGGGAAGAAGGTGGCTCCCTCCCTACCCCTTTTTCTCCTTGCCCCATCAGTCCCACCACCCCCCTGTCTCAGGAGCTGCCACGCTTCAGTTATTTTATCCTTCAGTGTCCGATTCAAAAGTCCTTTCAAAGGCCCCAGCCGTGTCAGCGCGGTGCTTGCACAAAAGGCCTCTTTGATTTCTTGTTTGTTTTCATTTGCCGGTGGAGGGGGAGGGGGCAGGAGAGAAAGAGCTGCTGGGTTTTAAAATTTTTATTTGGGTTGCTTCATTCTCAGAGGGGTCGGCTCCCTGGAACTCCTTTCTGAGTTGGGGGTTCGGAGGCAAGGGGCGGCCTTCTGGGGACAGGGCTGGTGTGGGAAGTGGGGGCTAATCCTCCCCCCACCACTACCACCTCCCCACAAGCACAAGGAGGAGGTGCATGTGGGGGCGGTTAGGATATAGTCATTGATTCACCTTCAAATGTTCCGTTGTTCCAGGCTGGGCCTGAAGGTGGGAAGGGTCAGGTTGGAGTCCCGCTGCTTGGGTATGGAGAGGTCTGAAGTGCCGAAGGGCAAAGGACGTTCCCCTAGCAGAGACCTGGTCACAGCTTGAGTAGTTCTGAACCTGGACTTGGTCGTTTTTCTCATTATCATTCCAGATTCTGCCGTTTTCCTTTCTGTTGGATGGGAAGGGGGTGGGTGTCTTTCTAGCATGCACACGCCTCTAAAATTCGTAGCTCCTTGAAATACAGACCGGGGCTCCCCACTTGCCATCAGGAAGTGAAGTGGAGGGGTGGGAGGTCTACACAGCAGCCAGGCGTCCTGCCGCAGTGGCGCCCACAGGCCGGGCATGAGCCCCTGCCCTCCCAGCCTGGCCTCTCACCCCGTGCCTCCTGTCTTGTCTCTCCATGATGACCAGTTGATGGGACACCTCAGTGTGTGTACCCCTCCCAGAGGACCCAGCCTGTGGCTTGTGGAGGACTTTGAGAGCAGGCCAGTACTGCCGAGACCCTGACAGCTGAAAGGAGACCGAGGGCCACCCCTGCCCGCGGTTTGGGACTAGAAACACCCAGACCAGTGCCTCTCAGGGGGCATACGTTAAGCACATGTGGGCGTGCTCTGACATACCAGTAAGAAGGTTGTCGTACCCGTGTGGACGCCTGATTGCAGGGGCTCAGGAAGAGAGAGCCGGAGAGCGAGGCTTGGGCAGGTGGTCACGGGCGTCAACAACAGGGAAGTGTGCCCACTGGGTGAGGGGGGCTCCGCCGGGCCTGGCTGGCAGACGGGAGGAGGAGGCTGGGGGGCTGAGAGATAGATAAATATAGCTGATGGCATTTCTGATGATAGGTTTTTCTTGGCACTGAGGGCACCGTGGAAAACAGCACGACAAGCGCCTGGTCCCACAGGCCACCGTCGCCATTTTAAGCATGTTTGAGCCGAAACAAGGGTTGTTGGCATTAAAGGAGGGTCCCAGCAGGCACAGGGGCTGTGGCAGGGAGGTTTGGCTGGGCTGGGCCTCACCACCCTGAGTACCTGGGTTCCGTACTTTGTCCTTACGGATATCTAGTATCTGATTTTCTCACCTTCTGGGGATTTTTTTTTTCTTTAATATTTCGAGGTTGCCCTTTGTGAGCCTGTCTCCCAAGTGACTGTCCTCCCCCGTCCTACCAGCCACCATGGCCTGTCTGTTGTTGGGGGGTGTTCTGGTTCCACTTTTGATGTCTTAGGGGTGACCTGGCATGCCACGGCCCCAGGGACAGGGCCATCGTTGTTATTTGGGGACATCCAGTAACTTAAGGGGCACTCGTTTGTCCAGGCTCCTAACAACTCGTTGCCCCCTGTCGAAGGAGGAGGGGGCATATCCTCGGTCTCCGCCTCCTGCTTTAATTCTAGTTTTTCATCGAAGGCCCAGCATGACAGAGGCTCTGTGTTAAGTCCTGTCCGTGCGCTAATCGCCCAGATACTCACGCCAATTCTGGTTTCAAACCCGTGCTCCCAGCTGTGCGTGTGCGTGCTCGGGTGGCACACACACCACAAGGTCTCCGTGTGCAGCGAGGAGTTGGTGAGCCAGACCCGGGGACCAGGGAGGCTTCCTGGAAGATGACCTGCTTGAACCACACCTTGAAAGACAGGAAGAATTAGCTCATTTTTGTTAGCTGGCTGAGCCTCTTCAGCCTGCCTGGAGCTCGGCCGGTCCCTCCTCACGACGGTTGAGTAATATGTGCAAGGCAGGTCTTATTGTCCCCACTGTACAAAGAAGGGAATGCGACCAAGCACAGAGATGCCACTGCACTCGGGTCACACCATGAGTTTCCAGCAGGAGGACCCCAGGTTTCAGGACACTGAGCATCTCGGCTCCCCTCCGTGGGCCTTGCCGCTTCTGAACTTCACTGGGATGGCTGGCCATGGCCGAGTTTCAACGGAGAAGGCCCTGTGGGTCCCCACGGCCTCCCCTGCTCCACAGGAGCTGTGGTGGAGGGGCTGAGCCCAGCCTGGGGCTCAGCTCAAGGGCTCCCCCAGCTGGCCGAGCAGTTGGGATGGAGACAGGGAGAGGGCACCCGGCCTGTTCTTGACCGTGGCCTCCCTCACCACCACCAGCCCCCTGCCTCCCACTTGAGAGGCGGCATCATAGCGTAGACAGGGCAGGTCGGCTGAAAGCCCACTGTGCTGCGGCCAGCCCAGTTTCTTGGCCCCCTCCCTGGAGCACGGGGGAGGGCAGGCAGAGTGTGCAGGAAGTCCAGGCGTGGGGCCAGGCGGGCTCAGCTGGATCCTGGTATCCCTGATCCTTGCTTTATCACACCCTTTTCCTGGGAGTCTGCTCGGAATTGCGGGTTGAAGTAGAAATGCATGTAATTATCCTAATTAACCAGTTGATCGATGGAACTTTTGTAGTGATCCGCTCTTCATTGCCTTATATGCTCTTCTGCATAGACTCTCACCCAGACCCCTTTCCTAAAGTTTGCAAACTTTGGGGCTGTGTGCAAAACAATTCTTCCAACATGCCGAGGGGCTGGGCTGTAGAGAGACTAGCTCGTGGCTAGAGATTTTCCTGTTTCCGTGGCTAATAAAACAGGGACTTCTTCATCTCTTAACCATTGGTAGTAGTGCCCATAGAGCAGCATTTTCCAACCATGGCACTGTTGACTTAGGGGCCCAATCATTCGGTGTCATGGTGACCATCCTGTGCATTGCAGGATGCTTAACAACTTCTCTGGTCTTGATCCACGAGATGCCAGTTATAGCCCTCTACCCCCGGGGGTGACAACCAGACTATCTCCAGACATTTTCAACAGTCCCTGGGGTCAGAATTCCCCTGGCTAAGAAGCGCTGGCCTATAAGAAACAGAGGGATTCAGACAGAATGTTGCCCGTGTTCACCTCTTGCCTCTCCTCCAATGTAGGACCTCACTTACCTTTTTCACATGGCGACAGAACCTCTGAGCCCCAGCTATTCCCTTGTATTTCCTGTACTGTTTTCCCCTTTCTCGGAAGCAAGACCCTGGGATGAAGCCCCTGGGGGCTCTTCTTCCACCTCGTGAATCACGAGCCCCCTCCGAGCCTTTTACTGAACATTCTTCCTAATGTCTTGCATCATGGTCTCCGTGCGCCAGGGCCGCTGATCCGGGCACTGGAACAGGGGACCTGCTACTCAGCCGACTCAGGCCCATTTGTCGAGGCAGTGACCTTATCAAGCCCATCCCAGGCCCCAAAGAGCAGCCGGCATTGGTTCCTGCATGGGACGAAGAGACCAGAAGTGTTGTCTGAGCCTCGGCACTTGTCTTTTTATTTTTTTATTTTATTTTCTTTTTAAATCTTACTTTTTTTTTTTTAAAGATTTTATTTATTTATTTTTAGAGAAAGGGAGGGAGAGAGACATCAACGTGTGACTGCCTGTCACACCCCCCCAACCGGGGACTGGCTGGCAACCCAGGTATGCGCCCCGACCAGGAATCGAACTGGCGATCCTCCGATTCGCAGGCCGGCGCTCAGTGCACTGGGCCACACCAGCCAGGGCAACACCTCTCTTTTTAAATGATGTATTTTTTAAGTTCCCGCGAAGAACAACGCACTTTTTGTAAAAATTCAAACAACCGAGAAATATAAGAGGCAGGTTCCCTAAACCACCCTCCTGCTCCAGAGAGACACTTATTTCCCTAGTCTGTGTAAGTTTTTAAAATTTTTCCCATCAATTCATATATCAAATAACTTAAATACAGAGATATCTGTTTTAAGAGCGGACGGTGTGTTTGGGCCAATTCAGTGAAATTGGCTCCATCCAGTGCCGCCGTGGTTTTAACTTCCGCCTGCCCATTCCACGTGCGTCCCCGTCACCCCAGGTGCAGAACCTCTTTTCCCCTGAGACGACCGTTTCTGCTTGTCCTTCCTGGGAGCAGGGCGACTTGCGGAGTGTGTGTTGGTGTCTGCGCGGCCAGGATGCTGCTCTGGGGCCTTCCTGCTGGCAGTGTAATGGTGTTAATTCAGACAGTGGACGTCAGGGCTCAAGCCCCAGCGCATGCTGAGACCCCACCAAAGGTCTGGCTACCGCGGAGTTGGGGGAGAAGGTGTTGAGGGAAGAGGAGGTGCTGAGAAGTGGCCTACTTGGCTTCACTAGGCTTGCCTGACCCTGGCCTCTCACCTCCGGAGTTGATTTCCCAGCTGTTTCCATAGGGCCGACCCTCCGCCAACTGACCGGGAGTCCCAAGGCTTTTCTAGACTCTACAGGTTCCTTCCAGGAGTGGTTGCTGCTGGTTTCCTTTGTCTTTTTATTTATTAATATTTTTTAAATCCTCACCCAAGGATGTGTTTATTGATTTTAGACAGTGGGGGTGGGAGAGACAGAGAGACAGAGAGAGAGAGAGAGAGAGAGAGAGAGAGAAACATTGATTGGTTGCCTCCCATACATGCCCCGACCAGGGATCAAACCTGAAACCTAGGCATGTGCCTGACCAGGGGTTGAACAGGCAGCCTTTTGGTGTAGGAGACAATGATCCAACCAAATAAGAGGCTGGGGCCGCTTATTTCCTCTCTTAAAATGAAGTGTCCCTCAGCTCCCCAGGATTTATCCCATCGTAATTCTTTGTGTTGGGCTTAAAGATACGGCAGAGAGAAAAGTGTTCTCTCCGGGCCAGAGGCAGGGAGAAGGAGTCTGGAGAGATCCTTGCAGCTGGGTTCGCCGGTCTAGGGGAGGCTACAGATGACAGGCGAGAGTAGGGTGACACCTGGTGACTCTTCTGGACTGGGTGTAATGTGCAGAGAGATCTGGAGATCCCTGGAGGCGGCCTACAGGAGGCCAACCGAGTGTAGCCTTTGGGGATTGTGTTCTTATTATGCCTACAGATTATATCCCCATTAATGCATAATTATTATATAATGGGCATTATTGCATAATGGCAGTTATATAACATGTGGCCCAGATTATGGGAGAAGGGGGTATAATAAGTATATATCCTCTGGCTATAAATAGCCACCAACCCTGCTCCGAATCTGTGGTCACACCAGAGCCACCTTATAAATACCAAGTGCTGGGCTATAAATTTCTGAGTGATGACGTAGGTAGGCAGGGTACCTAGTTAGGGGGTAGTAGGAGGGACCTGCAGCCTCACCCGGCCACAGGACATCATTGTTTCCATAGTAACGAGAATGCTCCCTGGGGGACCAAGTGAAGAGAGGCCCTTAAAGGGAGGAGGTAAACGGATAGAAAACTTGGGTGGGAGGTGCTGAGCCTGAGGCTGAGTGGGGTGGGGCCCCTGGGCGGAAGACTGGAAGGGTGAGACGGGGCCATCTATTCTCAGGTGTTCAACGAGAGCCAGGACTGGAAATTCTGTTTCCTTTCATCTCCGCTTTTGAGGGTCTCAGATCCCCGCCTTGTGTGTAGCAGGTCATGTGAGACTCAGTCCTCTGTCAGGGAGAACAGGAGACAAATGGTCTCTCTGCCCTTTCCTCTTCCAGGTGACCTCTCTCCGTGGCTCTGGGATGACTTGCCGAAGGGGAGTGGAACGTGGGCAAACCAAAGCTCTGCACCCCAGTCATGGCCTCCCCAGGGTGGGGCCGCTTCCCCTACCAGAGGTTTTAGGCCAATTTTGGCCTTAGTAATATAAGAAATATGTGAGCAATCTGGCGTGCGTCTGAAAGAGCCTCGTGGAAGTCATGGCGCAGAGAAATGGCGCCGGGGAGAGGGAGGAGACAAGGATAATTTTTTTGGATGAAGAAGCGGTGGGGTGGGAGGGGGCCCTGGCCGGGTGGCTCAGTTGGTTGGAGTACCATCCCATACACCAGAAGGCAGGGTACATACCTTAGATTGCAGGTTCGATCCCTGATCGGGGTGCATACAGGAGACAACTGATCTCTCTCTCCCTCTCTCCCTCAGTCCCTCTCTCTCCTCCCCCTTTTTCTCTTTCTTAAAAAAAAAGAAATCAATAAAAATGTCCTCTGGTGAGGATTATAAAACAAAGAAGCTATGGGTGGGGTGTGATCTTTGTAGGTGTATGAGAGGTAGTTTCAGACAGGGTGGTAAAACTACTCTTTATCTCTGTGGGGAGAGGAGGAAATGAATTTTGTTGGCAGGTGAAGTTAGTTGGGAAGGGGGAAGGGTGGGTGACCAGCTCATCCTATTTTGGCAAGGAGTTTCCTGGTTTCGGCACTGAAAGTCTCTCTTCCCAAAAACCCCTCTGTCTCCCGCAAACCAGATAGTTGGTTGCCACAGAACAGCAATTTTCAAGCAGGAGCCATTGGTCCCCCCCCCCAGGGAACATTTGGCAATGTCCATAGACACTTGTGGTTGTCAAAAACCGGGGGGAGGGCGCTGCTGGCATCTAGTGAGCTGAGGCCAGTGCACAGGAGAGCCCCTCCACAAGGCATCATCTGGCCCCAAACATCACTGGTGGCGAGACCGAGAAGCCCTGCCTTGGAAAGTGGGGTTAGCAGAACCTGCACGTGCCTCCTCAAGACGGCCATGCCCCCCTGCTAGCGGAGTGGTGTCCTGGCCCCGTCCCTGGATTTCCCGCTGCTCTCTTTTCCATGCTTTGATTGGTTGCCTGTAGAGTTTTGGGCCGGAGGGACCTTTTCTAGGGAATCACGGGGCTTCTGAGAGGGCCTTCCTTCTTCTCAAAGCTTGGAAGCCCTTTGAACTTAAGGCAGTGGTGAACCCTGCCAGGCAGCGTGGTCCTGGTGTGGATTTTTGCTGGTTATCTTAAAAAAATAATAATGGAAAAATTATTAAATGGCGATCCCTCATTACCTACCAGGTAATTTCCAAGAGACAACACCTGCCCATCTCTCCCGCCTTTCAGGCCAGCTCTTCCTATGTAGTAAGCAGACCCTTGGGCCCGGGGGGCCTCTGAGTGCACCAGCCCACGGAAGCCCATTTCCCAGACTCCAGCGACCAGGGCAGGACTCTGCCGCCCAACAAGACTTCACAGATGGTACAGATGAAGGAACTGAGTCCTACTGTGGCATGTGGGGTGTGCAGAAATCTGGGTTCTAAGCTATCTGGCGTCATTTATAGTAGATTACATTGCGCGTGGCCTACGTGAAACGTAATTGTGAGCCTATAGCAAACACTTTCTTACTCACCTTTGTTTAGTGTCTGTTTAGTTTATTACATGGCTACAGTTTGCCTGGCACCCCCTGGGCCTAACCACATACATAGTGTGGCCAACTGGGTCATCATTTCTGCTGCCTGGGACAGAGCCTCAGACAATGGCCAAGATGGCGGTGCGGCGGTCTGGTCTGCACCGGGTAGCTGGCCAGAGCGGGAGGATCAGCTGGGCCTCGGGCTGCCCCTTGTGTGTGTCAAGCCCAACTTCTGAGTTTGGACTTGGGATCGAGACAGCTAATGAGCGCGGACGGGGAGGCAGGCCCTCGGGTCTGCAGGCAAGGCCCTGCTGCCGCGCCAAGGGGAGTCAGTGGGGAGCAGCGCTGGCTTCGAACACAAAGGCCACCGCTCCACGAAGTAGTAATCCTCAGGGGATTGCCAGCCCGAGAGACAGGGCCAAATGAGAGGCCCCTGCCCTGAGGACAGGCCAGATTTCTCTCACTTATTTATGGTGTTGTGGTTTATAAAGTGGGCCCGGCACACAGATCTCTGGGCATAGTTTCAAAAACATGCATTTCTTTTAAATTAAACAACGCGCGCGCGCACACGCACACACGCGCACGCGCGCGCACACACACACACACACACACACACACACACACACACACAGTCTGTTCAAGCCGTGCTGCCGCCCAGGAGTGTTCCCGGCCACGTGGGACAGTAACTGAGGATGATGGTCCTGAAGCCACCGTCTAATATTAGATTTTGTAACTTAGAGATTCATTAATATAATTACTCAGATGCCAGCCTGGCTTGGCAAGGCCTCCTGAATTGTGTTCCCCTCCAACAAAGCGCTCTGGCTGCAGGGGTGCCCCTGGTGAGCCAGGGCCCCCACTCCCCGGTTTTCAGACGGCGGGCAGAGGCATGTGCTGGCTCCCTCAGTGCACCCTCCCTAGGAGAGGATGGCATTCCCGTGGTGGCAAGTCCTGCCTCTATGTGTCTCATCTGGAGACAGGCCTCTCCGGAGAGCCTGCGGCAGAAGCGAGTAGTCAGCTGGGTGAGGTCCCATTTGGACACAAGGTGGCCCCGGGGCTTGGCTGGGGGCTGGGTACTTTTGCTCCCCTGTGACACTCTGTATTTACTTTCGTAGGTTTCTCTCACTAGGCTGGAATCTTGGAACTAGGACTGTGTTTTATCTGCCTTTGCATCTGTCTCTCACCCAGTGTATAGTTTTGTACAACCCCATAAATCCATTTTGACTATTGAATTACCTTCAGATGGGAAGCGGCGAAGGGCCCGTCCTTGAGCAGACGCAAAGGCATGGCATGTCATAAAAATCAGAAGTGGGGCTGAAGGCAAAAGGGAGTGAAGGCAGGAGAGAGTGGCCGGTGTGCTTTCTTGAGTGGGTATCGCACAGGGAGAATCCTGACAGATGAGGAGTGGCGGAAGCTTCTGGAAGGCTGGGAGGGACGTGGCTCGCAAGTGAGAAGCTATGGGTTAATGGGCTGAAAAGGACTTGGTTTTGCAAAAATATTTTTTTTTCCCTTTATGGGAATGAGGTGTCAGGAAAATGGGGAAAGAGCAGCGCTCTTCCTGGCCCCCTCCGCTACTCCCTGGCCCCTTGTTAAAGGGGCCGTTGCTGGGTGGGCCACTGGCCACAGCTCAACCCGCCCTACCCTCATTCAGACCTTCCCTCTGTCTCTTCGGCTGGTCCTGCTAGACAGAGGGGTGTCCCCATTTCTGACATTGCAGCCCATGGACCCCCCAGCCCAGTCCTCTACAGACACAGCCTGTGTCCCCCGAGTTCCTTCTTCAAGGGATCCCCTCCCATCTCAGAGGCTCCCCTCCCCACTAGCCTAACAGATGCCCTGAGACGTGGGTTGGCAGGGCGCAGCCAGGGGCAGTCAGGATTGCTTGCCATTTGCTCTGAGGCTGCCCTGGCCCCCTTCCCTTTCCCCAGAAGCCCTGGCCTTCGGGTCCCTCCTGTGGATGCAGAGGCAGACGTGTGGCTGGCTCTTCCTGCCCTCCCTCTGCCGGGGACCCCTCTGGCCTGGGCCGCCCACGTCGAAGATGGCTGCCGTCCCCCAGCTGGTACCTGTACTCCCAACTCTGGTGGCTGGATTTGGTTCTTAACAATGAATTATTAAAGGAATGTGAGCAGTGCGTTTCTCACACTCTTGCACCCACACAGCCATGTCTCTGAACCAACCCCGAAGTCTGTTCTGCTGGTGGTGCCCCTTCACTTGTGGCAGACCTTAGAGCCGGTCTCACTAGATTTTGTGAGAATTCCCAGCTCTCTCCTCTCCACCTTAAGACACTCCAGCCAGCCACTTCCTCTTTGCGCCTCAACCTCATTCCTCAGAACCCATGCCTGACCTGGACTGTCTTGGAAAGCCGTTTTCCCCCTCAAAGTCCCCCTAGTCCAGTGGAGGGGCGGCCGGGCGCTCAGTCTTGGGAGCGTGGCCTGCGGGAGTGTGATGTGCTGCAGTGTGACACTGGTTGGAGGGCGTCAGCCTCCTTCCTGCTCTCTGTCATTCGGCCTGGAGGCCACTTGAACATGAAAGCCCTGGCGGCTGAAATCTGCCCGGCTCACGGGAAGGCGGCTGGACCCGTAGACTGTGGTTTACCATCGCCCTATTGTGTTCCTCTACAGCCGTGGAGTCACACACGTAGAGCCTCTCCTCCATGCACTGTTTTCTAAAAAGGTAATTTTTCTGATTATGAGACTAGTGCATATTTATGGCATCATAAAAATACCGAATAAGCACAAAATCTAGAGGGATATATAAAATGCATCAAAATTCTACCACTTAACCACTATTAATTTTTAAAAAAATTTTAAATCCTTACCCGAGGACAATTTTTCATTGCTTTTAGAGATAGAGGAAGGGAGACAGAGAAACATTGATGTGAGAGAGAAGCATCAATCCGTTGCCTCTCGTACACGCCCCGAACTGGGGATCGTACTGAGTCCGCAATCTCGGTACGTGCCCTGACTGCGAATCAAGTCTGCAACCTTTTGGTTACAGGACAACGCTCCGACCGACTGAGCCACGCTGGCCAGGACACCACTATTAATCTTTTGTTGCATTTATATATATATAATCTTCCCCCGAGGACGTTTTTATCGATTTTTTTTTAAGAGAGAGAGAAGCACCGATCGGTTGCCTCCTGTACGTGCCCCGACCGCGGAGAGCACCCACAACTTGCTGGTGTACAGGACAATGCTCCCGCAAATTGAACCACCCAGTCAGGGCACATATTTTATTTTTTTAAATATTGGATTTTAGGATATAAACACTTTGGGGGGCTACTTTTACATTTTAACACCGTCATGTATTCTACTACATCAAAATTTTTCAAAACTGATTTTTGGTGATTTAGCATCTTTTCTTGTTAGCTGCTTTGGCCCTAATTCTCGAAATTTCTAAGGACTTCTATCCCCCCTTTTCATTTTGGAAATGATAAATTATCTTTTATCATAAAGGTAATAGTATTTATTTTAAAAAATACAAACATGCTTTCTAAACAGCTGCGCGAGACTTCGGCATGCCAGAGTTAATGAAAACCCTCATCCGTGGATGCCTCTAAGTTGTAAATTCTCCTGGCACAGACGTGCTGGTGCACTAAGCTTTGTAGCTCTGTTTATGAACTTCAGACAAGCCTTTCCAACAGTTGAATTACCAGGCAAAAGGTATAGACTCTTCTCGTTTTTCTTTTTCTTTTTAATCCTCACCCAAGGACATTTTTTCAGTTCTTCCAGAGAGAGAGGAAGGGAACGAGAGAAACATCGATGCAAGAGAGAAGCATTGATGGGTTGCCGTCCCGTATGTGCCGGACCCGGGAACGAACCCGCCTGGACCGGGGATCGAACCCACAATTTTTCGGTTATGGGATGACACTCCAACCAACTGAGTCACACTGGCCAGGGCAGGGTATAGACTTTTCTAAAGACTCTTCATATATTTTGTTAAATTGCCATCTGGAAATTTGATGCCTGAAGACAGCACTTGAGGGCCTATCTTGCCACATCCCCAGTTGTACCTGTTCATGCCAGAGCCCCAGAAAGACACTACCGTCATTCACACTCATCACATACCCGTCATGTACATATCACATCAGGATGCGCTTCTTAGGAGCCCATACTCCCATCCGTGTCATAGGTGGATGTCAGTTGCGTCGGCTCACATGTCCTCTGATGGACACGTGCTGCCATCCTCTATAAGAGCTAATCGTGGACTTACCCACACCCTTGCACCCCCAAACCCGTAGTTTTATGGGAGTCTGAGGTTCCCCCCTCCCAGACCTCTCCCTGTGAGCACTGTTAGAAGGGGCAGGGTCCTTGGCGCGCCACCGCCCCCCACTATGGCAGTGTCGGTTCTCTCAGGCCAGGAGCTGGTGGGGGAGCCAGGTAATGCCTGGCAATGAGCAGCTGTCATTACGCCACACTGTCTTAATGGCATTGCTGTCGCTGAGGTGCAAGCCTACTATGGCGTCCACAAAGTTCCCGAGGAAGCAGCTTTTGCCGACCCCTGAGGCCGACCCCGAGGCCGACCCCTGAGACCGTCAGCTGCTGCCTGCTGACGTTCTGTTTCTGCCAGGACCCAAGGCCTGTGTGGTGAGGTGCATGTCCTCTGTGACTGAAGGGGAGCCTAAGGAGGGCAAACCCCTGCCTCCCTTTCTCCCTCTGGCCTTCAGACTCGGTCTACGCACACACTGTGCCCTTGGGCCAGGACTGTCTCCTCCGAAGTCCATTAGACAAGCGTGTGTGAGTGAGCGTGCTCTCGGCTCCATCCCCACTGGCTCCTGCCGCGTGCCCTCACATCCATGGGTGCACACGCGTGTCCCAATTCACCTTGGACACTGGCCTCACCTCATTTTCCACATCTCTTTGGTCCATGAAGGCTGCAGAGTCTCCGGCCTCTGGCGCCCTTGTACCCTACCCCATCTACTCGATGCTGCATCTTGCTCAGAAATTAACTGTCCTTAGACCTTGTCGTGGGCAGGGGAGGGGCTGATGAGCTACCCTGACCCCTGACCCCTGAGGCCCAGCGGGAAACTGGTGGGGTGCAGCAGTGGAGGGGGTTGTGCAGGTCAGGAGAGACAACAGCAACCTTCCTTCCCTTCTCTCGTGGTAGCAGAGCCAGGCATCCAGCCCCTAGAGGGCCTGTCATGGGTGGGACAAGTGTGTTTCTGAAGCTTGGTCCGTTCTCGTCCTCTGCGGGGGCTCAGCGCGTGTTACCCTGTGAGCGTCTGTGTGTGTGTACCAGTGTGGGTTGGGTGTGTGTGTAAATGTCAGTGCACATCACACCCTGAGGACATTAGAGGAAACTCGGAAGCTGACGAGGTTCAAACTCTTGTTACTCTCATGAGGACATGTATACCCAGGGAGAGTACAGTTACCTGCCCCCGCTGCCGTGTCACCCATTGAGCAGTCAGGTCACCCTGGGGCACAGCCACGGACTCCAGGCCCCAGGCCGCTGGGACCTCAAGAGCAAGTGTCTGTCGGCCCGTGCACACTGGCTGCGGAGCGTCAGGCCCTTCCTGCCCGCTCCGCAGCGTAGCAGCTACTTTCTGGAGCTCTTTGTGAACCTGCCTCACTATTAATCTACCTGTTAGTAAAAGAGATTACAATGGCTGTAATTATAGGGCGCTCGCTGTGGCTGCACCGCCAGGAGCGGGCTGAGTGAGAGGCGAGAGGTGGGGGAGTCCAGCCCCACAGGAAGCTGCTATTAAAAGCCCCGTGTTTTGATATAATGCAGGGACAGCAGCCCTTCCCTGGGGCCTGGGCTGGCCCTGGTGGGGGAGTCGGGCTGGGACCCCACACAGGCTCTGGAATGACACAGGAGGTCAGCGGGGCTGATGACAAGGAGGGCAGGGGAGGCCCAGGGCTCCCTGACCCACAGGCCCCGTGCTGAAGGGACAGGCCTTCCCAGGCACAGAATGGAGGAGATAGGGTGGCACCTGTCAGGGTGGAACAGGGGCTGTCTTGTGATGGGGCTCTGCAACCACCAGCCCCCCACTGGTTTGCGTGAGCAAACAGAAGCTCCTGGTCGGTCTGTGCGGGCCCTGGCCCAGAGCTCTGTGTGACGCGCTCCTGGGAGAAGAGGGCACAGGGGACCTTAGAGCACAGGGGTTCTCAGTGGACATGATTCTGCCCCCAGGGGACTTCTGGTGATGTCTGGAGACATTTTGGGTTGTCACAGCTTTGGGGAGGGGTCACTACTGGCGTCTAGTGTGCTGAGGCCAAGGATGCTGCTGTCCTACAACAAAAGGGGCGGTCCCCCACAGCAGAGAATGAGCCTACCCCAATGTCAAGGGTGTCACAGTGGGGAGCCCTGACCACAGCAGAGGAAAGGAATGGAAAGGGCGGAGCAGGGCAGGGCAGGCCCGTGAAGGGCCCGATGACTTCCTAGTGCTGTGTCTGGAGATCTCAGCCCTGGGTGCTCAGCAGGTCTGTTGCTGGGGAGCAGGAAGAACAGGCACCCCAGGCCAACAACCCCAGCGTGTTGATCTCAGGGTGGGTGTCAGGGACTGAAGGCCACGGACACTACAGTCCACTCCCCTCCCTTTTCTGGAAGACCCTTCCCTCACTTCTCCTTGCTCCCCCCGCCGCCCCGCACCTGCCCATGTCCTCTTTGTCCACAGTGGCATCTGGGAGTGAAGGGCTCAGACCGTCTCCCTCAGCTCCAGCCTCATAGGTCCCTTTGGGTGCCAGGAGTCAGGAGGAAGGTGTGCGGGGATGAGAAGGGCTTTCGCCCTCCCATTCCCATCTTGCAAGGACACCGGCCACACCCTGGCTTCTGCGGAGTGCACCTCTGGCCGGGCCTCCACTCAGAGGCATGGAGCTGAGCAGGGCGGAGGCCCCGGCAGGGCGGAAGCTCAGTGTGCACTTCCCTGGCTGGGCCCCGGAAACCTCCCTCCGCTGCCCGTGCCTGACCACAGGAGCGGTGCTGCTCGGGGCCACCCTGCTGCCCCCGCCCGCTGTCTTTTCAACGTTGGCCCCATCCTAGGTGCCCTTGGGAGAAAAGACTGGGTGGCTGTTTAGGAGGCATGGTGGGGAGTGGACTCTACGGCAGGGCAAGGGGGACACAGGCAGCCAGTCCTGTGTCTCAGGGCGTGTGTGCTGCTTGTGTGCAGGCAGCGTGTGGGGTGGCCTCTGATGCCCTCCCAGCCCTCAGGCCGCTGTGTCTCTCTTTTCCGCAGGCAAAGTGCAGCGATTTTCGGCTGCTGTGAATTCCAGTTTTCACACCGAGTCCCTAATAGTGGAGTCACTTTGCTTCCCCCCTCCTTTTTCTTGCCTTGACAGCTCCAACCTTATAATTTTACCTTCTCCCGCCTCTTACGTGCTCCTTTTCTTCCTTCTCCCCTTCCTGAGGTTTTTGCTGCTCCTTGCAGGGAACCCCCTTTAGGAGGGATCTCCTGACAAGAGGGGAGGGGCCTCCTGTCAAACATTGGGAGTTGATGTTTTGTTTGGTAAAATGTCTGTAAATAGGGCTGCGAGGCGGTGATTCTGCATGGATCCCCGCGCACAAGGGCGCCTTTTTGTCTGTGCACGTCTCAGCGCGTGAATGTCAAGAGCAGAGAGAAAGGGAAGAGAAGAAGGAGGGAGGAGAGAGGAGAGGAAAGGCTTCTCGGGGCTCTGGGATGGTTGGTTCTCTTCCTTCTGGAACATTGTCTTGGCCTAAATCACAGACCCTGATGAAGAGAGGGCCCAAGGCTCAGACCCTTTAAGGGCCAAGGTGAACATCAGAAGAGAAGCCACTGTGTGTCATAGTGGCTCGGGGTTGGCTATTAAGAGGGCTGGGAAGGGTGGTGGGCCTGTCCTCCCCGCTCAGACCCTGAGAGGTGGGTTGTGGAAGAAAGTACTCCTCCCACCCATCATCGCCGATCACCCCTAGATTCTTAGGAGCCACGTCGGTCTTCTACCCATGAATGGGAGACGGTTTTTCTCTGGGATGCGAGGCTGTCTCTTAAGTAGCACTGTCTGCAAAGCCACTCCCTGTTCTGTTCTTTCTTTTCTTTTTCTGTTTTTTTTTTTAATAGTAAGACTTGTTGCCTTAGATTGGCCCCTTTTAAAGCATCAGGTGGCTTACCTAGCCCAGGATTTGACTTACAGCAAACTCACTAAAACCCCTGGTATACTTGACTTTATAAACTCGGCCACATCCGTTTTCCCGCCATCAGCCTTCCAAGACTGCGGAATACTTCTTTCAGCTTCTCCTCAGCCGACACCCTCCCTGAATCCATTTTGAGCTGCTCTTCCCCGGCCCCGTTAGAAAATGTCGGCTCCGACTGCACCATGCTTGCGAACAAAGGTGCAGAACAATTTTGGCTGCTTCGTCCAGGAAATAAATTCCTCTCTGGTGCCAGAAACCACTGAGTGGTGCCATGTGTTGAGCTCTGGGGCCCAGCACCGTGGGCAGGGCTGCTGCTCGGGGCAAGGAGGGTGGAAGTGTAGGATTAGGAGGCTCTGAGGATGAGAATCTTGCTTTCCCCACATCCCGTGGTCCCTGATCAAGGACCCAAGAACGTGTCACTTGGCCAGCTCTCCGGAGCCTGGCTTTCTGTCTGCAGTTGCCTGTGGTTCAGGGGGTCTCCAGATCCACGGAAGACAGGCCACTCTCTCTGCCCAGCGGCGTTCTTTCCATGTCTGGAAAGAGCCTGGGTGCTCTTGCTCTATGTGCCCTGCAAAAATTGGCTTCGCCAGGATCAGCGCCCTTTCCTCCTCTCTTCCTGTGCTCCCACCTGCAATCAGTGATGCTACTTGTCAGTGTCACTGAGCCCCATCCCTCTTAAGTCCACAGCAGCCTAACGATACTCGGCGCTGTTATAATCCTCAAGTTATACGCGGAAGCCTGGTGGACAGAAGAATCTTGCCGGAGGCCATGCGTTAGGAAGCCACCATCAGGGAGCCTGTCTCCTCTGTGCCCATCTGCCCCTGGCTGCCAATTCCCTGGCTTATCTCAGGTCTTGTTTCTCCAGACACTTCTTTCTAGGCCGACATCTAGTTCACACCCCACCCTGTGTCCACAAGTGAGCGCCCCACACTCCCAGCTCCCCCCTTGTCTCTCCATCCCACGTCTTGTCTCACTTGGACTCGTTACCAGCTACCTAAACTCATGAACCCTCGCAACCAAGCTGTGTGTCCCTGTGGCGGCTCTGAAGCATCCCTCCCTCTTTGCCATCACTCTTATTTTCTGAATTCTGTTCTTTCTCCCCTCTTCTGGATTCATTTTCATTGGAATAAAATTCACTGTTTTAAAGCGCACGATTCACTGGCATTTAGTGCCTTCACCATGCTGTGCAACCGTCACCGCTGTCTGATTCCAGAAGAGTTCCATCAACCCCTCCTCCCCTGCACAAACAAAAGCAAAAACAAAAACAAAACAACCCCATACCTATTAGTAGTTTGTCCAGTTCCTACTTTCTCCCAGCTCCTGGCAACCACTAATCTGCTCTCTCTCTGATTTGCCTGTTCTGGACATTTCATAGCGATGGAATTACGTACAACGTGCCTTGTGCGACTGGCTTCTTTCTCAGAGCATAATGTTTCCAGGTTGCGTCCATGTCGTAGCACGTATCAGAGCTTCATTCCTCTTTCTGACTTAGTAATAGTCCATTGGATGGACGGACCACATTTTGTTCATTCATCCTTCTGTTGTTGACGCTTGGGTTGTTTCCACGTTTTGGCAATTGTGAACAGTGCTGCTGGGAACATTGGTGCACGAGAATTCATGCAGACGCATGTCTTTGATTCTCTTGAGGATATACCTAGGAGAGGAATTGCTCTCGTCTGCGGTTTTGTCACCACCTTCAAATGAGTGGCTGGTCCCACCCTCTCCCAGAGGTGCCGTCTTCTTAGGCAGGCACGCAGGGTCTCTCACAGTCAGACCCCTGCTAACCATTCCAGCATCACCTCCCACTGTGCCCCCAACGCTGCGTATTCGAGCAGAGAACCCCCCGTGGGCCCCGTGTGTGCTGTGCTGCTCTGCGACTCTGGGCTTCGATTCCCATTTGTCTCCAGTTTGCCTTTCTCTTTTCCCCTTTGTCCAGACGCCTCTATCTTTCTCACCCCAGCCCAGCTGTCACCCCCCCCCAAGTGGTGCGGACTTCTCCCACCTCACTTCTCATCCCCACAACCCAGCCCTCACTCTCCGGAGCCCAGCCCTCCTTCCCCGGGAGGCCTTACGTTTTGTCTGTTACATACGCAGCTTCCAACTGCAGGGGCAGTTGCCCAGGGCAGCTTCTCTGGTTCTGTATTCGAGGCATCTGGTAGGTAAGAGGTGCTTAACAAATATGTTGAATTAATGTTAAGGTACCGGCTTTTCCTGAATGTCACAGATCTGTGTGTATCCACCCTGTGTGTGCCCATGCAGACCTCTGAGTGGACATACGTGCACAGTGTGCCTCCCATCACCCTCTGGGCCCCAGGGTGGCGGTGTCTTTGCATTTGCTCCTCATGGCCCCCCAGGAGCAATTGAAGGAGGTGTGTGCTACAGGACTCCTGGAGTTCCAGAGGTGATTCTGAGGGAATACAGCTCCCTTTAACCAAAGCAGGTGAAGAGCAGGTCCCATATCACCTGGTTTCTGGCTGTTCTTTGCTCCTCTAAGCACAGAAGGGTTGTTCTCTTCTCCTAGCCAGACTAGCCCCTCTGGAGGAAGCCCCAGCGCAGCCTCCAGGGCTCAGGGCCGTTGGCCGCGAGGGCAGGCAGGCCCTGAGCAGCCGGGGCACCTCGGGAACCTTCCTGTGGCCAGGGTGGAGGTGCGCAGAGGAGCCTGAGAGCAGGTGCCCCAGGCCTGGGCGTGTGCTACACCTTAGATCCTGTTGCAGAAAGTGTTGCTGAAGCAGTCCCACCAGGTGTTTGGGGCAACGCCCGCCCCCACCCCTCACCCCGCCCCCACCTTCCCTGCACCAGCCCCACTCGGGCTCCAAGTGAATCACCCAGTTCAGGCTCTGCCAGGTGGATCAGAGTAAGCAACTCAGGTGGGTGCAGTGCCACCCCAGCCACCCCACGGCAGGCCCGGGGAGGAGCAGGGCTATGCTCGCTCACGGGATGGAGAGAGATGGGGACTGGACGTCGTCTGCACCAGTCAGTGATCAGTTGAGGCCATCCTTCACCTCCTTGTCTTCTCCTCCCACTAGATCCTCTTAGCACCAAATCTCTCTCACGTCCGTCTTCTCCAAGCTCCGCACGAGGGGCAGCTCCCCCAGGCGGGCTGGGGGCCCAGCGGCCCCCCTTCTGGCGACAGCCGCCTTCGAGGCGCAGCCAGGCGCTCCTCCTCCGCCCTCTTTGCCCTCTCCTCTCCCTGGGCCTCTTCCCCACGTGGCTCATTACAACTCCAGTTGTTCAGGTCTTGACCTCAAGAGCCTTCCCTATTGACCCCTGACCAGCGATACTAATCTGTGTCAACAGGCCCCAGGGGTTAAAGAAACACAACCCGCTGCTGCTGCCTTAGCAGGTGCCTGGAGGGGGCGGGGTGGCTCCTGGGCTCCAGGCAGCCCGAGGAGCTTCCACAGCGCAGCCCCCTCCCCACTGCACCAGCCCTCCTGCTCCCCGTCCCCGCCCCAGACCCCTTCTTGCCCACTGTCCCCTCCTCTCCTCTCCCACTTCCCTTCTGCCTGTCTTTCCTTTGCTTTCCCACCCTGCGTGTAGGATTTAGCACCAAATATCCTCTTGTGCCCAGGTGGTGCTGCCCTTGTCACGGCCTCCCCTCCCCCATCTTCACATCCTCTCTTTTTCTCTCCTCCTCTCCCTTACTGTCTCAGTCAGGATCCTCCCCCTGGGCCAGTGGTTCTCACGCCAGAGCTTGCATTAGAGCCCCCTGGAGGGCTTGTTACCACAAAGATCCCCGGGCCTCCCCAGAGGGTATCTGCTCTTCCAGGCAGCCCCCCACCCTCCCCGGTGCTGCTGAGGAGACAGGCACGCTGCTGGCTGCCTGGGTGGAGAGCTCAGGTGGGAGCCCTCCAGGTGGGGCTTGAACCCCCCCCAGCAATGCATTCTGGTAGCACAGGGGTGGGGCACCTGAGGACAGCCTGGTAACGTCCATGTCAGGGTTGGGGGGCACCCCCCGACTTAGGTAAGATGGTTTGGTTCCTCTGCAGAAACAGTCATGTGTCACATGTGACCCTTTCTTGGGGTGGACCCAGAATTCTGCTAATAACATATCCCTGAGCAACCGAGGTGTAGGCCATCTCAGCCCAGCCAGGGCGCTCTGTGCTCCTGGGGGCAGCCCCTGCCCCCACTCACACACACACCAGAGGGAGAATGCTGGGCACAGGGACACGGAGCCCTGTCCCAGTTCTGCCTGGCCCCTAGGAGTCCCGTGTTGTCCTCATCCTGCTCACAGGGACGTGAAACCCCAGGTAGAAACCCCGCAGGCCCAGAGCCCACCTGCTCCTCCTCCGTCCCCACTGGGAGCTGCTGTTCCGGCCCCTGGCTGCTCATCCCAAGACATGGGACCCGTCCTCCTTCGGTGGGGGCCGCGGCCACAGTGCACAGTGTCTCACACGGGGCGGACCCCAGAAGGCACTGAGCAGAGTGCCGGATGGGACTCTCTCCGAAGGGAGTGACTGCCGAAGGACAGGTGTTCTCAGGGGGCTTGCCATCATTTTATTGGGGGGGGGGCCTTTCTTACTGGCCAAAGACACCAGTAGGCTCAGAAAACCCAGCTGGGGGTTAGGCTGGCCGGCGGGGTGCCCCTGGGTGCTCCCCACCTTCTCTGCCTGTTCTGCTGCTTTTCTGACTCCCCACTCCGTGCCCCACTCTCCCGGACCCCTCCTTTCTTCTTCTCTTGGCTGTGGCTCCCTGGCAAGGCTGGGGAGCAAGAGACAAACTCTTCAAAAAAAAAAAAAAGGGTTTTTTTTCCCTAAGTTTCCCAAACTTTTCCAGATGCCAAGATGGGGCCAAAGAAACCCTGCAACTGCAGAGTGGGGAGAAGGGAACGTGTTCCAAGGCCTTTCCCTCCTCCTCCTCGGTGTAGAGGAAGGACAGCCAGGGAGCACCTTTACCATCCCCAGCCCCCCAGCCTCACTCTGAAACCCCGTAGCAAGTATGGGGAGGCCCAGTCTGAGGAGGATGTCCGTGGGGCTCCTAGGAACTCCAGCATCCGTTGTCAGGGCAGTGACTCCTGGGGTCCGGAAAGGTGGACCTGGGACTGAGCGAACCTCCCAAGCTGAGGGAGGTCAGGAGCTGAGAAGGGGGGAGTCTGGCCCCAAGGACTCCCTCCCCTGGAGTCTGGGGCCTGAGAGGAGAACCCACTGGGGGCCAGGAGTAGGGGGACACATGGAAGGGGAGCGTGTGGGGATAGCACGGGCACCGCTGCCATCCCCCGTCCCACCCCAAGGGGTGCTGCCCCCGCCTCTGCCGTTCTGTCCATCCACTCCCTGGACACCTCCTAAAACAAAGGCCTCTTTGTGGTCCTGGCCCACTGGCCTGCTGCCAGCTGCATTCTTTGCGTGTTTCCTGAGCGCAATCGCGGCTCTGGCTCCGTGGTCAGCTCCTCCCCCACAGGCAGACTCCTTGGGGCTCAGAGCTGCCCCTGCTTTGCTGCCCGGCCCAGGGTCCTCCCACAGCTCCCATCCCTCCTGTCAGTGGACCTGGGCCAAGAAGGGAAAGCCCTAGGAGCTCAGCCCCTGGGGCTGCAGAGCCACCAAGGGCAAGTGGAGTGCATCTGTCAGGGCCCCAGCTGACCTGGCCTGTTTCGCCAAGCCTCAGTGTTCTCATCCATAAAAGTGGGGAGAGCGCCGCCGAGCCATCTCCCAAATGCCCGGCACCCGCCTGCCGTAGAGCGGAGGCACTGGCTTCCACTCCCGCAGGGCTCCCTGAGGGGGCTGGGGAGCTAGAGGTGACCCGGATGGATGGTGAGGACCTCGGAGGGTCTCAAGAGCTTTGGGTAGGACATTTTCCTGAAGCCCCGTGGGGGGACCCAGAGCCCAAAGTCCTTCTCCTGGGGGTGCTGAGCCTGCACCTCAGTGAGTCCTTCCCCTCCTGAGGGTCCTTAGCAAGCGGCCTGCCCATCCCAGACCTGGTCCTGCTCCCTGTGCCCTCTGCCCACGCTGGCACCCACCTTGATCTGGAACAGCAGGGATGTGCCCTCTTGGGATTAGGCATGGGGTAGGGGTGTTAGATCCCTGAAACTAAGGGGACCTGAGGAGGGGGCGGAGGGAAGGCTGGGCTTTTGGAGTGGAGCACTTTGGAAAGGCTGCAGATACGCCCTGTCACCCCCAGCCCCCGGCCACTCATGGTCACACACAGCCCTGATGAAGCCCTAGACTGCTGCTCTGGGGTTTTCCCCCCTTCTCATTAAAAAAAAAAAAAAAGGTTCATAATTTGGAAAGAAAAGGAGCTTTTTACAAGCTGGCGGCTCTAGGAAACTTTCTGTCGGTCTTTCTGGCCTCGTGATGGGTGGGGCCCACTTTTCTCTTCCCTCTCCCACTCTCCTAATAATCCCCCCTCCCCAGCCCCCGTGAAACACACACACACCCTTTAGGGGACCTCCAGCCGGCTGTCGCCCCAAGAAAGCGGAAGGAAAGGACCTGTCTGTGCCTGTGGGGGGACCCAGCCCAGCCCCCTGCTCCCTGCCCACAGAGGTCGCCGTCACTGGCCGAGAGTCCTCGGATGGCAGTGCTGCCCGTACTCGGTGCCTGGTCCCAGGCCCCGAAGCCTGCCTGCCCTCCTCCGAGGGCTTGCCCTACTCTCCTGCTGAGTGAGGGTCCCCCGAGTCCTCCTGGAGTCCGGGGGCCCCGGCAGGGAGGGAGCAGGAGGTGCTGAGCTCACCGCCTCGGCATCTGCCCTCCCTCCGCCCCTGGTGCGAGGGCCGCCGCACTCCCGCCAGCGCCTCGCTCACTAATAGCTTTTTAAGTCCAACCACATGTGTCTGTGGAGCGCGGAGCCGCCCCTCGCAGGGCCTCGGTTCTCCCTCCCTTGCTGGAGACCACCCTCCACTCGGAGCTGCCTCGGGGATGGGGGAGGGGGGCTACCTCCTGAGAGCCCATCTGCTCGCCTGGGACCCTGCTGAGCCAGAAGGGGAAGGGCTGGAGACAGCAGAGCGCTCCGGGCTTTCTCTTGGGGGTGTCGTAATCCCCTGGGCTCTGGGTTCCCCAGGCTCCCTCCTTGATCCTGGGGTCTGGGATCCTTTCTCCCTGTGGCACGCAAGGAAGGTGCAGGAGCCCGAAATGGGCGGCTAGGAGCTGGGTGAGGAGCCCCGACCTTGCGCTGAGTTTCCCGGGTGGGGCTTTTGCACCAGCACTTCTCCTGCACCGGGCCCCACTTCGGTGATCCCACTGTCGCCCCTCCAGCTCGTACACGTGCTGTTCCCTGTGCGTGTGAGTGGTCTGTGGGGAGGCCTGTGGGGTGTGGTTTCGCAGGAGGGGAGTGAGGGCTGAGAACCAACGTGCAGGCAGGCAGGCCTGGGGTCCTAATGAGAAAATTGCTTCCAGCCAGGGAGCCCTGCTCTGCGGCTGAAATTGCATCCAGCCCCAGCCAACTCGGCTGCCGCAGTCCCCGCCCTTCGGAAGGAGGCTGGGGAGCAGCCGGGGCAGAGGGAGGAGCAGGGCTTGCAAAAGACTCAGCTCCCCCCACCCCACCAACCCCCCAGCCCCAACACCTCGGAGAGACTCCCCTGCCTCTCAGGGAGGAGAGTAGTCCAGTAAGTGCCAGGGTAAGGCTTGGCTCACGCCCCGATTGCTGGGTCCCTGGGAGGCAGAGGCTGGGGAGGGGATGCAGCGAATTCCCTCCTGTCTCTCCGCTCACTTCTGCCGCATTTGTGGAGTGCCCACTGCGTGGAGGTTTTTGTAGAGGTGGCCCCATTTAGAGTCTTACTGAGAAAGGGCCAAAGACCACTTTGTTTCCACGTAGATCCCATTTTCAAGTCAGTCAGTCTGCCTGTCTGCGTGGAGTCATTTGAAATTCAACCTCCTTGGAGACACAGGGTTCAGCCCCTTTTGCCTGCCCCTCCACCCAGAGGGTGCACCCCAGGCCTGTGGACCCAGGCAGGTAAAGGCCGGCTAGCTTTCTTCTCTTCCTGTCTCTCACTTGGGCCTCTGAGCGGAACCACCTACAGAATTTGTGGGGCCCATTGCAAAAAGAAAATACAGGGCCCCTCATTCAGAAATTAAAAATTTCAAGACAGAAATGGCAGAAATAAAGCCCGTGAAGTCAACCCTGCTTCCAGGGAAAGCTGGTACCAACTGCCCAGTGGCTCAGTGAGTACCAGTTGGTTCAGTGAGCCTCAGCCCCACAGATCCGCCAGCCACGGGCCTGGCTGAGTGGACCAGAAGCTTCCGCCTGCCAGGTACCCCTGAGGGAGACCTATCTGACTCCTGGAAAAATCTTTGCCTCACCCGGGGCTTTGGTCTCTGCTGCTTGTGCATCACTCAGATTCCCCATTGCCCATTTTCTGGATTTCCCAGATGGCCGTGATGGGTAGCAACACGGAGAGAATGGACCTCATCTTTAGTGCTTAGAGATTCTCAGGGCAAGGTGGTCCTTGCCACCCTCTGGCAAACCTAAGCATGGAAGCTGCTGCCCATTGGACCCAACAGGCAGAGGGTCAGCCTGGATCTTCCTGTCCCCACCATCCCTGGGGTCGGGTCCTCACCCTGCACTGGCAAGTTGCATGGACTGTGCAGAGCAGGGAGCAGGGCACGAGCAGGAGTGCTTGGAGGGAGGAAAGAAGGCAGGAGGAGGGAAACAACCCCATTCTCATCCTCCAAATTACTGGCTAGGATGGCAGGGGAGGAGGCAGAAAGCCGACATTGTTTACTTAATTAAAAGTAAACAACAATTTGCTGCTGCCAGCCTCCCATTAGCTGTGCGCCGAGTCCTCAGCTTTCGCTCCTGAGAGCCTGACTCCTGTCGCCACACCCCCAGCCAGGGCTCTCCAGGGCCCTGTGCCCTTCCCCGGTCTGCCCGTCCCAGGCAGAGCTCGGAAGACAAGCTAATACCAGTAGTGTCTCAGAGTCCTGTGGGTCGGGATAAGAATGTCAAGAAACTGTCATTTGAGGGCACCATGGGGCAGAGAACCCTGCGTGTGCGTGTGCGTGTGCATAGTCAGGCCTGGGTGCGGTCCCGCGGGTCAGGGCAGGGGGTGCCACCCCCCTGGTTAGCTGGATGCCGGGCTCCCTGGGGAAGGCAGCATCCCTCCCTGTCTCCCCACCAAGGCCCCAGTCCACACTACCTGAGGCCTGGGCCTCTCTGCCCCACCTCCCACTTTTTTCTTTTTCCCTTTTGCAGCTTATAAACATCCTTCTCCCATCTTTTGGCTCTGCTCCCAGAAAGGGGCTGCTCGGGGCTCCTGGAGGGCCAGAGAGAGGCATGCGCTGCGGGTCTGAGGGGAGAAGGGTTGCTGGAACTGGGACCCCCCCACCCCTGCCAGGGCAATTACAGGTGGCTCCAGGCACAGGGAGGGGAGTTGGCCTGGATCGGGGCTGAGTTGTTCCCAGTTCCTGCTTCCCTGGAGTGGGGGTCAGATGGAGAGACAGCTGTGCAGGCGCTTCTGCTGGGCTCCAGGGGCTGAGCAGAGCAGGGCACCTTTCCAGGGATCTGTCCCCAGGCGAGTCCCCACTTCTCTGGTGGGCCCCGTCAGCACCCAGCAATATAGAGCCCAGGCTTCCATCTGAACCTCGGCGTGACCTCAGACTCATGACGTTAGGTGCTTCGAGCTTTTGTTTTCCCCGTCTGAGGGGGCCGGACACTTCCCAGCACCTTGCTGCTTTTCAAAACCATCCCTGAACAGGAGTTGATCTAGGCCTCCTCTGGCCAGATGGGAAAGGTGGGGAGAATGTCTCAGAAAAAAAGAACCAGACCTGAGACACTTGGGAAGCCAAGCACACTGGGGCTTAATTTAAGCCCAAAACGGGAGAAGTGAGGCGAGGCACCAGTGGTAAATGCACAAGCGGTTTCCTCCGGTGCCTCAGAGGAGAGGGTCCCACCAGAATGGATTCTGCCCTCAGGGGACGTTGGGCAATGTTGAGACATTTTCGATTGTCACCACTGTGGGGGCATGTTGCTACTGGCATCTAGTGGGTGGAGGCCAGAGATGCTCGAATCAATCCTACCATGTACAAGACAGCCCCACCACCTAGAATGGTGTGGGCCGGGGAGGAGGCTGAGAACCCTGGTCTGGAGTTTGGCCTTCCTAGGAGAGTTAGGTACACACTCTCCCAAGTCTTCCTGTCCTGCCTCTGTCCTCCCGCCAGCATTTATTTGTATCTTCTCATCTTCCTCCCTCACCATCAGGACTCACACACCCACATGCATGCACACATGCTCACAGCTCCCAAGATTCACGCACATCAGGATTTTCACATGCACTCGCACACGGAAAAATCGGGGAAGTCTGTCCTGCCTTAATTGAATTAAAGGCCTGGTCTTTGGCAGGACATTGTGTGTCTGAGCTGCAGCTTCTTGCAGCCGTTTCACTGCCGCTGGACAGGACGGATTTGGGCTCCCCGCGATTCCAGCTGCTGTTACTCCTCTCCCTTCTCCCCTCCCTCCACTTCCCCGGCCAGAGGAGGGCAAGGTTGGCGGCGCCCCACCTCCTCCTCTCTTTCCATTACTTCTGGTGGGAGGCTGGGGTCCCCAGGGGAGCAGGTACCCAATCCCCCATTCCAGGTTTTCTGCTTCCCAGTGCCTAGGGTGGGAGCTAGAAGGAGCTGGAAACAGGGTTGGGGGTGCGATGCACTTCTTGACCAAGTGTAAAGCCACCAAGCTCTGCCTGCGAGATCCAAGGGCTCTGGGGAGACTGTATCCCTGCATTAGTGGCCAGAAGCCCTAGTGGAAGGGGTGGAGGTGCGAGCAAAAGGCAGACACAGTGCTTGGGGGACTGCCATCCTTCAGTTCTCCTGCCCAGCCTGAGCCAGTGGGGGGAATGGGGGTGGGGTGTGCTTCAGAGCAAAGGGGGTGCTTTTCAGTATCTCTCCCCTCCCACCTCTGCCCACCCCCTCTTTATCCTCTGCTTTGGCAAGCTCTGGGAATGGACCTGTTCTCCAACTCCCTTTATGACCCCACTCTGGCCCCTCCTGGGGAGCCAAGAGGTGAGGTCACGCCCTGCTACTCATCTGAGGGCCACCCCAACACCAGAGCCCAGCCCTGTCTCCGAGGGAGCCCTAGAGAGCCACCTCTAGCCCACGGTCTCAGGGCATTGGAAAGGGCCATCTCTGGAATGGGTACAGGATCCGCCCAGGGCCTCCCTGTGGGCAAGAGGGGCGTGGCCAGCCAGCCAGTGCCTCCTGGGGCACCACTTCCTAGCACGTGCCACCCCTTCAGGCCATGCCTTTGTGGGCTGTCTGCTGCGTGCAGACTCTGCTCCCCAAACCCAGCAGCTAAGAGCAGCCGGGGGCAAACCGCTAATGGCCAGCAGCGCCAGCATCCAGGGGGCCCTTCGGAAGAGCGCAGTCCAGCCCCGCCCCACATGGGTGACCCTTGGTGCCTGGGCAAGGCAGGAGTCAGGGAGCAGCCCTCCGCCGGCTGACAGGAGGACTGGGAGAAGGATTGGGGGACCGATGAAGCTGCCAGGCCCAGTTCGGAGCCCTGAACAGCAATCTGCATCGGCCAGGGTCAAGGGGGTGTGGGGGGGGACGGCCTCACCTCAGCTAACCTCCCCGCTGAACAAAGGGGCCTTTCTCCGTGCCCGCCAGGGAGGGTGTGCCTGCCCGACTGCTGCCGCCACTGCAGAGAGCGCTGGTGTTTTTTTTCTTCCTGACTTTTCTCCATTTCTCTCCCTCTCTCTGGTTCCTGATCTCTGACTTTTAATCTCCGTTTTTCACTTTTTGAGAGGGATGGGGTGGGGGGCGGGGATCTTCCTCTTCCAGCGTGTATCAAGCTCAGAGGGAGGTCTGTGCTGCCAAAAGGTGGGGACTTCGTGGGCGTGTTGGGAACACTCCTGGGGTCACGCGTCGGCAGACTAGTCTGCATCCAGGGCATCCCCGCTCTGGGGAAGGCAGGCGGGGGGGCTCGGAGCTGCTGTGGCGGCCGCGTAAGGTGGGCCCGAGCTCACCGGATTGCACCCCACCCGCAGCCATGCACCTGGCAGCTCCCCCCCCACCGCGCGCCTCCCGCTTCTCCTCGCTTGCCATTCCCCGGCCCCCTTCCATCCGGCCCCCGCACCGCAAGCTGTTCCTAATCAATGAGAACGGGAAGCTCGGCCCTCACATCACGGGATGTGCTTGGCAGCGGCAGCAACGGGAGCCGCTGCCTTGGGCAGCACAACCCGGAGTCCGAATGGCCTGGGCCTGGCCGGGTCCCCCTCCTTACTGCTCCGGCCTCGTGGGTGTGCAGAGGGACCCAGGCCCCTGGGGACCCGGCCCGGCGGCGTACAGGTTCGCGGACGCCGCTCCCCGCCCTGCTGCAGCCGCCGGAGGGCAGCTAGCGTTAACTCGCTGCGCCACCTAGCTACGGCGTCCGGGAATGCAGCGCGCCATGCCTCGGGGTGCGGCTCCTGAGCCCCGCTGCCCGGCTGCCGGGGGAAAGCCCTCTTTGGTACTTTAGAGCGTTGTGAGTGGGGAATTTGGAGTCTGCCAACCTGCAGGATCTCTTTTTGCCCCTTCAGCAGCCTGGACTGTCCCAGCCCCTAGTCTAGGTAGCTGCCTCCTACCAGGTGCCAGGCTCCATATTCTGTGGGCCCAGGCTTCTAGATGATGCCCTTTGGCTACTCCTCAGGATGGCAACAATGCTGAAATATAAGGTCCTGGAAGCTGTCCCCACCCCAGTCCCATCATGCTTCCTTTATATATATGTTTGGCGCTTTCTAGTGTATGAAACTGTTACTTCACATTCTCCGGAAAAATTCCTGCTCTCTTCACACCATCTCACCCTGCAGCCTGAGGCAAGCCTGAGTTGTGCTGCACAGGGAGTGAACGGAGGCCTGGGAGACACACTGGGTGCCCAGTAGCAGCAGACCTAGGATCATACTCCAGGCTCCCAATTCCAGGTCCAGCGTTCTTTCCAGCACCCAGAGCTTTTCAGTGAGTGTCCTGGGAGGCCACCTGCCCACCCACCCATTTGGCCCAGCCTGGTTTCTCAGAGCTCAGAGTTGGAGATTTGGAGTCAAAGGTCCAAATTCCTCATGTCTCATCTGGACATCTCTGAACAGTGTTGCCTTAAGGCCTCCAGGGTGGGGAGAGAAGCAGACCTGCTAGAAGGATGCGCTGCCCATCCCTTCACGGAGAGACTCTGGTTCCTTCCTCTGGTCAGTGCTTCCCTCAGGTCCGGGGACCAGTATGTCCAGTCCTGTGCATGGGCCCAACTGGGCTTTGCAGGAGGATTAGCAGTACTCAGAGCTCCGCATCACTTCCTTGGGTGTGAGTATGAAGGGTCGAGTGCGCAGGAAAGATGTTCTCTCCTCAGGAGGGGGACGGTGTCAGCTAATTGGTTGCTTCTGTCCCCTTGGCGTTCAGTGTAGCCACGGGTGGAAAGAAGGGTACAGAAGGGTCTTTTCAGAGTCTTGTTATCCACTGCAACTGTACTTTGGGGTGTGAGGGATAGAGTAGTAAAAAAACACGGGAAGGCCTTGACCCCAGAGAGCTGATGGTCAGGTGTGGCGTGTTCCTGGCCAGGACGTCCCCCCACCCCCAACCTGGGAAGCCTGGCACCCAGGTCCTTGGGGCTCTTGTGCTGTCCAGAACTAGTGTCTCCAAATCCCCCAGCCCTGGCCCAGCAAGAGGCTCTCAGTGTGGGTAGGATTTGGATGGAAGGGCTGCTGGGCTTCCCGCCCCCAGGCAGGAGAAAGGCTCCCACTAGACATTTGATTATGGCGCACGCCTCTGTGTTTGTTGCTCCTCTGTGAGTCAGAATCTATCTCCCCCTACAAGTCAAGTCCCCAGGAGAGGATGCTCCTTTGGGGTCACCGGCCTGGGAGTTGGGTGCTGTCCCTTAGGGGGTTGAGGAAGTTAGAGCACCTGACGATGGGAGGTAGGTGGCCTTCGCCCGCTCCCACTTCCCCATGGGGTGAGTGGAGGCAGGTGTGTTCTCCTTCCTCGTATCTGCCGCGCTCCGGCCCACCCGGCCCCCTTCCGTAGGTGAGGAGGTGCTGAGTGTGGGGCCTTTCCCTGAGTGAATTGCCTCTCTGTGGGGACTTGCTTCCCCCACCTGCTCTTCCCAACCGTTTGTTCCTTCTCTGCACCTCGTTCTGGTGTTCTGCCTCCCCTCTCTCCCCCAGAGCATTGTCAGGGTCTCCCCAGCCGCATGCCCTGCCGAGCACCCTCCAGACAGATGCTGACAGCTGGATGCAGCCCAAGAAGTTGTGCTCATGAAGCCACTCCTGAGAGTATTTTTAGGGAAGTTTTCCTCCTTTGGGTTTTTTTGTTGTTTTTTTTTAAGGAGGCATTCTCTCCTTTGCTTTCTCTTTCTCTCTGTTTTCTCCCCCTTTGCTTGTCTCTCTTCGAACCGTCTACTTCTCTGACTTCTGCTGCAGCCTTCCTCTCCCTGGACTGCTTTGCTTTAGGCCCGACTTTCCGACGCGGCCCCTCCCTCTCTCTTGTAATACGTGTAATTTTGTCTTTTTGTCTGTCTCCTGCTCTGGGTTGGATGCCTCCTTCTCCTCCTTCCCCAAACTCCTGCCGGGTCCCAGACCCGTCGCTTCGGTGGCCTCCAGAGCCTCTGCCTCCCCCGCTCCTCATCCTGGTTGACATGAGCATCTGGAAGCCTCTGCTCTTTTACAAATAATTAGACCAAGGGCAAGTGTATTTAGGGGGCTGGGGGCGGGGACGCCTGGCCCTGGGAGGTGGGAACACTATTAATAGTCCTCAGATCAGCTGGGGGTGGGGGCAGTTGTCTAGCCTGGCCTGGCCTGGGCAGCTCAAAGGGCCAGTGAGGGCAGCGCCGGAAATAGAATGGGTGGGGGTGGGGTGGGGGAGCAGCTCCACAGACCCCCAGGCTGGACATGGGCACCTGTTTCACAGGGCGCTCGTCTTTTTTTGGCATGTGGGGTGAAGGGGGCCATCTCCACTGTCATTTTCTATCCATCAGGTTGGAGAGGGGGACAGAAGCTTGAGGGGCTTGGAGCCACTTTTCTGGACTCTGCCATCACATGACCACTGGCCTCAGGCCTTGCTGGAAATGCTGGCTCCGTTTGCCAGCTGAGTCGTGGCACCAGCAGGCGCTGCCAGGAGAGGTGCCCAGCTGCCGGTGGGGCAGTGCCTATGCTCATGGTGTCCTTAGCTCTCTCTGTCCTCAGGGCTGGGCTAGCATGGGCAGGGCCTTGGGCCCGACATCCTCAGCACCCAGAGGCACAAGCGTTTTCTCCCCTTTCCTGTTGGCATGGCCCGTCTTCCAGCCTTCCCCTACCCTGCCTCTCCTCCGCCATTTTCAATATGGTGACTATCCCGAGACCATTTGCTGCGGAGGCTGACAGTGTGGAGAGACGTCCCCGCAGAAGGCGCCTGGCTCTGCCTTTTATTTGCAGAGCGGCCTCTCTGCCCCTCTTCGCAGGCGGTGATGGGCCAGGCCCTGAGGGAGCCCCTCAGCTCACCGGCCATGGTCTCTGGTGTGAGACACCAAAAAATATAATCTAGGGCAAACCCTGCGGGAGGGGAGCTGAGGGTTAGCATTTGAGCTGAGCCCAGAGGAGGAGCAGAGTTTCAGCCAAGGCAGGTGTGAAGGGAGATGGTGGCCCCGGCAGGAGGACAGCGGTGCTCATGGAGCCCCTACTATGAGCAGGGTCCTAGGCTAAGTACCTTATACCTGCTTTCCCGTTTATTCATCGCCCAGGAGCCCTAGGGGAGGGCGGCCTCTCCAGTTCACAGATGAAGAACAGTTCAGAGCTTGGCCAAGGTTGCTGGGCCGGTAGGTCGAGCTCATGGTGTGAGCTTGCCACTGTTGCTGGTTGCCCGCCCCAGTTTCCCCTCACCCTGCTGTCGATGGATCCCCTTTGCCCCCTCTGTGCTGGGGCGAGGCCAGCCCACCCAGAGGGGGCTGTCCTCAGTGATAGGGCACCGTTGTGGCCCCCTTGAGTGGGCACAGGGGCCAGACCAAGGACACCTGCCTGGGTAGGCCAAGGGCAAGCTCAGGATGGAGGCGTAGAGGGGCCTGGGGCTGGGGTCTTGGACCACCCTCCATCTCCCCACAGGTCCCTCCCTTTGCTTCCTTCAGTATTGGCTGCTTCACCATCAGTCCCTCTCTGGTGACTTCCTAGCCCCTGGGCGCCTCTGGAGCATCCGGGATGGTGTTACTGCCAGGCACTGGGTCTGCTCAATCGCTCCACCGACAGCCTTGGAGCACTGATGTCTGAGGTGCTGGGGTTCAGCACTGTGTCTCCTGCAGGCCCACCTGCGTCTCCCAGGGCCGCTTTGGCAGGGGCAGTGGCTCATTTGTTAATACTGGCCTGGCCTCTGCCCACCTGCTGGGTGCTCTGCTCCGCACCGAGGTGTGTCCCTCCTCTCTCCTTTGCTGGCCATTGTTTCATCCCGTGGGGACGAGCAACTGAGTACCCAGTTCCCTCAGGCTTCAGAGCCCGGGTCCCATCTCTAGTTCTCCCTGGGCTGGGGGAACACTAAGGAAGTTTCTCCCAGCAGGTACAGGGCAGAGAACACTAAGCCACTCACACCGCGGGAGCGTCCTGGAGGCCCCAGGGCCGCTTGCCCGCGTCCAGCCGTCTGAGCCCACTCTGCACCCTGCTGGTCTCCTGGGTACCAGATGAGCCCACGGTCTTGCCTTTGCCTCCCTTCCCGTAGCTTCACTGCAGGGCTGGGTTGAGGTGGAGACGGCAGTGCATTTGGGGTCAGGGACCAAGAGTGGAATGCCCCGTCCAGATGCTGGCCCTGGCCTGCCAGGTCTCTGTGGCCTCATCTTCTGTCTCAACCGGGCCCCACACTCGATGGCCTTCCTTGAGCCCCCGGCCCCAGGGACACAGCCAGAGCAGGCCTAGGCCACCTGTGTGCTGCAGGCGTGACTAAGGCCTCTTCTCCCCTGTCCTTATCCCCTTCTCCTCTGCGCGAGTGACTCAAGTCAGAGGCTCAAGCCCTTTTGGATCTAAGAGTGGAGGGGGAATGAGAGAAGGAGTGATGAGGGCGATAAGCGGCAGACGAGTTTCCCTACGCTGCCCTCCCCCCACCCACAGTTTCAGGCTCAGGCCGGGCTCCTGTCTCCAACCCTGTCGGGATCTAGGGATGAGAGAGGAGGGAGACACCTCAGGATGGCCCCCGGGCCTGTGCCAATGCAAGCGGGCCTATAGAGGCTGAGTGAGGAGTGGCAGGAAGGAGGGGAAGATCCTAGAAGCCCCCTGGGCCTGGCCCAGGTTGAGCCCCACCCTCCTCTGCCCTCTGGCTGCCCTGCATTCTCAAGGACTTCCTGGTCCCCAGTCTCCTGTTTGCTGAGATGGGGAGAACCCCTCTGTGACCCGTCCCCCTAGCCCCCCATCCGTCCTGCTTCCCTCCTCAGGGTGTCTCAGATTCTCAGACTTAGGTTTCAAGAAGCACAATAGTTATATTCTCCAGCTCTGATTGCTGCAGGCCGGGCCTCTGGCTCCCCTTGAGATTGGGTTTCCCGTGCCCTGGACGCTCCGGAATCACAGAGGCGTGGGGGAGGGGCTGTGCCACACTGGAGAGGGCCAAGCAGCTCCTGAATTGCATTGGCCCTTCAGGGGACGGAACCTCAAGAACAGAGCACACCTCACCTACCTCTCGAAGCTCAGGCCTGGGGAGAGCCAGGGGAAGGACAGGTGGACCCTGAGGGCTCTCCTCCCTCGCACCCCCCCACCACCACCGCCCCTGGCAAGGCCAGCGTTCAGGACAGAGCCGGAGGGGTTTCCTGTCTGGCCTGGTGCTTAGCTCAGAGAATGCTAGGCACAGTGGGACCACAGCTCTGGGTGTACCGCTCCCTCTACCCCTTCAGGACAGCAGGAAGTGGCTGGAGGTATCTCCAAGTTGTGCTGGCCTGAGTGTTTGCACGTGCTTGGGTACGCATGTGCGGGTGTGGTTGAGCTAGGTCTGCGTGCTCCTCTCAACCCCGAGGAACTCCCTCCGTCGTGATGCACGTGGGGGCAGCCGGCCAGCGAGTTCCATATGGCCTTCTCCCCGAGTTTGTCTCCGGTGGGAGCTGAGGCAGAGCGCTCTTTGCTGCAGCATGCAGGAATTCCTCCCTCACCTAGCAGGAGCCATAAATATCTCCCTGCCTGTGACTGGAAAAAATATATATAAAAACATGCTGTCAGTCGGGTTCATGTGTAGCACTCGGCTCCTCTTGGCAGCTGGAGCTTCCCCTTCTAGAGCTCTGACGAAGAGACAGAGCCCTCTTGGAAACGTGCACGCGTGTGCGCACACAGACACACGTGTGTGCAAATAGGCGGGATCTGAATAGAAAATGGGGCTGGAGGGAGGAGAAGTGAAGGAGAAGAAAGGACAGAGAGAGGGCTGCAGAGTCAAGGCAACAGATGCCAGAGAGAAAGGCTACAAGCCGAATGAAAGAAATTGGGAACTTCTAGGGCTAAGAAGGTAGAGCTGGTGGGGGATAAGAAAGATGGCACTGAGGGGGCATTGCTGCTGCTCCAGGGGATACAGAGGGACCTGAGGAAGAGAGAGGGGCCCACACTGCCGACCGCCAGCCGAGCCGCATCCAGGTCGGGGCGCTTGAACCAGCTACCTGCCGGTCCACAAGACACTGACACAGGGGGATGATCAGTGACATGTGTGAGGCTGAATAGGGAACGGTCCCCTCAATTTCAGAGCCTTGCTCTGGGGAGCCCCCTTGGGCCCGCCCCAAGGCCATCCAGATTCGTCCCTGCATCGTCCTCCCTTCTGGGAGCCTTCTGGGTGGCCTGAGTCCCCAGGCACCACTGGCGGGCGAGGCCTCTGCCTCAGAGGCATGGATCACATGAGTAGCCCAGGTCCCAAGAGGAGGACATGTGCAGGACAGTCAGCAGAGCATGCTGTCGCGTGCAGCGCGAGCTAGCCTGACCCCCGGCAACGTCCAGAACAAACTCTGGGCTCCGGAATTCTCTCCATCCCAAAACGTGACCCAGGGGCAGGGGCCCTGATGCCTGCCCACCCAAGCACCCATCCTTGGGCGCAGTGGCTGGACTTGGCTTTGAGGAGGCCTCATAGGATGGGCACCGTGGGAGGAGGCTCAGAGCACAGACGGCGGCACTCTCTGGTCCTCGCGCAGGAAGGAGGCTAACGTGCTGTCTTGGGGCGGAGGGGAGGCAACAGTGCCCCTGGTCCCTCTGTGCTGCCTCCAGCCTCTCCAGGAATTTAGGGCAGCTGTAGTCTCTGAAGAGACGGTCAGGCAAGGGGGGTCTGGGTTTCCGTGCTGGCCTCTGTCAGGGTGGCCCTGAACTGGGGATATGTGCTTATAGTTCCCATTGCTCTGGTGACCAGGCCAGAGAGAAGGCCGAGGCTGGAAAGGCTGCCAGGGGATGTGGCCCTGAAAGGCTGAGGAATCAGAGTGACAGTCTCAGGGATGTAGGCTGGGCAGGGAAGAATAAAAGACGGAGCCGGGCACCTGCCCGCCTTGTGCCAGCCAACACCGTCCTGCCTTTCCACTGGCCCGCAGGCCACCAGCTGGCCCATTGTCCCCAGTGAGAAAGCAGACGCTGGAGGGGGGCTCCCATGTGGCAGGAGCTCACTCATGCACGCCTGCCTGGCAGGGACTGCAGGAGGAGAGCCACCCCGCTCTGGGTCAGGGACGAGGGGAGAAGGGGGGCAGTGGAGAGAGGAGCCCCCACCGTGTAGCACTCAGGTCTCCTCCTGTGCTGTTGGCAGGGGGCGGTGCATGGGGCCTGTGAACAGGAGATAAAGAGTTCAGGCAGAGGGTTTTCTCTCACTGACCGTGGATTTGTGTGTTTGTTCAGCTGGTGGTTCCGATAAGCCCCATTCTGCCAGATAAAAGCTGAGCGGCCATGAGGCGGGGCCTGGGGCCTTCCTCCTGTCTGTCCTAAGGCCTGGGGTTATCCCCTCCCCCAGGGAGCCCAGACAGAAGGGAGTCAGGTGCTGGGGTGTTGTGTGCTCCCCGGGGGCTGTCCAGAGCAGGCCCTGATTTCGGGGCCTGGCTCCCAAAGAGCCCCTTGTGTAAGAAGGCTGGCTCCGCGGGCCCCCACCTCTGGGCGGGGAGGGTGTCTCCCGACCCTCCCCGGGAGCCTGTGCACACGGGCCCAGCAGTCCGTCTGGGCCCAGCAGTCTGTCTGGGCCCTGCAGCCACTGGCTGGGCTCCTGCCAGCCACTCCCCCATCTGTCCAAGACACAGTTCCGAGCTGACTGGGTGGACACAGGCCTGCTCCCGTCACTTGCTGTCCTGTTGGGGCAGGGGTCCACTTTTGACAAACTAGCGGAGCCCTTGGGCCTGGGGACGGCCTGTGGGGGCTTCGGGGCCTTGAGCAGAGCGCGGGATCCCCAGGCCCCTGGCCTCAGCCCTCCCTGTCCCTTCTGTCCTGCCGTGCTGGCTGGGAGGAAAGTGCCTGTGCTGCCCGAGCAGGAGGGCGGGGGCACAGGCCACAGCTGCCCCGGCTGCAGGGCTGGCTTCTGTGCCTCCGAGCCTGGGTCCAGATTTCCAGTGTCTCTGCCTTTTGTCCTGGAGCTGAGCGGAGCCTGCCGCGGCCGGAGGTGGTGGCATTGTGGGGCGCCAGGCGTAAGATGGCTGCCAAGGGCTAAGATGGCTGCCAGCAGCGCCCGGAGCAGCGCCCGGAGGCGCGTGGCAGCAGCCTCGCCCGCGCTGTTCGGCCTCCCTGCTCGCTTCTCTACGTGGAGCTAATAGGAATAACAGCAATAACGTTTGGGGCAGTGTCCTGGTTTAGAAGGATTTCCTGTTTGTGGCGCTCTCCTGCAGCCCCATTTGTCTCTGCCCCAGCCGCTGGTCCACCTCCATCTCTTTGTCGGGTTCTCTCTAGTCTTTGTATCCCGGGGCTGGGCGTGTGCATGCACAGAGCTTTCCATCTTCACCGGTCCGTTTTCGAGGAGCCAGGACCAGTCCCGCAGGGTGGATCCATGGCCTCCTCCTCCGTCGTCCCCTGCTTCACTGACCCAGGCCCGGGGGGCTTGGTGGGGACTGAGTTGGTCCGGGGACAAGTGGGGCAGGTAGTGGAGACCCCCCTGGGCAGCAGAGGTTAGAGCATGTGCCCCTTGCTGGTCTCCGCAAAGGTTTCCTGAGGCTCTGGCCTCCCTGAGTTAGTGACTGGGGAAAGGGGGCCCTGAGAGGTAGCAGGACCAAAGCGTGGGTCCAAGTAGGCCCCAGGGTGGGGTCCCCCTTCTGCCCTCTCCTGGCCTGTCTGGGGCTTGAAGCAGATCCAGAAAGCCAGGAATGGGCCAGAGTGACAGAGTGACGGAAGATTCACACTCACAAGGTGCTACGGCACGGAGCGACTGCCCTCCCAGAACTTAGGAGGACATCTCGTGAGTTCTCTCCAGAACAGAGAGTGCCCCTCACAGAGGGGAGCCCGGGCCGGGCTTAGCCATCTCCATGTGTGAGCGCACGGGGCGGTTCCGAAGGAAGAGCCCCAGACTGGAGAGGGTGAGGGGTACCCATTAACAGTTTCCTTTTAAACCTCCGTTTTCTTGATTTATGACAAGATTTGTATTTTTTGTTTTTTGGTTTTGGCATTAAGAAAAATCTTCACAAGGGCAAGGATGGGGGAAGTAGGGCCTGAAACTGTCGTGGGGACAGTTTCCCACCCACCACAGTGAGGCAGGTGCCCGGGAAATGGCTTGATCCGTGGTGGGACCTTTGCCCTGAGAAGGGTGCTTTTCTGCCTGCCAGCCTCAGTGGGGCCCACGTTGCCCTGTAGGAATCTCCTTGCTGGTCACTCGCCACTGTGAGCAGCTCAGCTGTGAGGCCAGTGCGGGGCGGATTCCCAGCCAGCAGGCTGATCTGAGGGTGGTGGCTGAGACAAGGAGGCAGGATCGCTCCAAAGAGTGGGGCAAGGCCCTGGCCAACACCAGTGCCCAGTTTTCCAATGCCACCCCCATGGAGTCCCCCTGCGAGCAGCTGATTCTTTACCAAGTGCCTGCCTTCCTCCTGCCCCACATCCTGCCCAGGCCCCCCTCCGCCACCCTGTCACCAGCTGTCGTGCCCAGGCAGGCATTCTGGAGGTCCCCGTTGTGCCCCTAGCACACAAAGCTTTGAGGACCTGGGGGGTGGGGGCGGGGGGCTTTCCCAAGCTCAGCAAAATATTCACACACACACTCCACCCTGCCCCCAGCCCTCTGTGAGCTCCCACTGCACAATGGGCCCTTGTTTCGGGGCTCCCTCTGAGCAGCTGTGGCACTGGGGCATGAGACAGCCCAGACAGGCTGGCACAGAGCGGGCAACAGCGTCAGGGCAGACCTCCCCCTCCGTGTTGCCAGGCACTGCCTGTAAGCATAAAGGTGAGGTGGGGGGTGGCTCAGGAAGACAGGAATGGCTCTAGTTAAGGAAGTGAGGGAAGGAAGGGGCTTGAGGCGGGTGGAAGATGGGGAACCCCTGGGTCCATCCCAGCTGTGCAGAGTGGTCGCTAGCTTCCTTCCTAGGCGCTCTTCTTGCCCTGACTGTCAATCAGTGCTGTTCACCTTGTCCCCAGGGCATGTCGGGCAGTGTCTGGAGACGGTTTTGGCTGTCACAACTGGGGTGCTACTGGCATCTAGTGGGTGGAGGCCAGGGATGCTGCAATACACCCTGTGGTGCCCAGGACTCTCCACCACAGTAGTTTCTTCTCCCTCTTCTGGCCTCCTGAGTCTCCCTGGGCTGCTCCTGGAGGGAGGGAGAGCGTGTTTACAGGGCTGGAGAGGTAGCTATTCGTGGGCACTTTGGTTTTGACCCATCCTCCCCTTTGTGTCTCCTGCAGAATCCGGACAATCAGATAGTTCAAACCAGCAAGGAGATGCGGACATCAAACCACTGCCCAATGGTCAGTTCCCCCAGCCCACCTGCCCTCCTGCCCACAGCCTCCCCGCCTGCCCGCCTCCAGGCCCTCCTCTGTCTTCTACCAGTTCTTCCCCCTGTACTCAGTTGTCCCTTCACTGAACTTCGGCCACCAGCTGGAGGGGAGGGGACTCACCGGGAGCGTCCCCCTCTTCCCTGTAAACCTGAGGGCCAGCCTGGGGCTTAGGAGTGAGCAGTGGGGAGGTGGGGAGAGCTCTGAGGAAACAGGCAGGCAGCCACTCCCGGCCTTGTGTCCACTCACTCACTGGCTCCTTTCCTCCTCAGGGCACTTAAGTTTCCAGGACTGTTTTGTGACTTCCGGGGTCTGGAATGTGACGGAGCTGGTCAGAGTATCACAGAGTAAGTGAATCCTTTCTTCCTGGCCGAGACTGAGTCAGCAGGGATGAGGGTGAGGAGCTGGCCCCCTACCGATGGGGGAGTGCCGGGGGAGGGGGCATAAAGGCTTTCCAGGGACCTCGTCTGCCTCACGGGCACTGGGCTGAACGGAGCAGAGGTGTCCAGAGAGCCGAGTCTCTAATGTCTGCTTGAGGGAAAAAATCACAGCTAAGGGCTCCTCTCCCGTGAGCCCCAGCCAGGAGGAGGTTTCCTCGGCAGGCTTCACGATGAACTTGCCCTGGGATTTCTGGGGAGCTACTCATAGCAAAAAACCCCCCACCAGACTCCAGTGGTCATCCCGAGCCTTCCAAACTAATCGCCCCCTCGCTTCTGCCCAGCTCCTGTTGCAACGGCATCAGGGCCCAACTTTTCGCTGGCGGACCTGGAGAGTCCCAACTATTACAACATAAACCAGGTGACCCTGGGGCGGCGGTCCATCACCTCCCCTCCTTCCACCAGGTAAGCCCAGCACCCCTGGCCTTCCCCCTCCCTCCCCCACTCCGCCACCGAGGCATCTCGCGCGTTGTGGGCAGCTATACTACAGCTCCCTGGGTGCTTCGGAACGTCACCCCTTGTTGAGGGCGCTGGGTCCAGGGCAGCCAGGGCCCACTGGGCTCCCCATCCCCTGAATTTCCTGCTTTGTGTTGTTGTGGGCACTCAGCCCTGGGAACACAAACCTACGCAAGGCCTCTCTCTGCCTGGAAGGTGCTCCCAGGCCGGATCCGAGAAGGTCTCCCTCTTGGGAATGTGGCATTTGAGCCCAGACCTACAGGGTGCTGGGCAGGGCATTGGGGGGACACTCCAGACAGAGAGAGCAGCCTCCATCCCAGCCAAGGCTGGACAGGCTGGCAGGACCACTCCGTGGACGGTTTCGGAGGTCAGAGGGAGGTGTTTAGACTAAAAAAAAAAACCCACCGAAGGGTTTTAAGCAGGAGAGGCTGAGCATGTGAGCTCAGAAAGGGCCTCCAGCCGCCATGTGTGTGAGCAAAACCAGGAGCCAGTCAGAGGCCCTCTGCCGCGCCGGAGGAGGGCCTGAGTCCTGGAGGTGGGGGAGTCGCATGAGAAGGAAGGGTGTCATCGTTCAGTAGTGTTTTGGGGAGGACACAGTAGGCCCTGGTCAGGGCCAGTCGTACAGGGCAGGATGGGATCCTGTCCCTTTTTTAAAAAACTTGGATATTTTTGGTTTCTTGTGAGGTTTTTGGTGTTTATTCTGATTTGCTTAAATCAGGTTTCATTAAAATGTTACACTCTTTTCCTATTTGTGATATATTGATGACAGAGTTCTGTGGCACCCCCGCCCCCCGCGTTCTTTTTCCTGGCGAGTGCCTCAGTTGCCTCGCCCTGGCCCTGGGGGCTGATGGGAAGTAGAAGGTGGGGCCAAGGAAGCAGCTGAGGGTTTTGCACGCGTCTTCGACTGGGGCAGCTCGGCGGATGATGGCATCAGGGACCAAGAAGGCGACCGAAGGGGAGGAGGAGGAGGAGGCAGGCTAGGCCCAAGGGGCTATGGGCTGTTCTGGGGGTGGACATGAGTGAGTGCCCGGAAGTGCTGCCGTCAGTAGGCGCCTGCCCGCAACGCCGAGGGCCATCAGTGCGGGCTTCCTCAGCCTGTCTGCCAGCGCCGTGGCCTGCCCGCGGCCCACCTGCTCCCTCTCCTCCTTTCCCAGCACCACCAAGCGCCCCAAGTCCATCGATGACAGCGAGATGGAGAGCCCTGTTGACGATGTCTTCTATCCGGGGACAGGCCGCTCCCCAGCGGCTGGCAGCAGCCAGTCCAGCGGGTGGCCCAACGATGTGGATGCAGGTATGGGCGACACGGGGCCTGACCCAGCGCAAGGGCAGCCCAGAACTCTTCTTCCCCCTCAGTTTACCTGGCAGTTCTCCCACCGGTGCCCCCATGGTCGGCACTACCTGGCTTCTCGCCTCCTGGTCTTCCAGAGGAGGGCAGTCCAGGCCGAAGAAGGGAGCAGAGGCGGGGAGCTGGGCTGTCACTGAGTGGGCGGCAGAGTCCACTGGCACGGCAGGAGGAAAGCAGAGGCCCCTGTTGCCCTGCACTGGTGGCCGTGGCCTCCTCTTCGAAGCCTTCTTGGGCTTTCTCTCTTGGGATTTCTGTAGAAAGTTCGCCCTGACTCTGTGGTCTCCATGGTTTACAGTGGTTTCTCAGCGTGGACACTGCTGACACCTGGGGCTAGATCACTCTCTGTGGTGGCTGTGTCCTGGGCACTGTGGGGTGTCGAGCAACAGCCCTGGCCTCCACCTACTAGGTGCCAGTAGCACATCCCCCCCACAACAGGTGTGATGGCCAAAAGTGTCTCCAAACATTGGTGAATGTCCCCTGGGTGGGGTGAGGGCAGAATCTTCCTGAACTGACTGAGCTGAGAACTGCTGGTTTAAACAGCTCTGCTTCCCACAAAGGAGCAGCGTCTGGTAAAGGGTGGGCAGAACTGTCTTTAGGCCTCCCGACCACCTCTAGCCACCCCCTTCCTGGTGAACCCAGCCACCGTCACTTCCAGGCTTGCTGGGAGGCGTGGGCAGACCCGGAGAGCCCAGGTAGAATAGAAGGAGGTGTGTGCATGAGTGTGTGTGCACTTGTGTGCAGGTATGAGGCGTCTGGCTGCAGGGTACTTCTGCCTGGCACACTGGTGGGGCAACCTGTGTCATGTCCTTGAGGTGCGAGCGTCTGGGACCGGGGAGTGCCGCCCCCGCATGTGTGGGATGTGCGCAGGGCACCTCTGCTGTCCTCAGGCCTGGGCGACCAAGGCTTTGTTTCCCAGCGCAGGAAGATGAGGGTCTGACCCAGTGGTGCTTTTCCTGGTGTTTTCCAGATGCGGCCCTACTGGGAAGGGCCAAGTGGATGGGCAGGGGGCTGGGCTGAGGGAGAAACAAGGCCTAAGGGTGGGGCGTTGCTGCCCCAGACCCAAAATCGGCTCCCACTCTTGGCTCTGCAGGAGGAGGGGAGGAGGGTTCCCCTCCAGGTCTCGGGCTAAGGGACCAGTCTCTAGACCATCATTAAGGCTGTCCTCTGGGAGAGCCTTAACACGACTTCGGGTGCCCCTCCCAGGGCTTCCTGGAGGCAGGCGGGGGACATGGGCCAGCACAGCTCAGATGCTTCCCTGGGGAACCTTGGGAGGCATAGAAGCAGTTGAGAAGGCCCTGAAGACACCCTTGCCAGGGCCTCAGTTAAGGGACCGCTTCCGTAAGGCCTCACGTGCCTTAAAGATGCACCTGCCGTGGCTGGTGGCCTCCAGGCCCCTCTGCCCAGACCTGGCCCCCAAGGAGCCCTTCCCTCTAGGCTCCTGCTCTCTCCTTCCTTGGCTGTCTGCTGTCGAGCCTGCCGTTTCTGCTCCTCCCGGCAGTCCTGCCATGCATGCACGGCTCCCAGCATCCTCCTGCTGCGGCACCCCGGCTTTCTTGCTTTCCTCTTTTCCTCCTTAGCCCCTTCCTGTGTTGCTTCCCTGTACTGAGACAAATCGCCAATTAAGCGGCCCAGCTGCAGGACAGGGAACAGCTGGGGAGGTGCTGTGCGGCCTAGGGGACAGCTGTGCACAGCTGGTGGGGGCGCTCCCCCCCCCACCATGCCAGCTATCAGGTGGCACACAGCTGCCGCCAGATAACACCTCTTCTGGCGGTGGCTGGGAGTTCGCCCTTCCCCCGCCTCTTCCCCCTGTGGTTTAAATGGCTCTTATTTCTCTGTTCTGCAGCCCCCTACCCCCCAGCCAAACTGCCTTGATTTGTGCCTCAAAGATGGCAGCTGTAGAGATCTGCTCCGACTCTGCCTGACCCCTCCCTCCCAGCCTGGGCACAGCCTCTGAGGCTCAGCCCGGAGAAGAGACAGGTTCCTCCAGAGGACCTGGCCCTGGGGCCCCGCGTGGTCCTAGTGTTGTTTGGAGGTGGTGCCCACTGGGCACTGAGATGACCTTGGTTGGCAGCATCAGGGTCCTGAGGGGTGTTCCCTGTGCCCCTGTCTCCTGTTAAATGCCACCCCAATTCCGGCACTGGGAGCAAAACAAAGCCCTGAAACATCCCGTCCTGCGACAGTCCAGCCTCGGGCCCCTGGCCCAGGCAGCTGCTGCCTGGCCAGCTCTGCCCCCATTGCTCTTCCCGGACCCCTGACCCTGCACCCCGCCCTTTCATCTGTGCCCCGGGAGCTCCTTATCTGCTTGTCAGGGGGCAAGATGGACCCCCACTCACCGCCTGCCCAGCAGACCCGAGTGCCTCGTTTTCCTCACCCCTCAGAAGCACCCAGGGCTGGCTGGTCCGCTCGCAGGGCCTGAGAGGCAGCCCGAGGACGGGGCACAGGAGGCAGGAGGAACCCGGAGGGGGCGGGCGGCCGGGAGGGCCGAGGAGAGGAGTGAGCTGCCGGCTTCCCACCTTCCCTGCTCCCGCCCTGGCCCAGCTAAACCTGCCCTGTGTTGCTGGTTCCTCCCCCCAGGCCCGGCTTCTCTAAAGAAGTCAGGAAAGCTGGACTTCTGCAGTGCCCTCTCCTCTCAGGGCAGCTCCCCGCGCATGGCTTTCACTCACCACCCGCTGCCTGTGCTTGCTGGAGTCAGACCAGGTGAGAAACAGGGGCCCAGAGGGGACCGTGGGGGAGGTGGCGGAACGCTGAGGGGCAGCTGCCCAGGTGAAGGGGCCAGGGTCCGTCAGAGAAACAGCCCCAAGCTCTCTGAGGGGGCTCCGGTATGGCAGTGGGCGGGCGAGGGGATGGGCCCTCCCTCCGCAGCAGAGCCGGCTGGGGAACCAGCCAGCTGCTGGGCCCCCTCACCTTGTTCTCAAGCACCCTCCCACTTGCTTCTCACTCCTGATGTGCACGTGCGAACGTGCTTGCAGGTGTGCTGTGTGCTTGCAGGTGTGCATTCATGCACCGGGCGCATGTGTGCACATGGGTGCAAACACGTGTGGCAGGGCGTGTGCGTGTGCTTGTGCGTGTGGATGTGTGCGTGGGGGCACAGGCCTGTCCTCAGGCCTCCTCTGACTCGCCTTTGACTGCAGAGGCATCAGGCCCGCTCGGTCCCCCTCGCCCCGCGCCAGCTGTGGCTGGGAAAGCTCAGGCTTCTCCCTCTGCCGTCCTTTCATCTGTTCTCTCCCAGCTCCTGGCCAAACCCAGGTCTGGCCTCCCAGCACCAGTCCAGGTTGGCACGGGGTACAGATTGACGAGAGCACTCATAGGAACCCAGGGACCCCCGTGGCACCTGGGCTGTTCTTCCGGGAGTGGAGCTGGCTGCTGACTTGGGGGCTCTCTCGCTTCAGTCTCGAGTGAAGGCGCTTGGCAGGGAGAACATCTCGATGTTCCTGAGGGGATGGAATCAGGAAGTTGTGGGAGCTGAATCCTCAGCCTCGCCGCTCCCTCACTTGCTTCTGCCCCCTCTTGGCACCCATCTGGTAGAAAGAGGCTTGAACTTTTTCTGGACACAGCCCTGTGTCCACCCACCATCTCCATAGGACACATTGAACAGCAAGGTTCACCCTCCCGGCTTCCTCCTCGGGGCCTCCTGGCCGGGAGCCCAGAGGCAGCCTGCGCCGGGGCAGGGTGTGGTGGCCTCAAGGTGGGGGCAGGGAGCCCAGGCCCTTGGCTGCGGGAGGCAGCCGGCCCAGCTCCACTCAGCTTTTATGAACTCCAGAGAGAAGCCAAGTTTCCTCAGCCCCCTAATGAAACCGAGAGCAAGAGCAAGCTGATTGGAAACAGACGGGAGGGAGAGGGCTGGCTGGGGAGGAGCTGGGGGCCTGCACCAGGGTGCGAGTTGTGTATGTGAGCTCGCGTGTGCGGATGTGATGGGCCCGAGCACTCAAGAATGTGGCCTAGGCAGCAGTGACCAGGTGCACAGCCAGTCACGTGCAGGAGACGCACGGCTCACCCGTGCACGTTGCGGGTTCGTCCTGCACAGGTGCCAGTCGTCTGCCTCCTCTCCTCCCTCACCCAGGCTCCCGCCATCCATGCCCTGGCCCTCCCCTTGGGTGCAAAATGTAAGGGGGCACCCAAGATCTCAGTTGTCACGATAAATGGTGTTTTAATGCATTATTTTTAAAAACGAAAACTTTGGCAGAAAGAAACGCTTGAGCCGATATCAGCATTTTAAACAAAAGAATAGGCCGACGCTGTGCGTGCGTGACCCTGCCTCGCTTGTCTCACTTTAAACCCCAGCCCTGGTTCCAGTCAAACTTTATTTACAAAGACAAGCAGCCGGTTGGTGCGCAGGCCCTCGTTTGCCAATTGGATTTTTAAAAATATTGCATTAAAATGTTATTTACCTTGATTACTAAGTTTGTTTGTTTGTTTGTTTTGCTCTATCTCAACTTCTGCTGCAGAGCCCAGACCCTCACTCTCCTCGCCCTGGTCCTGGCCCTGAGCCTGCCCATTCTCCCTTCTCCTCTGAATCCTCAGTGCCCTGACCGGCAGTTCCCTCATCTTCTGTCCACTGATGTCCTTTCTTCCTGCCCACGTGCATGCAGGGAGCCCTCGGGCCACGGCGTCAGCGTTGCACTTCCCCTCTACATCCATCATCCAGCAGTCGAGCCCGTACTTCACGCACCCGACCATCCGCTACCACCACCACCACGGGCAGGACTCGCTGAAGGAGTTTGTGCAGTTTGTGTGCTCAGATGGCTCAGGCCAGGCCACCGGCCAGGTGAGTCCAGAGGCCCAGGAGCCCTCCCACAGCTCATCTCTGTGTCTGTCCGTCTGTGTCAGGATCACAGGGAGAGGGCCTGAGAGCCGGGAGCCCACCTGGGACTGGAGCCGCAGAGAGCCAGCAGTGCGAACACTGTAGTTTTCCGGTCTGGGGTAGGGGGCTGTGTATTGTGCCGGGGCCTTTCCGTCATGGTCCAGGGTGTTGGGGGCAGCCGCTGGGCCCAGCTGGCTCGGGCTCCTCGCCCAGTCTTCAGTCTCCATTCCCCCAGGAGTGCACCCGTGAGCTGTTTCAGGTCCAGGCCAGGCCCCTTAGCTCCTAACACCCGTCTTAAACCTCAGGGCTGCGGGGATTTGGGAAGTTCTAGGCAAGGCTTCCCAACCGGGGCCCGATTGCCATTTGGGGCTGTTCATTCTCTGTGGTGTGAGGCTGCCCTGGGCGTTGTGGGCTGCTGAGCAACAGCCCTGGCCCCCACCCACCGGAAGCCAGCAGCGCCACCCCCTCCCCAGCCATGATGATCAGGAATATCTCCAGACTTCAGTGAGCCCTGGGGGCATCACTCCCAACCCCCGTGGGAGGCCTTGGTCCATAGGGACTGTCATAAAGACTCCTGTTGGCAGGAGTCTTAAGGGGTTTCCAGGTTTCTTGTGGTTTTATAATGCAGCCCTGCTCCTTAACCTGGGAGAGACTGGTTTTCCGTGGAGCTCTGGGGGGTTGGGGGTGGGGAATGCCCTTCTTTGTCAATGAGCCCTAAAACCTGGGTCACTGACAAGCAGAAACGCAGGGTGGCTTAGCAAAGGAATTATCCCAGGCATTGGTGGGCCAGAGACAACCCTTCGGTGGGAAAGTGGTCCTCGCTTAGCCCCTGGGGGACCACTCTGGGTTAGGAACAGTGGTCTCTAGACCTTCGGAAAAGTTCTGGAGCCCCAGCAGCATGCTGCATTACGAGAAGGTCCAGCTCCTGTCCCCCAGTCCACCCAGAGGTTAGGTGGGGAGGCTGCTCAAAGGGCCACGGTGGGAGAAGCAAATCAGAAACCCGTGCCAGACCACACCCAGGGAAAGCGATGGGCAGCCTTCAGGTGCCCCAAGCCGTGTGGGTGTTTGCCAAGCGGTGGTGTGTTATTGGCGGGAGGGGGGCTTCCTCACTCCCTCTTCCCTCCCTCCTGCTCTCCCTCGTGCTTTCCAGCTCCTTCCCTTCTATGCCCTTCAAGGGCTTCTTTGCTGATTCTGCAGCTCCTTCGCACACTCAGAGCCTTGTCCCCCTCTCTGGACAAGCTCTGTTCGCTTTTAGGGGGCTTCAGGGAAAAGTGGACGTGACCCCTGACGGCTACTGCACTTTCTCCAGAGATGCCAGCAGAGTCTATGGGAAGTGCCGGCCCATGTCCCAGGCCCCTTGGGACTTCTGCAGTGTGGATCAGAGAGGCCTGGAACCCTTCCTTGCCTGCCTTCTCACCTCCCGAGGCATCTGGGGTTTGGAATCAGTGAGACCAACCTGGGGGACCAGTTTAATCCAGAGAGCCAGTCAATCCCCTGGGCATCCTGATGGCTGGGTCCTGACATTCTCCCTTGACTTGACTGTTCAAGATTAGGGTCTCACTTGGCCTAGAAGGTTCTCTCCTCCAGACAGGTACTTACTCTAAATAGACCGTGGACAAAATGCTGCAGACGAGGCAGGGGGGTGGGCCACAGCTACCCTGGTTAAACAAGGAGGCTAGCTCCGCTGGGCAGCAGCATTTCTGGGTTTCTTCTTGTGACCTGTTGTGCCCAAGAGAGGAGGGGGTGTCTGCGGTGACTCTGCTCCAGCAGTCCCGGCTTCCGCGAGGAGCCTGGGTGGCAGTCTGCTTTATAGGCCCAGCTCCCGAGGGTCAGCCAGAGACAGCATCAGACTGTGGAGGGGGAGGGAGCCACGGGCCCCCGGCTCTGCAGCTGACTTGGTGGCGGGGGGCAGGGTGGTGGCTCACACCTGGCTGCCCTGGCTCCGTGGCCACCTTCAGAGCAGTAGTTAGCATGCAGAGTCACCCGGAGGCCTTGCCAACACACAGGTGGCTGGGCCTCACCTGATCCTGATTCAGTAGGCCTGGGGTGGGCATGAGAATCCGTGTTTCTCCCCAAGTTCCCGGATGCTGCTGTAGCTTCTGGTCAGGGGACCACTCTGAGAACCACCAGCCCAGAGCCTAGAGGAGTAAGCTCCTGACTTCTGTGAGAGTTTGACGTTACAGGCCCTCTTAACAGAAAAATACGTACATACAAAAGTTCTGCAGGTGATTTGCAGGAGGGTTCCCATGTGCCCCCTATGGCTTATCTTTGGACCCCAGTGCAAGGCCCTAATTAAGAAGAGCCATATCAGTAAAGGCCAAAGCCAAATGGAAACACCGCTCAGAGGAGATGCGAAGAACAGAAGGAGGATGCCTCATGAGCTGTGTTTCTGGCAGAGAGAAGAGACCACCGAACGAATGCAATGGAAAGGTCGCAGGGCTCAACGGGTGGCGGGAGGCCTGGTTCCAGCTCAGCCTGCAGCACCAATGCTGGAGCAGCCGGGCCGGGCCCTCACCTTTGTCTGTCACTACCATGAATTTCCGGCTCTTAACTCACGAGGTTTGAAGGTGCTGCAAAGTCACAACACCCTGAGATTTTGAAGGCCTCAACTTCTAACCCAACCAGAGCAGAGACCCCCTAGCCTGGTTGGAAGTTGCTTCTAAAAACCAAGTGTTGTAAAACAGCGGGTTTTGATGTCCAGCCAGATCAAGCTGGGATTAGCATTATCGGGTGGGATTAGTGATTTAGATCCTCCTGGGTGCAGACTGGCTCTGCAGACTAGAAGGAGGTAGAGGCCACCCTGGGAGCCAGGGCTGCCTGGAAAGCCCCCACATCTCAGCTTCCTGGGGACCCAGGCTCAGGATGGCCTGGAGAAGAGGAGTGAGGCTGTGGTCTGTGGAGTTTCCTGCCCTGATGGGAAAACGAGATAGGAACCAGTTAGGCCGTGCAAAGGAGGGGAAGGACGGGAAGCAGTTGCTGCTCGTATCTCAGCATCAACCCTGCAGAGCTGGAAACCCCTGTGTCCCACGCCTGAACTGAAGGGACTGTTCCTGAAATGACACTTGGCATGAAGGGTCTCCAGCCCAGGACACAGATGGGACCAGCAGCCGCTGCTTGCTTTTGTCAGGGGCCCCTGGGTGGGCAAGAAGAATCAAGTCCAGAAAACCATTTGGAGGGACAATGTCAGATGTATGCTGGTCATTAGAGGTGAAGGATGATGAGCAGGATGGCCAGAGTTCAGAAGGGTGTGGTCTGCATGAGTCAGCCGTGGGTCTCTGTGGTCTTAAAGGATGGACTAGCTGATTCAGCTCAGTGGGACTCGAGCGCTGCAGGCTTGAGCCACACAGAGGTGACCTCGCACAGCTTGCTGGGGAGCCTGGGTGGCAGTGTGCTTTACAGGCTCCAGTGGAGGTCAAGAGCATCCCGGAAGAACAGGGCAGAGAGAGATGGATGGTGGTTCAGGGAGTTAGGCTGTTCCCCCACGTTGCGGACAGTGTCTTGTGAGCAGGCCTTGGAGGGTGTGGGAAAAGGCGTTCTAGGCAGAGGGTTCCGCAGTGAGCACGTGTGCAGCCCAGCCGCTCAGGCTGCGTAGGCTGTGTCCGGGAGCCCCAGTCAGTTTGCCGTGGGCAGTACTTGGGGGGAGGGGGTAAAAGGGCATGAGTCTTGGGAGACCCCACCCGGTCTCCCCCATGGGGGGCTTGAATGCCTAAGTGGGGAGATCCTATTTTATATCAGATGCGGCCAGAGCTATGGAAGCTTTCAGGGGATGGGAGAAGTCTGAGTGCCTTTGGATTTGGAGAAGAGGGTTGGTGAGCCTGGTGGAGAAAATCCATAGGGCCCCTGGAGTCAGACAAGCATCTCTGTGAACTTTAGGCCTCGCCAGTTAGCCCCCGGCGACTTTGGCTAAACCACTTAGCTGCACAGAGCTGGTTTCCTCAGTTGTGAAAAGGGGAGCATAGAGCTTCCCTCGCAGCAGGGTTTCCCGCTGGTGGCACTGATAACGTTTGGACAGATGAGCCTTTGTCCTGGGAGCCATTCTGGCCATTGTAGGGTGTTGAGCAGCGTCCCCTGCCTTCACCACTAGCTGCCAGTCACATCCCTCCAGAAGTCGAGCTAACCCAAATGTTTCCAGACACGGCAGTGCCCCTGAGGAGCAGAATGGCCCCCAAGTGAGAATTGCTGCCTTATACGTTCGTTGTCGGATTGGACACAACGTGAGTAAAGTGCCTGGTACGGAGCTGGGCGCCAAGGGCGCTGAGCTGAGGGGCACAGTGTCAGCGTAAGGGAAACCCCTGGCGAGTCTCATCATCATAGTCCAGGTAGAACCGGTGATGACAGAAAGAGGGGCCACCTGGAGACATTGGTGGGGGTGGGCTCCACAGAGGTTGCCTACCAGGAGGAGGAGGAGCTCAGGAACCTCCCAACTTTGAGAACCTGGCTGGCTGGGAGGACAGAGCTTTGCCCCGGGAGAGAGGGGCCAGTTTAGGACACAGAGCTCTGGCCCGCCCCCCTGAGCTCAGGCTGCTGGTGGTCCTCAGAGACACTGCCCAGAGCAAGGGGAGGTACAGGCTCAGAACTCCAGGGAGGTCTCTCCAGGGAAATTGGGCCTGCGTGAGGCCAGGACCTTTGCCTCTCCTGTGGTGCCTATGTCCCCGGAAGCCAGAAGGCTGATGCACGCAAGGCCATGCACAGGAGTTTGAGGCACAGGAGGGCATAAAGGACAAGAAGTAGATCTGGTGACCCAGCATCTGGGCTTCTGAGGGCATTGTACAAGGAAGTCCGCTCGAAGAACCGCGTGGGAACTGGAGTGGCAGCAAATGGATTTTCCTCCCAGGCTCTTCTATAGCGAATAGACCAGCACTCCACTGTCCTCGGGCTGCTGGAGCTGAGGGCAAGGCCCCCAGCGCCCAGCGCCCCTGCCCAGGCCACGATGTGGGGTGGAGGATGGCCATCCTCAGTTGGGTCAGCTGGCCCTACCCCAGGGGCCTGCAGAGGGAGGCACGTGTGTGTTTTGGGGGGACACGGGGCAGGGGGCAAGCTGATGCATCTTTCCTGCTGTAGGAGGTCTTCAGGAGTGTACCAGTTGTGGGTGCAGCTGCTCTGTGGCTAGATGGCATGTTTCGGTACCTAAAACACGTTCCCTAAGAAATAACAAACCACCCGTCGGATACTCCCCTTCTTCCCCACACACACACCAAAAAAAAAAAAAAAAAGAGAGAGAAACACCTGAGAGACCAAATTGAGGCCTCCCGCCCTCACCCACCCCGTGCCCCGGAAGAGAGGACCCTATTCTGCACCTTCCGCCGGGAGCGCCCGTTCTCAGGAGTGAGCTGGCGCGGCCGCGCAGGGGAGCGTGTGTCTGTGTGTGATGTGCCTTCATGCGTCACTCTATTTATGTTGTTCGCAGCCCAACGGTAGCGGCCAGGGCAAAGTCCCGGGGTCATTTTTGCTACCGCCGCCGCCTCCAGTGGCCAGACCTGTGCCCCTTCCTATGCCTGATTCCAAATCCACCAGCACTGCCCCAGACGGCGCCGCCTTGACTCCTCCATCACCTTGTAAGTGGACGATGAAACCGAAACCACAACGCCCAGTGTCCCGGCTCATCCAAACAGTCTCCACTGCAAAAAGAAAAGCCCCCCACGCCCTACCCATCACCAAATCCTCCCCAACCCAGAGCACCACGGAGCCTTCTGCCCGGATGAGAGCAAAGCCGAACCCCCCAAACACAGCCACCCGGGCCTCAGTCGCACCAGCCAGCACACCACTAGCCCCCCTGCCCGCCCGCTGCTCCCAGCCCGGGGCCCCTGGCCCAGGCCCCTGGGGGGCGGGAGGGGGAGCACAGTGGGGCGCAGGCCAGGGTGCTGGCCAGGGTGGGAAGGGACAGGGAGGCACAGCCATGTCATCTTCATGCCTGATTGCTGTTTTTTTTTCGTTTTTTGTTTTTTTTGATTTTTTTGTTGTTGTTGTTTTGTCGTGCCCCCCACACCAAGAAAATTAAATGTGACCACAAGGCGACGCCACCACCATCCCCTTTTTGCCTTGCCCCCTCCCCTTCATTCAGGCCTAAAGGTGCAGCAGGCCAGCCCCTGACCCCTCCCCTTCAGTCTCACATTTGGTTTCTCGTTGTTCCTCTTTTTTTTTTTTTTCCTCCCATCCCTCTCCCCTCCCTCAATTCCTTCCCCAGGTTGGATGTTCCAAGGACGAGGGAGGGCTCTGGGCCTTGGCTTACTTCATCTCTTTCTCTCTCTCTCTCTCTTTTTTTTTTTTTTAAACCAATGACAACTTTTGTCCAAGGGAAGAGAAAAATCTGAGTTGGGAGGCCCAAGGTAGACCCGACGTGAGGGACAGGAGAGGCGGAGGGTGGGTGGTGTGCCGTCTTCGGGCAGGGCATGGGTAGCGCTTCCGGTGCTCTGGGGGCTGGCAGGCCGCAGGCCAGGACTTCCGGGGCTGCGGCGGGAGGGGTGGCCCATCTCACCACTTTTCTCCGTCTCGCGCTCTCTGTCTCGCCTTCTCTCTCATGGTTTGAGTTCTTTTCCCCTCTCCATCCTTTCCATGCCATCTTCCCATCTACATCTGCCATAAGACATCAGTCAAGTCATGGTCATGGTCACTGGAGGTGGGCAGGGTGGCGGGGGGGGGAACCAGGCTACAGGGTGGCACTTCCGGACAGAAGCTGGTGAGCATGGGGTCCCTGGGGTGTATCTGGTACAGGGCAGGGGGTGGCGGGCTACCAGACAACCTGTGACCCTCCTTGTCCCCTCTGAGAGTGTGCTCCTCCCCCGAGGTGCAGGGCCCATTCTCTCCCCTAGAAGTTTGCCGAGTTCCTCCCAGGATGAGCTCAGGGGTGTTTGGCCCATTTGCCCTTCAGTTGCACCCCGTACTGAAGCTCTGGGGCTCTGCCAGGACCCCCCAGCCTCCTCCTCTTGTGCCTTGGCCTATCTCAGGCCCTGGGCACCACAGGACCATAGGACCTGGCTCACCCGTCAGAGGGAGAGAATGTCTGCTGGGCCTGAGATTTGCCATCCCTGGGCCCTAACCAACAGCCAACCTACACCCCTCTCCGACCCCATCCCTTCCGGCCCTGCCCTCCCTTGGGCCCCTTCAAGTTCCCCAAACCACCGGCCCAGTCCTTAGCACTGTCCAGGGTGGTAAACAGGCAGCATCCAACTAGCTACCCTGGTTGGAGAGGCGGCCCGACAGAGACAGTCTTCCCCAAGTACAGTGCGGCCAGTCCCCCCAGAGCTCCCACCCTCCCGGCCTCCCTTCTCTCCAGACCTGAGAGGTCCCATGGGAAAGCAAGGGTACCGCCTCGGGGTGCTTTGGGAGGAGGACTATCCCCGGCCTGCCCGGTGTCTGGTTAGGGAGAAGTACTGGGTCTGTGGGACCTCAGCTGAAGCCTCCAGGACCCCTCCCTCACCCTGGCCAGGAAGGAGGATGCCTGGCTGAAGCAGACTGCGGGGGGTGGGGGACGTGCGTGCTCCCGGTGAGTGAGAGGGTGAAGGGGCCCCTCTGGACTGTCCTTCCCACTGCCAGCCTAAACCTGGGCAGCATGGTCTAACCCAGCGTCTCCCTCTCTCAGCAGCCCCGAAGGGCAGTGCCAAGGTGGGCCCTAAGGCCTCATGGGGGTTTTTCCTCTCTCTCTCCTGCTCCCCACAGCATTCGCAACGACAGGCGCCTCCTCTGCCAACCGGTTTGTCAGCATCGGACCCCGGGACGGCAACTTTCTGAACATCCCACAGCAGTCTCAGGTAGGAGTGAACAGGCACCTTGGGGTCAGGGAAGAGGCCAAGATTTGGGGGGTTAATCTGGGAGAAGGGGCTGGGGCAGGGCTGGAGGATCCAGGAGTTTGCACACCCAGCAGAACCTGCCTCCCCAGGCAGCCCCAGGCCCCCTGGTTAATCAGCTAATTGGATAATTAGCTCTGACAGCTTCTGCCCTGGGGAAGGTGGCCAAGGACCCAAGGCTGGGGGCGCTCTGGGCCGGGCCTGGTAGAAGCAAAGGTGGAAGCTGGAAGCCCAGTGAGGAGGACAGCGTCTGCCTTGTTGCCGCCCTCCTGCTCTGCTGGGAGCCCTGGTCCCCAGCCCTCCCCTCTCTCCTGGCTTTGGGTGGGCTGGGCAGAAGGTGGAGGAGGGACAGAGCCGGTCTGGTGGGCCACATGCCCAGAGACTCTGGCACCAAGGGCAGGGCAGATCCCATTCCCCCCAACCCCCCCGCCCGGAAACCCCGCTCCCAGCTCCCCGTGGATCCTGTTAGAAGAGCAACCAAGCTCCTGGAGCCCCCAGTCCTGCCCCAGGCTGCCCCCAGTCCTCACAAGGAAACACCCAACCAACCGCAGCCCTCTTCCTGGACACTGCTTTGCACAGGCATTTGTACACATGCACATGTGACACCCCTTTCCCATGCCTGTCCCCAAGAGGCTGGGAATAGCCCCCAGAGCCCAGGGCCCTTGGGACGCAGGGAGCACCCTCCTCGGGAGCAGGGCGGAGGCAGCTTTTACAGCATGGAACTTCTTTTTACAAAAACACGGCCCTGTGAGCCCAGGGCCTTGGTGGCTTCAGCCCTGGGGAAATCCACCTTGGCCCAGAGCCCTGGGCCACCTCTTTCAGCTCCTGCTCCTTCTCTGCCCTGAGGCCTGAGTCCAGAGAAAGTTGGTGGATAGAAGTTTTGTATGTGTGGCTTGAGGTTTTGTTTTTTCCCTTTTCCTTTCCCTCCCTCAAAAAAAAAAAAAAAGCCAAAAACTTTGTCAAACTGCAAACTTCAGAGCTCCCTGGTGGCAAGGAGGGGAGGGGAGGGAAACTTCAGCCCCCTCCAGCTTCCCACCCCCTTTCCCCAGAGTCACGTCTGACCCGTCTGGTTTCCAAGAGCAACCAGACATGATGTAACACCCAGATGAACTTGAACTTGGGGGTGTTGAGAAGAAAAACAATGGCTCTGAGCAGGGGCTGGAGCCAGCCCCCTCCTCTCTGTGCCAGGGAGCCCGGGAGAGCCCTGCTGGCAGAGGGCGGGAGGGGGTGCCAGAGGAAGGGACCTCTGGCGGGCCTCCCCTCCCAACTCTGGGCTGGCACCGGGCTGCAGGGCTCCATCGCTCCCGCCCGCTCCCGCCCTCCCTCCTGCCGCTAGCCGGCTGCCTGCAGCTCTGTCTCCCTGCTTGCTCTCCGTGCTCTCTTGCTCTCGGGGACCACAGCCACGAGCCCTCCCCATTTCTGCCTCCATGTGCTTTCCCTTCTGCACTTTCTCTGCTCACTTTGCTTGGACGTTGGGGCCAAGTCAGAGTTTGAGGCAAGTTTGGGAAACAGTTTTCCTTCTCGTTGTTCCTGAAAGGGGCCTGGGCCTTGGCCGGGAGCAGGCAGGTGTGTACAGCGGTGGGGGGGGGCGGGGGCGGGGCGGGGAGCAGAGCCGGACAAGCCTAGCCAGGAGCCCTTGGGCCTGGGGGCAGGCAGGCTGCAGCGGGTGGGCGCCAGGGGTACAGTGGGGGTCGGTTTCCACAGTAACCAGTGACTTTAGCTGATCTCTGGAGCACCAGATGGAGAGAGAACAATAGAATGGAAGGAAGAAAAGAGAATTTTTGCAATTTTGTCATTCCCTGGGCAGCGCTTTTTACTTAGTTTTAATCAATTTTGGACCTGGCTCAGGAAGCGGGGAGGGGTGAACAGAAAAGCCACTCCATGCTTGGCAGCAGATCCCTGTTCCTGGGACCGGCAGGGAGGTGCTGGGGACCCTGTAGGAGCTGCCTTTGTCCCTAACTCCAGGCCTGGAATTGGAGTCGTCTTCCTCTGAGGAAGTCCCCCGAGTCTGAGCACTGGTGGTCGTCCCGCTGCGGTGCGGCTCAGGAGACCCTAAAGGGGCCAGCCTAGGGCTCTGGCGTGGTCTGCCAAGGACAGAGGGACCAAGCAGGACTTCCGTGTCCTGGTTGTCCCCAGAACCCCTTTCCCTTCACAAGGAGGGGGAGGGGCCGTCTCTCAGCTAGGACAGTGGTGTAGGGTTCCAGGGTAGCCTCTCCTTGGGAAGGGGGTCCCAGAGAGCACTGATGCAGCAGTGGCGGCAGGGGGTGGGCAGAGGGCAGCTGGGTGTGGGGGTGACAGCTTACCCAGGCAGCTCTCTTCCTCCAAGGGCCAGGACAGGAAGCCCAGGAGCTGGCCGCTCCCCCGCCCCCCTACCCTGCCCACACTGGGGACGCCTCAGGCCTGGCGTCCCCCATGCCTTGCCAGCCCCCTGCCCTCCCACGAGCCTCTCATTTGGCCTTTAGTCAGCTGACAGGGCCGGACTCGGGGCAGGTCCCCTCTGTGCATGTTGTCCAGCACACGGCAGGAAGTTTAGCATCTCTGCCCGCCCAGTAAATGCCAGTAGCACCCCAGTCACTGTGACAGCCTCAGCCCCCACATTTCCAAATGTCGTCCAGCTGCGCCATCCAGTAAGGTAGCCACTGGCCACATGCGGCTGTTTACATTTAAATGAAATAACTAGAGAAAAAGTCCTTCCGTTACACTAGTCACATTTCAAGTGCTTAGAAGGCATGTGCGACTAGCAATAGCACAAATAGAGAACGTTTCCATCATCACAGAAAGTTCTAGGTGCTCTCTGAGGCCTCTTCTAACTGTAAAACGTGATGTCTCCATCTCACAGGGGGCAACAGCGTGCATTCGCACACCAGAGCCCGAGGGGCAGGCCCAGCCTGCAGGCATAATCTGTGTGACCAAAACAAGCGTTTTAAATAGTGCTGGAAATTTTCACACGAAATTCTGTCTGCATTTTTGGCTGCTTTTGAAAAGCTGGCTGGTGTAGCCGCCCCAGGACCCTACTGTGCCGTGTTAGCTGTGGCCGCAGGCAGGATGAGCACACCACTTGTAGCAGCTGGGAGTGTCAACTCTCAACTGCCCCCAGCACTTGAGCCTCGGCACAGCCATGGGCTGTGTGGCCTTGGGCAGGTCAGCCGCCTCTCTCTACCTGGCTTCTGTGCAGGGTAGGAGCAAGGGTAGAATGAGCTGGTCCTGTTCTGTGCTCCGTGGTTAGCTCCGCTTGGCTCCTGAAGGTCCGAGTCGGTGACCCAGAGCCTGGGAGAGGCCCTGTGCCTTTTCAGGGACCCCCATTTTGCCCCAAGGGCACCACCAGGCATACCTAGGCACTGTGGACCATGGAAGAGAACACCCTACACCTGACCCTGTGGCCACAAGGTGGGGCCAGAGCCCTAGGTGAAGGACATTGCCAGACAGCCCATGATGGGGAGTGAGGAAGGGGTGTCCACCCTGGGCCTGTTTTGTGCTCCTGGCTATCAAGGCCTGTTTGTGGGAAGGTGGCGCCCCCTGCTGTCACCCTGAGGGAAGCGACACCTGCCCTAGGGAGCCTGAGGTCCTTCCCCAGCTCTATTGCTTTAAGGCAGCGGATTTTCCACCTTTTTCAACTCGTAGCACGCATAAACTAATTACTAAAATTCTGCAGCACACCAAAAAATATACTATTTTTTGCCAGTCTGACAAAAAGTAGGTGTAATTTTGATTCATTCACCCTTGATGGCTGTTGTTGAGTTGGCTATTGTAATTTTTTTTAATTTAATAATCTAAGGGAAAAGAGGTCATTGCCCCTAACTAGATAACTATTGCATGTTTTAAAACTTCTTGCAGGACACAGGTTGAAAATCAGTGCCTTAAGGGTAGAGAATGGGGGTGGGGGTTCGGGTGTGTGTCTACTGGCTCCTCCCCCAGCACTAGCACTGCTAGGGACTGAAGCCATGTGGTGTCCCCATCTTGCCAGCCTTTCAGCCTGTGGGACCTTGGCTGGGGTGTACAGACGGGAATTTTTGCTTTTAGTCCAAAGAGACAGAAAGAAAACTCAGCAAGAAGCCGGGCCACCCCCATCCCACTCCCCAAACCCCTCTGGGGACAAAAGCTCCAGCCTGGCATCCTCCCCACCCTCCAGGACCCACACAAAAACCTAAACAATTGGAAACATGGCCAGATCCCAGGTCTGTGCTTGTGCCAGCGCCAGCCACGGGGGTCCTACCCGCTGGGCAAGCTGCCCACGGGAAGGCCAGCTGGACGCTAGCACTGGGGGGCAGGGTCTCTTGGGGGACAGGATCCCCATAGGAGGGACTAACAGAATGGAGATGTACCTCTGGGTGGAGTGTTGGTGTCCTGGGCTCTGCTGGAGCTGGACCCTCCAGGGCCCCTGGGTACCACCTGCAGTCACAGGGCCAGGTGGGAGTGAGAAGGGACCCGACCCTGCTGTTCTCAATATCGACTCTTTTTTGTCCTGCTTCAGTCCTGGTTCCTCTGATAAGATCGACAAAAGAAATGACAAAATGAAAAGAAGAGGTTCCTCAAACGGGGGGAGAAGAAATTTTGAGACGTGGAAAAAAATCCCCCAGCCCAGCCCCACCGAAAAGCAAAAATTAGACGTCGTCAGCCACTCAGCCCTTCTCTCCTCCAGCCCAGGGACCCCTGCAGGCCCCCCGAAGCAGCCCAGTTCTCTGAGAGCCCTCGGAAGAGGTCTCGGTAGAGCTGTGCACCAGCAGCCAAGCAGAAAGAAACATGCAAAACGGACTCTGCGAAGCAGAGGACAGAAAGAAAGAAAGGATGCAGCAGAACTTCCTTCCTCCCCCACCCCGTCCTGGCCTTCTGGGGAAAGGAACGAAATCCCCAAACAAAGCAACCAGCACCGTTCTGAAGGGGCATGTCCCCCATCCTTGCCCTTCCTGGGAGAATCCCACCCGCGGCTGGGGCCAGAGCTTCGCTAGGGAGATCAGAGGACTAGCTTGTGAAGATGAAGGGTGCAGATCCAGAGGGCACTCCCCTCCAGACCCCACCCCTGCCCTCTTTCACTGCCTTGCCTCTGGCTTCTTCCACCAACTGCTCTGGACCGGGTGAGGCAGGGTGGCCTCCGAGTCCTCCCTGCCCCACCCTTGGGCTAGAAGCCCCACCCCCTGTGGGCAGGGGGCATCCCCTGGAGCTAGTTTCATGCTCCTGGAATGGAGGGTGTTCTGCCGCTCCACCCTGAGCCGCAGGGGTAGTTCCCCGGGACCCCAGACCCCTCTGTACAGTCCATACAGGAAAAAGTCAGAATGCTCTCAAAGGTCCGGTCCCAGCATGGGACAGGCCCCTCATCCCTCCCTCCACAGGCAGGCCGGGAAGGTCGCCCTCCTGTCATGGTCCGAGTGAGGGGAGACGGGCCCCAGGTCGCCCCCACACCCCAGCCCGCATGCAGGTGCCCTTGTGCCACCCCATCGGTCCCTGCCCCTGCCCCTCACGCAGACAGCCCTGCTGTGTTCGGGCCGGAGAGTGGAGGAGGAAGGGACCTGGAGCCGAGTGAGGAGGAAGGGCAGCCGCCGCTTGCCCTCGGCTAGAGCCGCCACCTGCGCTAGGTAGGCGTCCTGCTGGCCCACTTTCAGTTCCTTTGGAGGGTGTTGGGTGTCGTCCTTTTTCAAGCGTGTTTTGGAGCTTTCTCTGTCCACCCCCCCACCCCAACTTTCCTCACCACACCACCCCCCGTGGCCACTTCTCTCTGGATTTCAGCTGTAATGTCTTTACTCTTTATTTCGGGGTGGGGCATTAATTGTTCGGGTCTTCTGCTGTTGCAGTTGGGAACTCCTCCTCCAGTTGAGCAACTTGGGAACAATTTGGTAACACACCACAGGAAGTAGCTCCCCCCTTCACCGAAGCCCCCTCCTCCCCCAAGGGAAGGTTGGGGGCCTGTCCAGAGGGTCTTCAGAAGCCCCCCTGGGAGGGAGGGGAGCAGGAGCACGCCCAGCCCAGATCCAGGGTGTGACTTGGCCCCTCTGGCTTGTCTTTCTGTGCCTTACTCCCTCCTCCCTGCATCTACCCTCCTTGGACCCCTTCTAAGTCCTTGTGCCTCTCTCTCTCTCTCTCTTTCTCTCTCTCTCTCTTTCTCTCTCTCTCTCTTTCTCTCTCTCTTTCTCTCTCTTAACTGTATGAAAACACAAAGCACAGGTCAGGATCCTCCGAAAGTCAATCAACCCGACATTGCACCGCAGGGGTGGGTTATGGGTTTTATTTATTGTGAATCTAGTGTGTGAGGCTGCCGCGGAGCAGGCCAAGGAAAGGAAGGAGGGGAGGGGAAGCGGGCCCTCACCTGGGGCCGAGGGGGCCAGTGGGTGGCGCCTCCTCCCCAGCTGGAAGCCACAAGGCAGCTGGCCCTTGGGGTAGCTTTTGTTGGAAGTTGAACGAAGGCCCTACCCCATCCGCTTGCAGCCCTGGGGAGGACGGAGACTGAGAAATTGGGGACAGGGGATCCCGCGGGAGCCTGGGGGGGCATGGGGAGTAGGGCGGGGGTGGGGGGCCGGGTGGGCCGGGCGTGACGCGCGGTCAAAGTGCAATGATTTTTCAGTTTGGTTGGCTAAACAGGGTCAGAGCTGAGAGGGGAGCGGAAGGGACCCCCTGCCCGGCCGCACGTGCCCCTTCCCTCGAAGACAATCGGGGCCGCGGGCGCGGCAGGAGCCGGGGTCTGGGGGCGCCCGCCCCGGCGAGGTCGGAAGCTGCAGGCCAGCTGGGCCGGGACAGAGCGCGCCCGGCGGGGCTGCCGGGGCAGGCAGGGGTTGGGGGCCGCTCCGTTCCCAAGTGTCGCTGTGAGGGTCAGGCGAGAGGCGACAAGGGCCACAGGAGATGTGGGGATGTGTTAGAAGAGAAAAAAAAAACAAAAAACAAAAAAATATATATGGGGGAAATGAACTTTTTTTTTTCATTGAACCAAGTGCAATGCATCAGAGAGTTTTCCTATCTTTGTATGTTAAGAGATTGTTAAGAAAAATTCTATTTTTGTTGTAATGTCCTCGCGGCTCTGGGGACGCTAAAAGAACCGGGCCTGCCCCGCCCTTCGCGGGGATAACGAAAGCTGAGTGTTTTTTTCCTTTTTTTTTTTTTTTGTTCGTTTTCAGTTTTTTTTTTTAAGTCGTTTTCCTGCGTTGACAAGGATGATCTGGGGTTTTTATTTGTTTCGTCGTTCGTTCTCAGTTTCGGTGGGAGGGCTGAAGGAAATGTTCACATTTTAGAGTTAAAAAAAATACCTGAACATTAAAAAAAAAAAATCAACACAAGATCTAAAAGGAAAAGGACGAGAGAAAATTATTTTTAAGATAATTCAACATAAAAACCCTGGTGCTTCTTACATTATAAAGTACGTTTTTAAAAACCCACAAACTATTATACATAAGTTTATGATCAATTAAATATCCTGCACTTGTTAGGAACACGCATATCCCTTCCTTGTTGAGTTTAACGGAACGGGACAGCGGCGTGCGCCCAGCGGCGGGGCTGCTCTGGCCGCGGGTCTCCCCGGGCGTCCCCTCCCCGGGGCCGGCGCCCCCTCCTCGCCCCATCCTCATCTAGGCACTGGGGCGCGGCGGGGGTCCCCAGCCCCTCCCCCGCAGAGGTCAATGCCAACGAACAAACGTCCCTTCCCTCCCTCCCTCCCTCTCCGCCCTGAGCGCCCTTCTTTGAGCCAGACGCCAACTTGACCCTCACCAGCATTATCAGGAGCGCGCTCAGCAAGTTGGTAGTTTCCTCCCGCCCTGCCCCGGCGCCCCCGACTCAACATCATTCCTCCTACCCCACCCCTACCCCAGTCACCCTCCGGGGAGCACGGGAAAGGCTCGACGCTCCAGGACCGGACCAGCCAAGCTGACAGGTCGATTCGCCCAGGCCTGCGCACGCACGCACGCACACGGCCCGCACACAGCCCACCCCACCCCTCAACCAGCCCTGTCGACTGCCTTACACACCCGCCCCCCGCGCTGGCCGGCCGACCTAGTGCCTTGTTCTCACCCCCGTGCTGGCGGAGCGGACGCCGCGCTTTGGGTCCCAGAGGGGCCGGGTGGCTCAGACGACCCACCACTTCCCCACCCCGACCGTGCTGAACGGACCCCCCACCTACCCACACACACACGCGAGAGAAAATTAAGGAGCAATAAAGTCACGAGAACTTTCGTCCCCCAATCGAGAGCCCGAGGGGCACCCCAGCCCCGCCTCTGCTCCCCCCACCCACCTACCCTCGGGGCGCCCCCCTTCCCCCCCTCCCCAAGCCAGCCTGGGCCAGCCCCACTTCGGACCCTCCCGGGAGATCCGTGCGCCCGACCAGCACCAGCATCGCGGACTGCAAAGGCCGCCCGTCCCGTCAAACAAGTTTCTTCTTAGGCTAAGAAACGCAGTATATACGAGTATCTCTATATATAGTACTAATGGATTTGGTGTGCTTCCCTTTAGCGTCCCCTGTCCTCCCCTCCTCCTCCTTCAGCCTGGTCTCCCCCTCTCTCCGCCCTCCACCCCCGTCTCTGCACTGAGATACATAAGAAACAAGGGTAGTTTACTGTCTGTTTTGTTTTCTGGGTTTTCAGTGTCCTAGCGGAATGCAAGTAGGCAGCCAGCCCGTCTGTCCCCTCTCCGCCCCGCCCCGCCCCACCCCCGTCACTGCGCTTCTGTTATACCATCTTTGCCTGACTCTCTCCGGCTTCTCCATTGAATGGCTAATGTGTATGTGAAATAAAGAAATAAAGAAAAACAAAAGCAAGAGCGACTGAGCCTTCGCTAACGCGATTGTGAGGGGCCCTGTTGGGCTGGGGGTGGGGTGCCCTGCGTGGACTCTGCGCACCAGGCTCGCTGCCGACGCCGTCGAGGCGCTTGTATCCCTGAGTTTCCGGGAGGGGGCGCCGGCGAGAAGAGGAAAGCTCCCCGGCCCCTCCCCATCTCTCGGTGAGCCCCTAGTCCGCAAAAAAGAGGCACCACTTGGGTCCGATGACCGCTCTGCCATGTTGGTCCCTGGATCTCGCCTCTGGGAGGAGGATGCGGGCAAGGCCACTTCCAGCGGGCGGTGGGTGACAAAAGGGTCTGCAGTCCCCCTGGGGGTGATGATCGCCATTGCAGACCCCTGACCCTTTTCCCTGTAGGGTACGTCCTCACTGGTCCCTCTGCGGGGGACTTCGCCCCAGAGTAAACGCAGTGCGTGGTGCGCCCCTTCCTCGACAGTCCAGGGCTGAGTTCCCAGAGCACTTAGGCTCAGAGGCTGTGCCTCGAGGTCACCGCACCTCTGGGCTCACGGCCGCTTGTTCCGTCTTGATGGGGCGGGCCGCCCCACCGGGGCTGTCGTTGGAGCTGGCCGGGGGTGCGGGCTGCAGGCGCGCCACCGCCTCGGCCCGGCGACAAGGCCCACGGCGAGCGCCGTGGTCCAGGCCTCGGTGCGCCAGCCGTTTGCGGGGCCCGGGCGGGGCGGGGCCTGCTGCCAGAGCAGCCGCCTGGTCTCGCAGCAGCCGCACCAGGAAGCCGATGTACTTCATAGCCAGGCGGAGCACCTCATTCTTGCTCAGCTTCCGGTCGGGTGGGTGCGTGGGCAGCAGCTTTCTGAGCTCAGCGAAGGCGCCGTTCACGTTCTGCTGCCGCCAGCGTTCTCGGCTGTTGGTGAACACGCGCCGCGCCACCTTCTGGGGCTGTTGCCCTGCAGACAGGAGGAGAGGGGTTGGCACCGAGGGGCGCCCCCTCCTCCCCTCCCTTCAGGCACCCAGCACCGTGATGGGGACTTCCACACAGGTGGGGAGCTGAGGCTTTCTCCACCAAAGGGCTCCACGTGTAGAATCCATGTGTGGCTCCCCTGCTAATTAGCAACCCTGCCCATCCCCCACCCTCAGCCATCCAGAACCCAGACAAGGACAGGCCAGGCTGCAGATAACTGGGGCCTCTGTGCCCTGTGCCTCTGGCTGTCTGCACCTTTATGCCAGTGGCTGGCATTTCCCAGGGAAACGTTACCTTGGGCTGCCAGTCTGGGGAGCTGTCCCCATAGTCCTCATTCTGAGTGTGCCCCTGTGTGTGGCCAGAGGTGCCTGTGGGTCTGAGAGGTACTCTCACTGTGCTAGTCGTCCTGTCCTTGTCTCAGGTGGCTCTGTGACTTGTGGTCTATCTAAATCGCTGTGGTTGTGTGATTGTTGCCATGTGGCTGTGTATGTATGGCTGCGGTTGTGTGGCTGACTCTTGTGTGGCCATGGTCCTAAGTGGCTGTGGTTGTGTGGCTGTCTCCTGTGTGGCTGTGGTCCCGCGCCTGCCGCTTGCATGGTGGTTGTCACGTGGCTGCTTCCTGGTGGCTGTGCACGTGAGTGGTGCTATCATTTTGTGGCCCGTGTGCCATGCTGTGTTTGCCAGGACTCCGTGGCTCGTTGTGGGACTGGCTGTTGGGACTGTGGTTTTTGCAACGATTGTAACGTGAATGCCGAACCCCGCGTGGACTGTCCTGTGTGTGTCTGTGTGCACTGGCAGCACCTCTCCCTGTGAAAAGGTAGGGGACAGGTGTGGACCCCACGCAGACACAAACCCATACTTACCCTCAGCCAGCTCCAGCTCACAGTGGCTTGGTCTCCGCTTCAGCCGGCTGCTAGGGAAGATGCTAAAAGGTCCTGCCGGCCCAATGTAGAGGCTGTAAGGGTTCATGGGTCACTAATGCCCTGTGGGCAATGACCCTGGCCCCAGACTGCCCCCAGGCCCAGCCCCCCACTGACCTGTTGAGGAAGGGGTGAGGATGGTAATGCAGGGCCAGATGGGTTGGGGCACTTCCCAGGGCGGAGAATTGCAACAGCGGAGGCCGCAGGGCACTCAGCTCTGTAGTGGCCATGGCTGCCCCTGGGGGCCTAGTGTGGCCCAGGCTGATCACTGGGACACCAGGGGGAAGCCTGGGGGATGAGGTGCTTCCGTGGCCCACCTCTTCTGCCTTTGAAGGCCCAGGCGAGGCAGGCTTGGGGAGCGGGACAGGCGCTGGGCTGGGGGCGCACACCATCTCAGCCTTCTCGGTCATGGTGGGGCACACCTCTGCCTGGGCCTGGGGCGGGCACATGGACCCCAAGGGGGTGCTCACCTGTGAAAGGGAAGAAAGCCAGTGGGGAGGAGGGGTCAGGTGCCACACGCCCCGTAGCCCAACAGAGCACTCCCGTGGAAGGGATTGGGAGGGGGGCGGCAGTTCAGCGGGCAAAGGTGGGTAAGGGAGTAGGCCCAGAAACTGCCAGAATATGGCAGGAGGGTCAGATACAAGGGCCCACCGAGATGGTGTGTAGTTGATGAGCCCATCTGTGCCATCCCTGAGTTACTTGTGATCCATGAGGGGCTTTATCTGCCCAACCCCTGAGCAAATTTCCTTCTTTCAGAATCGCCTCTCACCTGGAGTCTGGGGGGAGGGGCAAGGCAGGGAACGCGTGATGGACACTGGGACCCTTCAATCTGATCCTGACACCCTTCGTGGACACTGTGTATCCTTGGAGTCTCTACATGATTGACTTTGACCCTTCACTGACCTCCCCACTCCTGCCCGGGCCCACCCTATGGTCTTCATCTAGGACCCTGAGGCTCTACCCATCGCCTATGTCAGACCCTGAAACTCCGCCACAGTCACTCTAGTGACCACCCCCCACTGAAAATGTCCCCTTCACTTACCCTGCGACCCCACTGCTGACAATTATGACCCTAAATGCTGGCACTGCCCAGTACGTACAGCTGTGCCTGAATCCTCCACCTGGCCCCGGTGACCACCCCCCACCCTCCCCACCCATCAGCATCCCCGCCTTTGCACCCTGTTTAGATGTCCCTGTTCACTTTTGGCTCCATGGCCTGGAGATGTCCCAGCAACATCGGGGACACCTGACCCCTCTGCCCTGTCTTCCCTAGCTGGGTCCTGGGGCAGCTGGCCTGGCCTCTTGCTTAGCTGGTTCCTGCAGATAAATGAATGAAGGCAGGAACGAATGAATGAATGAATGCAAGAGGGTCGGGGATTCCCCCACCTGCAGGCTGCTCCCCTCTTACCCCAGTGCTGGTCCCGCTGCCTGCTGGGTGCCCTGGCTCTGTCGGTCAGGACAAGGATGCGGTTCCTGCTTCAGGCCAGGCTCTGCAGCCCTGTTCCCTCCAGCCTCTTCGCTCTGTGCCCCAGGCAGTTGGCCCCACCGTCGGGGCTTCACCTCGTCCTGGGCTCCCAAGGGCCTTGGGGCCTCAGCAGTGGCAGCAGCGTGGGTCCCCAGAGGAAAAGTGAGCGGCTCCGGGGCTGGCCCGCCCTCTCCCCGCCCCCGGTGGCCAGTTTCCTCCCTCTTACCCCTGGCGCAGTGGCTGGAGGATGCTGGGCCAGCGCAGATAAGGGCCTGGCCGCCTGGCCAAGACTGATAAGGAGCCGGGCTGACCCCGGAGGAAACCAGCGGGCGGGGATCTCTGAGATCGGCCTCTGGCCCCGCCCCAGGCCAGCGGGCAGGACTGGCTGTCACCCCTCAGGGCTTCGCCTTCTGTCCTTCCAGGCACCAGAGGGACCCTGGCCCTCCAAGGACCCAGCCCTAGTGCACAGCTGGGTGTGGGGTGCCCAGATGCACACAGGTAGGAAACTGAGGCAGGAAAGTAGTGGCCCCCTGTGTCTCTTGGTTCTGGCCTATGGCTTTGAACACCCTCAGTCGTGTCCGGGCTGATGGGGGTGGAGAGCCCTTTCCGGCCTTGCTGGGGCTCGTGACTAGGGGCCCCCTCCTTCTCTCCTTCCCCTGCCTGGTTCCTCTTTTTGCAGAACCCCTCCCCGCCTTTCTGCCACCCCTATCCCCAAGTGGGGCACTGGTGTGAGGACAGTTCTGACAGCCTGATTTTGGGTGTCCAGCCTGGGCAGTTGTCCTGGTCCCCACAATGCTATCCACATCACCTTTCCAGGCCCAGGAGGGTGACAGGAAGGACTGCAACTGGGGGAGATTTCCTATATTGCCACGGCTGCTACAACCTTCCAATAGGTGCCCCCAGCATACCCTCACGATCCTGGTCCTCTAGGTCATAGGGTCACATAACTGGGTGGTCCCTGGCCCTCATCCCACAGCCTGGCCACTTCGGGGTGAATGTCCTGGGTGGTCATGAAACCCAAGACCCAGATGGTGCCTTAAGACAGGAGGGGCCCTGGGTCCAGCTAGGTAGCAGTGACAAGAGTGTCCCTGATCCCCAGCACCCTATCACCTGGGTGAGTGGTGCTGTTCTGTGCCCATCTGGGTGACTGAAGGAGCCTCCAGGCGGGTCCTCAGCTTCCACCCAGCTCCAGCCCTACCACTACCCTCCCGGGAACCAGATGACATGAGGACCCCACCACCAGCCATCCTACTTTCCCAGGGAAGCAAGGGTCCAGGTCTCAGCACTGAGTGAATTTTTATGTGCCCACAGACCAGTTCTAGGATCAGGCTCATTTACTTTTGGGGATGAAGCAAGGTGAAGGGTGCCTGGGGGGTCCCGCAGCTACCGCGTGTCAGGGTAAGGATTTTGCCACAGGCCTCTGTTAACGTTGCTAAGGCTTGCCCTTGTGGGGAGGATGCAGCAGCCTGCCCGGTGCCTCGATGAGCACCCCCACCCGAGGGGGCCACAGGGCAGGAAGCACCTGGTCTGGAGCGGATGCACAAGGCCCCTGGTTCCGGTCTGGCTTCCGCCACCGCGGCCCCGCGGGGAGCTGGGCCAGAGAAACCAGAGAAGCAAAGAGGTGGCGGCGAGAGGCCACGTGGGAGCTCGATGGCACCCGCTTGCGCGCGCCTGTGTTTGAGAGTGCGCCAACGGAAGGGGGTGCATAAGGCCCTGTGGGGTGCGAGCGCACGGCTGCCACCCCGTGGCCGCCTCGGGAACTGCAGGCACCCACAACCAGGTGCCTAAGTGTCTTGCTGCAGAGGGACAGAGCAGCCCCCCAGAAAGACAGCACGCCTCAGACAGAAACACTGAGTACACCTCAGTCAGGCAGAGTCAAACCAACCTCTGGAAGCTCAGAGCTCCCGGAAGGAGTTAATTCAGATGGATGGAGGAACAAGCCCCAAACGTGCTGGCGAGATGGACGAACCACAGGCAACTTCTGCACTCAAGACAAATGAGTCAGGACAAAATGAAATCGCTTTATTGGCTCAGTCTACACCTGGACCAGTGGTGGCCCCAGGCCCAGGGGGGTTCTGGTTTGGGGCCTGTGGACAGTCAGTGGGGGCAGCTTCAGCAGTGGCCTCGGATGTCAGGGGTCTATGGGAGTAACAGCACTCGTCCCCCCGTTGACAGGTGCCCTGGTGGAAAGATGGTAGGTGTGAAGCATGGCCCAGGGCCTGGCAGTCTCTCCTGGCTTCCTTTCCTGGATGGGGAGCTCACCCCCAGTCACTTGCCCATCCCCAGTTCTCCCAGCCCTGGCTGCCCCTTAGCCCCGCCCTGTTTTCATCTCAGGGGGACCCACGCGTACTGCAGTGAGGGGTAACGGGTACCTCACCTCCTTAAACCTCTTGCAAGGAAATGTCTTAAGCCGGGCAGCCCGCTGGGCTGGGTCCTCAGCCAGTTCCTTTCGCTTATTCTGGAGCAGCCTGCGTCTGTCCTCCAAAGCCCTGCCCTCTGCCTTACCCCTGCGCAGGGAGATGAGCAGCTGGGGCCTCAGCTGGCTCCCACACCCCAGGCCCTGGCCAAGTCCCACCGCCACCACTCCCACTCACCCTGGCCGAGCACGGGGCCGGGGGCCCCAGTTGGCCTCGGGGTTGGCCTGGAAGCGCTTGAGTCCTCGCTGGCGGGAGCTGGGGTTGGCATCATCCCGGATGGTGAAGTTGGCCTTCAGCCTGGGGCAGGTGGGGTGGGACTGAGGGCCAGCCACCACTTGGACATGCATGACAAATCACCTGTGGGGCCTTCCCACCTCAGTGACTTGGGAAAGGCTGCATCTGTCTGTGTCAGGATTCTCTCATTCACTTAATAAACATTTATTGAGTGCCTACTGTATGCCCCCAATCTGGTGCTGGTAAAGCTGACATTCTGGTGCACAAGATGGGCAAGCAACGGGACAAATCAGAAATCGGAAAATCATGTTGTGTTAGGGCATGAGGAAAGAGTTTTGGGAAGAACACAGGAGGGCAGAGGTACTGGGGAGACTGGGGAGCCTGGGGGAGGCACGGGAACAGCCACTGGGGGGATGCCAGGGAAGGACGCTCCAGGCAGAGGGAACAGCCCATGCAAAGGCCTGAAGGTGGGGCTGTGTCAGAAGAGCTTGAGTGAGGAGGCCAGCGTGGAGTGAGCCGGGACGGGGGAGAATACCTGAGGGCAGGAAAGTCACAGAGGGATGGGTCAAGGCTTGCAGGTGGAACTTTGTTTCTACCGAGTGAAGAGGGAGCCACGGAGGGTTCTGAGCAGAAGGGGCACCTGATCTGACTCAGATGCTCACAGGCACCCTCTGGCTGCTGTGAGGGGAACAGTCTCTGGCGGGTGAAGGTGGGAGTTGGGAAACCAGGGCAGAGGTGACTGCACTGGTCTAGGTGAGCAGTGATGGGGCCAGACCAGGGTGGGGCAGAAGAGGAGAGGGAGAAGTGGTGGGAGAAGGTGGATTCTTGACCTCACTCGAAGAATGAGCATATGTCTGTGTAGGGAAGTGTCTGTGGTGTCTTTGTCATCTACGCACATGTGAGAATCCATTCTGGTGGCAGAAGTGTTGTGTCCTTACCTGGGCTCCACACTGAGAATGCAGAAGGCCGGGCTGGTCTCAGATAGCCGCTCCCGCTTCACCGGGTACTCCTTCTCCTGGAAAGCAAAGGTCAGAGGCCAGGGGATGTGGAGCCTGCCCACCCCTGCCCTCTTACGCCCACCTGGTCAGGCTGGCCCTCACCCAGCAGCGCATGATGTCCCAGAGGGCGGAGGCAGGGGCATCTGTCTTCACGGCGTTCTTACAGGCATGGGAGAGCGAGACCCGGTAGCCGGCATGGAGGAGGGCCGACCTGAGGACCAAGAGGGGCCTTGAGGGGGAGGCTGGACCTTGAAGTCAGTGCTGACGTGTGTGTGAGGGTCATGCTGAGTGGACCTGTGAGGCTGGCTGTGTGTCTCGTGGTGACTATGTGGCCAGTAGAATGCCACTGATTGTAATGGTCAGACTGTCCCCTGGCCAGAGCGCCTCGTCTCTGAGCTCTGTTCTAAGCACTTGTACATGAGAAGCCCTGGAGGTGAGTGATATTTGATCTCCATTTTACAAGGGGCTCGGGTCCAAGTTGCCCAGGGCACTCAGCGGTCGGGCTCTGCTCCTCCCCGGCCAGGGCCTCACCGCAGCTGCAGGAGGCTGGGTGTATTGCAATGGATAGTGCTGCTCAACTGGTCCAGCGTGTAGTACAGAGGCACGTCCGGCAGCTCCTGCCCCGGGAGACAACAGGATGTGGGTGGGGCAGATGGAGGAAGCTGGGCACAGGTGAGCCCCCATTGTGTTCTGGCCCAGCCCCCACCTCGGTGATGACGCTCAGGACTCCTCGGATCCGCTCTGAGGTGTGGAAGCGGCTGGGGTTGGTGCTCACAGCCTCTAGGACACGGCTCACAAAATCCAGGTCATGGATTGGCTCCACCCACAGGGGGCCGCCGAGCTGCAGACACACAGGGGCCAGATGGGCAAGGAGTGCACACCAGAACCCTTGTGGCCGCCTTGCCTAACCCCAGCCTGGCCCTACCTGGTGCCGCTGCCCACAGTGCTCACACTCGGGGGCTACGGGTGGACCACAGGCTGCAGAGAATTTGACCCTGTGCAGAGAGAGGTGTTTAGGGGGCAACGAACCTAGGAAGCCCCCTTCACCTCCCTCCTAGCTCACCCTTGCTCACCGTCCACCAGAGGCCCCTGATGCTTTGCCCAAGCGCTGAAGGTGGAAGGTTCCGCAGCCCACGCACTGGAACACCAGCGCCTGCTTGCTGTGGAGGAAACAGGGATGGCCACCGCACCCCACTCCTCCCTCAGGCTGACTGGGTCCCCTTTAGAACACCATTTCCCCAGGAAAAGGCTCTGTTGCCTCCCTCAGTCCATCACCCAGTACCTGCCCCACCCCCCACCAACCTGGCTGAGGCCTTGACCTTGGCCTGGCCAGTGAAGACACGAACAAAAACGCGCACATAGAAATCAGCACTGATGCTGAGCAGAGGCACCACAAAGCGCTGGTAGCAGTTGGCGCGGAGGTCCAGGCTGTGCAGGACGATCCTCAGGGCCTGGGGGTGAGGGCGGGGGGTGGGCATCAGCCGTCGGCACTGCCACTGAACAAGGTGCTCGCAGCACAGGGTCAGGGCAGGCTCCATGAGTTCCAAGCCCAGCCCGGAGCATCATGGCTGTGTGACCCTTGGCAAATGAGTGTTTAGTTCCCGCATCTGTGAAATCGCCACGGTCTCTGTCTCCATGGCCCTGCTGGGGGCACTAAGTGATTTAGAAACACGCAGGCCCAGGAAATGGAACCTATTCCGATTAGCATCATCAGAATGACCAACGCTGTGCGATGTGGCCCAAGGACCTGTGGTCCGGCCACCAAAGGCTTTGTCGACAGGAACTGACGACACTGGGTGCTGCAGAACTTCTGGGGCCTTCTCCATGCTAGGGAGCCGCCATGACACACTAACACAGAAAAGGAGGCAGCGTTTCCCAGATTGATCTAATGACAGGGACGTTAAGGAACAAGGACAGTGCCCCTCCTTTCGCAGCCCTTTGAGGTAGCCTGCCCCTGCCTTCTTGAATGTCCATAGCAACCTCATGATGTCCAGGCCACCATCAGCATGCCCATCTGACAGACACCAAAACTGAGGCCCAGAAAGGCAAAGTTACTCGCTCAAAGCTACCAGCAAAGTTAGGCCTTGAGCCCAGAACCGAGCCCAGGCCTGGAAAAACTGCCTTAAACAGACAATTTTGGAAAGTTGTTAAAACAGAGATTACTAGAAAGAATGGTGTAACCACCGCTCGCTCCTACCCTGGACAAAGCCACTGCCCCCCAACCGACCATGACCGGAAGCCCATGCTCTCAGGGACTAGGCTGGTTACAGATGTGCTTTGTCCTTAACATGCTGGTGTGGATCTGGCCCTGGCTGCCTGGAGGACGCTGAGCAGGTCTGGGGGACGGGAAGGGATGCTGGGGTTGGGGTGGGTCCCTCACCATCTCGTGGCAGGCCCGGCTCTTGAGGGCCATGGCCCCATACTTGCTGTAGCACGTCTCCCCGCTGTTCCCTGCCAGCACAGCCATGTCCGTGCAGGTCACACACAGCAGGCCTGCAGGGAAGCACTGGACAGTGAGGATCCTGCAAAAGGGTACAAGCCCTGCTCTGTACCCTTGGGTCGGCCTGACCTCACCTCCTTCGCTCACGGCCTGCACAGCTGCGTCCAGGAAAGGGGCAGGGCTCCCATAGGGGTCCAGGTCAATGACTTCAAACCGGTCCGACACCCGCTGGTGCTGGTACATCAGCATCCTGGGGGTGAGAGAGCCAGGTCCTCAGGCCCCTGCACCAGGGACCGGCCCTGTTCCCTCCACAGGCTCCATCGTGCAGCGTGATGGTTTGGGCCTGGACTTGGGGCCAGCTGCCCAGGCTTAGGAGCCGGCTTGGCCATTTGCTAGCTTCATGACTTTCCCCCCGGACCCCCTCCTACCCAGCTAACGAGGGCAGCGGCAACAGCCAGTGCGGTGAGTCCTCACCTGACATTATTGGAGGTTCCTGAAAACTGTGACTTTAAGCAAAACGGCATGTAACAAAACCAATTTTACCGTAGATGAATTGACCTAAACTGGAGTTGTGTCCTAGCCCTGGCTGGCTAGCTCAGGTTAGAGCGTCAACCCAATACGTGAAGGTTTGATCCCTGGTCAGGGCACATACGAGAATCAACCAATGAGTGTATGAGCCGGTGAGACAACAAGCTGTGTCTGTCTGTCTGTCTGTCTCTCTAGAATCAATTTTTTAAAAAAAGTTACACTCCTACACCGTGTTTCCAGTCTCACAAAGACATCACTCAACTTCTAAATAAAGACTCAAAACACTTCTAATATTAAACACTGCAATAAATGTGAGCTCTACATTTAAGAAAAATGAATAAAAACAAGTCATCATTATTTTCCACCTCACTTGGTCCAGTTCAGGGTCATGGGTGGCTGGAGTCTATCCATGCAGCTCAGGCTGCAAGGCAGGCTCAACCCTGGACAGGATGCCCTTCCACTGCGGGGCAACGCACATCCACCCACACTCGCCCACACTGGGACAATGTGGACATCCCAGTTCACCTGACCTGAACATTTTAGGCTGAGGGAGAAAAACCCAGTCCCCATAGAAAACCCACACAGACACAGGGAGAACATGCCAAATCCATAGACAGTGGTCCGGTCCAGGAACCGAATTTTCTTTTTCTCCTCAATGTTATAACCAGGACACTACTCCAAAACCTGCTACGCCGATGTAGCACATATTGCCTGGCACTGTTTCAAGCCATTTATAGACACATTAACTCATTTAATCACATAATCTTCCAATGGGGGCGGAAGGTACCTTCCAGAACAACTCCACGGATCTGGAACTATAAGAGTCCCTTTGCAGGTAAAGAAAAGCAAACGCTGCCTTCTCAACACAGCCTATCCTGATGACGTTTTTCAAAACTGCAACGCCCTCCCACCACCTTCCTCCATCCCCTCTACCCTCTATTTTTTTCCCAGAGCACTTCTCACCTCTAATTTACTATGTAATTTACTTATTTGCCATAATTATTTGTTATCCTCCATGTTTCCTATTAGATTTTAATATGGTCAGGAAAGCAAATATTTTTTACTTCTTCATTTACTTTCTGTAAAGGGTCAGACAAGAAATAGTTTAGGCACTGTAGGCTACATACGGTCCCTATTGCGTAATCTTCTTCCTTTTATAAAACTTTAAAAATGTAAAAAACATCCTTAGGTGGCAGGCCACAAAAACCCGGCCTGCGGGCTTCACAGGCTTTAGTTTGCTGACTCCTGCATTTGAATGTGAACTCCACAAGGTCAGGGATTTTGTCTATCTGTATTGTTTACTGATGCATTCCCTGTACTGAAAACGGTGTCTGGCACATAGCTGACGGTGGACATAAGCTGGTTCATTTGAATGAATAAAAAAAGTACAAGTTTAAAATGGAAACCATAACAGTACTTATTTCTGGTACTGTACTGAGCACAGGCTACACAAGTTATTACCCCTCATTGAATCATTACAGCAACCCCTGTAAAAATGTCACTTTATAGTCAAGGAAACTGGGACTCAGAGAGGCTAAGACGCTCGCCCAAGGTCACAGAACAAGAATAGGGCACAGCCAAGATTTGACCCCTGGCAGCCTTGGTCCAGAATGCACCTTCCAGCAGCCAGGCTGTCCTGCCCGGAACCTACCGGGCATCTGCCTGGTTGGGCTGTACCAGGTGGGCCACTTCGTTGAGCTGCACGTTACGGCGTATGAGATCCACAGCTCGGGCAGAGGCATCGTTGGCAACCACGAATCGGAGTCCAGGCACCTCCCGGGCAAAGCGAATGGAACGAAGACCTGAGGCTGCCAGGCCCTCCAGAACCCGCAGGCCTTCCTGTTGGAGTTAGCATAAGCAGGGAGCCCCGCTCACATCAACACCTCCATTCTCTGCCGGAGCCCCTGCCGCCTTCCTCCTACAGCTCTCCCCCTCCAGGAGCCTTTCTTCCTCCATCACCCACTGAAGTCCCGGGCTGCCACCTATTTATGCCCAGGCCTCACCTCACAGATCTCCCCCACAGTGGCTGTTCGAGGTTGGTTTCCCGGGGCCAAGTCTGCACCCTCTTTCAGTTCAGTCTTGTCCTCCTCTTGCTCCGACAAGTCCACTACCACCTTTTGCACCTCCTTTTCACCTGGCACCTTGACTGCAGCCACCCCAAAACACAAGGCAGGGGCTATGAAGACTCTCTCTGAGAAACTTCCTCTCCTCTTCAGAATACATAAGATTAATGGAAGAAAATCTTCCCAAACGTGCCTACGAAAAGGCTGAAGGAGCAGAGCCCAGGGCCTGATATGTGGCTGGAACCCTCCCGGGCTTTAGGGGACAGGGGCTGGGCATGGAGAGGGCTGTGTGATCCCACCCACCAGGAGACTGGACCTCCACTCACTCTGGATTCCTTTGGCCCCCAGCTGAATGCGAGCAAACTCAGTGATCACAGCACATCTGCAAAAGAGAAGGCTCGGCTCACACCCCCTCACTTCACAGACCCACCGCCCTCTGCCAAGCTGACCCCGGACCCCTGCTCACGTCAGGTCCCGGTTGAACTCCTGCACTGGGTTGTAGAACACTTCATTGGCGCTGGGGAAGGCGATCTTGGCGGCCCCCTCCGTGACCGTCGTCTCCTGGGCCTCAGGTAAGAGCTTTTCTCCGCAAGACACCGTGCTGTTTACCACTGCGGTTGGATTCACCGACCCCTGGGGCTGCCCCTCCATAGATCGGACTCTACAGAGACCGCGGGCGGAGCGAAGAGTCAGGTTTAGCCACAAAACGACCCCCGCACGGGACATCCGCTGTAGCCTCTGCCTGCCAAGCCTGGATCAGGAGGGCACAGAGAGGAACACAGTGCTGCCTTCCCGCGCCGAGGGGCCTACACGCCTGTAAAATAGAGGCTAAAGGGACCCTGTGGCCTCGGTAAGCTGACACCATCCCCCATCTTCTGAGGATGGGGCCCTGTGAAGCCGTCACTGCTCCAGCGGCCTCGTCCCTGCTCCGGATCCCCCCCTCGCCTCTCGGGGTCTCCTCACTTTCTCTTCCGAAACCAAGAACCGAGTTAATCTTGTTGCACATTTTCCGGATTAGGACCTGGGGGCCGCCATGCTGGCACAGAGGGGGGCGGGTCATGTGGCAGAATTTAGCCAATCAGTGTAGACAGGCCTACAGTGGGAGGCCGGGATCAAAATGCACCATGGAAAGTGCATAACTATTGTAACCGTGACCTTAATCACAGCGGCTGCTCTGTAATTAAGGCCACACGTCACCAGCCCATTTCATGGATGAGGAAGGTGAGGCTTAGCAAAGGGGTGGTAAGCGAAGAAATCCAACACGTATCCTCGCCTCCTGAATGCTGGGTGCCAGAAACACATTCTTTCAGGACATCTCGCAGGCTCTGAAATCAGAGTGACTGAGTTTGAATTCCCAGACTTACCATATGCTCTTGTGAAGTTACTTAAACTCTCTGGACCTTACTTTCCTTCCCTCTTGAATAACAATCCTAGCTTCCGAGATAGAGCAAAGATTAAAAGACAGAATACTGCGGAAATGTGCAAAGCAGCCCCTCTCCCATAACCCTCAGTAGGTTCTAATCCGTTGTAGGAAGGGAGGACACCGTAGTGGTCTGGACTGTCTGAGTTCCAGTCCCAGCTCGCCTTGCTACTTGTTCTTAACCCACTCTGTGCTTAAGTTTTCCCATTTACAAAATGGGTAGAACTTTTTAAGGTTCGTTATTGGGTTGTGATAAGAATTAAGCGGATTAGTGAAGTTAAATGCTTACAGTGTAATCTGGCATAGCGTGTTAACTTTTATTGCGGCTTCTTGACCCTGTGTTTGAATCCTGGCACTTGCCACCACTTCCTTGCTGTGTAGTCTTTAGCCGGTTTCTTTAGTGCTCTGTGCTTCCCCTATTTTCTATAATGCGTGTGTGTGTGTCACATAATTCCTATGTAAAAATGCTCCTGCGACGTTCAAACGAGATCGTTCCCATAAAGAGCCTAAAACAGTGCCTGACACACTAACAGCAGACAATATTGTTTGCGTTTGACAGGAAACTAAAGTTCCAAAAGGCAGAGTGACTTCCCTGAGGTCGCGCGACTAGAAGGTGGCGGGGTCGGGATTCGAACTCTCAAGCAGAGATGAGGTACTGGAAGACTCCGAGGGGCCTGAGGCAGGAGGCGGAGACGGAAAGGGGCGCGTTCGGTGCTTGACTGGCCTCGCCTAGGGGGCGGGACGGAGGGCGGTGCGTGGGCAGGGCCACTGCCGTTCCTCTCCAGCCCGGCGACGGCGGCGGCGCGGCTTGCGCTGGCTCGGCGCTCGGCTGGGGCGGCCTGGCCCACAATGAATGGCCGCCGCGGCTGCCGCTGCTGCTGAGGCGGAGGCCGCGGAGGCCGCGGAGGCGGAGGCCGAGGCCCCGGCGCAGGGGGGTGCGCCCCGGGCCCAGGCCCGGCCCCAGCCGCCGCTGCGGAGCACGCCTGAAGCCCCCGGGACGCGGCCACGGCGCAGGTGAGGCGGCCCGCCGCAGGCCCGGCTCCGGCCTCCTCTCGCCGGAGCGGCCCGAGGGCATCCGAGGTCCGGCTACGGACCGAAGGGGGGGAGCTTGGAGGGGCCCCCTCCGGGGGAGGAGGAACCAGGCCCACAGCCTGCACTGTGGCTGCGCCGACGAGTGAGGGGAGGCCCGGCCCCCGCCGGCGGCCTTGAGTGTCCAGCCCCCGGCCGGGCCGCGGGGCTAGAGAAACGGCGGGATCCGGCCCAGATCTCCTCCCCTCCTTCCCGGCGGGGGGGCGGGGCGAAGCCGGGACGGGGCAGGTGCCGGGAGGCCAAGGAAGTTGGAGGGCCCAAGGGATAAAGTGAAGAGGCCCCCGGGGAGCCCGGAGGGGGAGGGGGAGGGGAAGGAGGAGTCGGGCTTTGGGCCGGCCGAGTGCGGGGAGGAGGGGAGGGCGGCGTGGCCGGAGGGAAATGGCCCGGAGGGGGTCGGGGCGGGGCCGGCCTTGCAGGTACGGTAGCTGGTGGAGGTGGGTGGGTCAGGTTACAGGCTTGGGGGCGGCTGAGGAGAAGCCCAGGAAGTGGGGCAGGGTGGGTGTGGGCGGAGTTAGTTCGGAATGGGGGGTTGGGGGAGCCGGCGGATCGGAGGTCCCGGAGCTGTTGGCCGGGGTCACCCGAGGTTAGGATCGGAAAGATGTTGAGGGGGAAAGGCCAGATGCTGTAGCGATCAGGTAAGTTGAGGAACTACAGTAGGAGCTTTGGGAGTGGGGGGAGGTGGAGCTTTGGGGCTAGGCTAATTGGGATGCGAAGGCAAGTCCCGAGACCCTGGTGTTGATCAAAAGCCACTTGCCGAGATACCGTTCCCCGTCCCGTCCCCCGCCCTTTCCTGGCCAGAAATTAGCTCTAGGCCAAACCTGGCTGGGGGGGTTCTTTCCCATACTTAATTCCCTAAGGCTCTGGGTCTCCGACCTACCCTTTGGACAAGCCTCTGCTGGCTGTTCCAGGGCTCTGGCCTGCCAGGTGGGTGTTTGTGTGGGCAGCTTGGGAACACCTAGCACCGGCATCTTGTTTACCACGGGGGTGGCCTTGCACACCCCCACCCCACATATCTGCAGAGAGGCAGCCCAGCTGCCCTTAAACCCGATTATCTAAGGGTCCTAGAACCTTTCCCCACTCACTTTAGTTGGAGCCTGAGGTTTCAGCCTAGGGGATGGGCCCTCACAGTCACCATCCTCTACCATGGCTTTCCAGGCACCAGTTTCCTGGAGGTGAACTGGGAGGTGAGTATATAAAGTTTTGTTCATTGTGTTTTAGAGGCTTATGATGGGATGACGGGCAGGTCACCAAAAAGGGGATCAAATCAGGCACCGACACCCGGGCCCAGGCCCCTTGGGGCTATTGGCCCAGGGCTTCTGCTTCCAGGACGCTGTCCTGGGCCAGGCTGTACCGAGTTCGCTGGTGGATCATTGATTGCTCACCACCACTAGGTCAGTTTAGGCCTTCTTCGTGGTACAGAAGATGAGGCTTGGGGTAGCTTGTCCCAGATCACATGACTAGACACTGGCAGGTGGGGATTCACTGACCCTCAGCCCAAACCCACAATCCTCTGAGCTGGTCTTTGAGGGTCATGACCGGAGGAGCTCCCCAATCTTTCAGATTCCCTGGGAGGAACTCTTGCCACCCCAAGAGATGGGTCAGTGCCCTTTCGAACAGACTTCCTGGTGTCCCAGGGGGTTGGAAAAGTGAAAGCTTTCTCAGATACCTGGTCATACCTCATCCCTCGTCCCCTTTCTTGGAACCAAGAAGTCAAAAGTGACAGCTCTGGACTGGCATGGGGAGGCCTTCATGAGAGTGGGGCTGGCCCCAGGAGCTGAATTTTTCTTTGCCTGGTTTGTCTTTTTCCCACTTTGGTCCCTGATCAGGCCACCCCAGCTTTTGTTCCTTTCTTTGAGCTAATTGCAGGGTTGTTACCACTGTGTCCTGTGAACATTGACTTGGGAGCCTAGCACCTGAGGCAGGAGCCGGACACTCCTGGGTTGAGTGCTATCAACCAGATCTGGGTTTAATGATGGGTAGTCACCCTCATTCCCTCCCTTCCACCAGTCTCCCCATAATTCCTAGAACTACCCTCTGCTTGGGCCCTGGCCTCCTCTCCTCTCTGGCTGGCCTTCTGGTTCTGGGAGGGGTGGGAATTGGGCCAGCAGCCCTGTGTAAAGCGACCTACCTGGTTGGGCTGAGGCTGGGGCCTTCTGGGCCCCAGCGGGGCTTTGGGTTGGATACTGAGGACAGGGGTGGCTACTTCTACTCACACAGCTGGAACAGGGGCAGACTGGTGGCAGTTGGCTGTGGTGTATGGATGGCAAAGAAGGCAGTGGGTTTGAGCCTGCGCCTGGAGCTGTGGAAAGCACTTTTAGTAACTAACTGCTTTTCTGTAAGGGCTTCGGGTGCTCAGACCTAGGGCGCCAGAGCAGGCCATAATGGGCAGGGGGTTGGTGGTGGAGCACAAGTAAAGAGAACCTTGGGACAGTTGTATTTCACTAGGTTGCTCACCCCCTGCTAGGGGCTGGGGGAGCAGCCCTGAATAACAGATCCTAGAGCCACTCTCAGCAACTTTTATTCTAATGAAGGTGACCAGCCTCAGACAAACAAGTGATCAAGATCATTTCTGCTATTCTTATGTTCATGAGCTTAGTAAGACAAGGGAAAATAATAGTGCTGGCCGGGGGTGGCGGCGGGGGCGGGGGCGGCTTTAGATGGGATGGTCAGGGAAGGCTTTTGGGAGATCTGAGCCTTGAATAAGAAGCAATCGGCAGCCTGTGGGGGGGCTGGGGCAGGGAGGGGCCAGTGTTCTCAGCAGACGGGACAGTCCATTGAAAGCCTTTATTGAGTGTGTGCCAGGCTCCTGCCAAAGGCTCTAAATAAATCGTCTTCATGAGGAAAGGAGCAAGGAGTGACCCTGATCTGCTGACACATCCTTAGTGCTATTCACAGAAAGGAAGCACCCCGTCTCAGGGTCTCCCCGACACCCCAGATTAAGTCCAGACCCCTTGGCCTGCATCCTGGGCCTGTTACAACCTGGCACCTCAGCCAGGCATTGGGGAGCCCCAGGAGACTCTCGAGCAGGACCGTGAAGAGATGAGAGCTTTGGTTGGCCTTGCAGGATCTGTTGTTGGGGTCAACAAGGAGGATTGGGGGTTGGTCTGGTGAGGTCTGGCTGGGAGTTCATCAGTGTCATTGCCAGAGCTCATGATGTCGAAGGTGGCCTGCCAGGTCAGGGTGGGATTACTGCATTTAAGGCAGTGGCGACCTGCCCGGGCTTGAAGACACGGAGGTGGTGTTTACACTAGCCACTGCTCCTCTTAGGTCCTCCCTCACCCTCATTACCCCCTGATCACTTGCCTGGGTGCCTGGCTTCTCTGAGCACTTTTGCACATTTTGAACTCATTTAAGACCATGCCTACCCTGAGCAAGCAGGCCCGCCTCCCTGCCTCTGACCCTGGGTCCCCTTGCCTGAGAATGCCATCCCTCCATCTCCCCCTGGAGAGCCCTTTGAACCACAGAGTCCATGAGATGGGACCAGGCAGGTGGCTCTCTTGTGTCCAGTGTCTGGTTGTAGTTATTGTCCTGTCTCTCCCCTGCTGCCTCCTTGGTGAAGGTCTCAATGTCCTTAGAGACGAACAGGTCATTTGTGAGGACCATGGCTCTGTTTTGTGACTTACGTGCTGGCTGGACTAGGATAAGCTAACAGACTGGAGTGGAGAGAGTCAAGTTCCCCCGTTAGCACCACCCTGTGCCGCGCTGCTTGGCCATGCAACCCTTGGGCAAAGGTCTTGACATCGGCACCTCTGTTTCCTCATCTGATAAGCGAGGAGAAGCAGGCATACCTGTTCCTTGGTGTTTCTCCACCAGGGGCAATTCTGCCCCCTCAGGGGATGCTTGGGAATGTCACAGCTGGTCTGGCAGTGCTACTGGCCTCTAGTGGGTGCTGAGGGTGCTGCTCAGCATCACATGATGTACAGGGCAGCCCCCACCGCAAAGAAGGGTTATCCTGAGGGTAGCAATGGAGTGGTGGCCACTGGCGAGAGTTAGGTGAGAAGTTCATGTCTGGGTGTGATCAGGTAATGCCATGAAGGCCCTGGGGGAGCCCCCTGTAAGCATTGCCTGTTATTGTGAAATCACAAGGTTTGGGAGATGGTGAGAGACGTAAGATATCTCCATTGCTGTCAGGAAGTTAGCAGTCTGGTGAGGGCTAGCTGGATAGACAGAAAGGGGCACGACTAATATTAACAGCTGACGTTACTGGGCACTGACTGCGTGGCGGGCTGCTTGGTGGTTTAATCTCTGGAACGGCCTTGTCAGGCTGCTGCTGCTGCTGCTGCTGCTGCTGCGGGCCCCTTTTATAGCTGGGAAGACTGATGGTGGGGCAAGCACTGTGATAGGCAAGTGTTCCTGGGACCGAGGAGGAAGGGAAGTGTAATTCTGAGCAGAAAGCCTTTATAAGGGACATTTGAGCCTAGTAAAATAGTAAGACTCCAGTTCTTAGGCCCTGCCCAGCCCTGTGTGACGTCCCAGCACATTTCAGCAAGCCCCATCCCAGTAACCACCCACCCTCAGCCACCCCCCAGACTCCTTCGGACTCCTTCGCATTAGGACTCCTTCGCATTAGCCATAGCAGTGACACCTCAGGGTTTTTGCATGCACGGCTACCGCCCATGTGTCCTTTGGGTGTGACTACACCCAGGGAGTAGGACGTATCCCAGACAGGAGGGCTTGTGGTCAGACTGGAAAGGGGGCTCTGCTGCTGCCGCGCTCTCCTGAAGCTGCAGCAGGTGGAGGCTGGATTGCCTGGGGCTGCTGGGGGAGAGTGGGAGGCTGGAGAGGCAGCAGGCTAGACTGCTCGTCCCTGGAGGTGGCAGTGAAGAAAGGAAGAGTGGAGAAGAGGAGGAGGAGGCTGGATAAAGGTGGGCGGCCTCCCATGGGGGAACAGAAAGAACAGCGCCCTGCCTGGCCCTCAGAGGGCACCCTAGACCCTGGGTGGGGGCCTCCAGGTGGGCAGCAGATCCCATTTCTGCAGAGGATACGCCCAGCAAGGATAAAGAGCCCCGGCTCTGGCCTTGGCCTGCCCTGACCCCCCTTCCCCCACTGTGGCTTCCTTGAGTACCCCTTCTCCCATACCTGAAAACGGGTCTAGTCACAGCAACTGCCTGCTAGGGGGACAACACCGCCATGCTAAGGGTGAGCTCGGCCTGGGCCACCTGGCCAGCCGTAGTCAGGAAGTCCCCTAATTCTTGGACAGGTGTTGGATGGCCTGGGTGTGGTTCTGGCCCTCTATCATCTTTACATGGTGTAAAGACTTGTTTCCTCGCCCAGAATTCAAGTGCCCCTTCTGAGCCCTCTCTGGGCACCGGTGCACAGGAGGGACAGCATGAATGCCAGCTACTGTTGTGAATCCTGTCCCCCACCATGGACTAGTGGCTGCTTTTCAGGGGAAGGGAAGTGAGTTAAATGTGCACCTACTTTAAAAAATACAGTTGCCAATCTAAGTGCTATCTGGTTGTACAGATCCCTCGGTAGGGTCTGTACAACCAGATAGCACTTGGTGCTTCGCTGGCAAACGTTTGCTCGGGCTGTATAATTCAGCCCCTGTAGAGGGTCCCAGTGGCTTTGGGGTCCCGCCTGGCTGTGCAGGATCTGGCCACCTCTTACTGAGCCCGGTAAAGGATTGTGGGGCTTTCCAGGGGCCTTAGGTCCTCCTCCTCGTTCTTTTTTTTTTTTGGAAGGGACGATCCTTCTTACACTTGGAGTTGGTTTCCCTTAAGTTGTTTACGTGTCAGTGGGCCATCGCAGCTTCCCTGGAAAGGCAGCCAGAATGTCCGGGCCTTTGACAGCCTCCGATGAGGCACACATCAGTACCCCCAGCCTGTGCTGGCCGGGGGATTCAGAGCTCCCTTCCCAAAGAGCTGGCAGCTAGTTTCCACTCCAGGAATTGCTGGCTATACAAGTTGTTCCATTTCAAGCCTGCCGCACCCCAGTCTGACCCATACCGTAGCCTCCTTTGCCAGCAGAGTGAGCGCTTGTTCGCATTCAGTTACACTGAGCCCCAGGTGGGACTCTTAACTATTGGCCACCCACCTGGTGCAGCCCTCAGAGGAGGGCGCCTGCCTGCACAACACCCTCCAGGCTGGCCCCTGCAGCTCCCATGGGAGGTGCACCAGGCACCCCTGCCCAACCTCAGAGACCCCTTATGAGTCCCATTCCTGCTTTAGTCTCATTTATGCAGAACCAGAAAGGGAGTTACAGAAGTAATTCTTTGGACAGGGGACACAGCAGCATGAAACAGGCCGGCGCCCTGCCCCAGCGGAGCTGACGCAAAGCCACGGACGGACGAATCTCATTTGCTAGATGGTGGGAGGTGCCAAGAAGGAAAAACCAAGTGGCAGAAGCGACTGAAGGAATCAGGGTTGGGAGAGGCATTGTCTTTGGAAATTCAAGAGTAGCAATTGGGGGTATGAAGATCTGTGGCCATTTGGGGACAGTTTTCTAGAAGGTTCAAGAGCAGGCAGGGCCCCAATATGCATTGTAGAGGCCCTAGTGGTGTTACTCAGGGCCCAGAAGGTGCAAGCTGGTTTTGAAGGAGTTCGGGGTGAGTCTTAACAGTGCTGGCCTGAGTGGGGAACTTTCTGGTGAGAGCTACAGCCAGAGCAGGCTTTGGAGGCTGGGAGCTTCATTGTAGGCACATTGAATTGGCATCTGAGGCATGTGCAAACCTGGTACCCACAGGGAGATCCAGGCCAAACCAGGCGCTGCATGGCAGAGTTGTGGGTGAGTGGATAGATGGGGGTTTGTGCCTGTCTCAGTCAGCTCAGGCTGTCATAACAAAATGCCACCGACAGGGAGGCTTAAACAACAGACACTTCTTTCCTCACAGCTCTGGGGCCTGGAAGTCCAAGATGCCGGCACAGTCAGGTTCTGGTTAGGTTCCGGTGTACTCACATGACCTTTCCTCTGTGTGCTTGGAGAGAGATACCTCTTTCTCTTATATGAACACGAGTCCTGTTGGATTAGGGTCCAATTTCTATGACCTCATTTAACCTCAGTTTTCTCCTACAAACCATGTCTCCAGATACAGGCACCTTGGAAGTTGGGGGGAGGGGGATACCCGCTCCATCCACAGCAGAGGACTGAGCCCAGGGCCAGCCCTCACCTTCCTTCGCTTTCTGGGAGGACCACGCCTACTTCTCCCTTAAGGCTCTGCCTGCCCTCCCTGTGCCCTGCGGGTAAAACCCCAGCCCAGCACTCTGCCTCCTTAGGTTGCCACTCCCTGGCCCCCAGACCTCAGCTCTTCCGGGCCAGGCGAGAGTCCCCTGCATGCAGCACACTGACTGTGTGATTCTGAATTGCCACGTCCCTTGCCACCCCCAGCGCCAGGACACTTCCTGGCCCAGGCAGGCGCTTGGCAAATATTTGTTGAGTGACTGTTGGGAGGTCATGGAAACCATGTGTTATGGCCTCACGTCTCACTGGGAGACCTGCTCAGGTGCAGGCCGGGACTGGCAGGGCTGGGAGGGCCATCTCGGCTCTGTGTAGGGCTAGGGGCTGCCTCTTCCCTCCAGGGGAGTGTTAGGGTTTTGGCATGAGTAGAGAACTTTCTGGTGAGGGCTACAGCCAGAGCACGCTTGGGGGGACGGGAGCTCGGGTGTAGTAGGCACATTGAATTGGCATCTGCGTTGTATGCACATCTGGCACGCACGCAGGGGGAGGTCCAGGCCAGGGTGCTGCATGGCAGAGTTGTGGGTGAGTAGATGGTGTTTTGCACCTGCCTCAGTCAGGTAAGGCCACCATAACAAAGTACTGTAGACGGGGATGCTTAAACAACAGACAATTTCTCACAGTTCTGGGGCCTGGAAGTCCACGGTGCCCTCACACTCAGGTTCTGGTTGGGTTCTGGTGGCTCACATGGCCGTTCCTCCATGTGTGCTCTTGGGGAGAGAAATGTCCTTGGCGCTGTGTGTCCACCTCCTTCTCCGCTATTTAACGCATGCCAAGTTGTAAGGAGAGAGGATTCAAATATAGTTTTCTTCGCTTGGGGAGTTTATAGTCTAGTAGGATGTCGTGTTCTCCGAGGTGAGCATAGGAGCTTAGGGATGGGAAGTACAGAAGAGGGGTGTCCTCTCCAGGACTTCTCAGAGTGGGCGATACAGCTGAGGTGGCGGAGGAAGGTGTGGGCAGTGGGAAGAGAAGGGCACTCCAGGCAGGTTGCACAGCTTGGCCAAAGGCCTGGCTCACGCCAGGAACCACGCAGTGGGCCCAAGGCCTCAGACAGGTAGGGGTAAGGGACTCAGCTTGATGGGGACAAAATTGTTGGGTGGTTTGGAGACCATGATCCCTGGCTCCATCTCACCACTTTCCAGCAAGCCGGTGACCTGGGTCAGGCACCAGCTACTTTAGACCCATTTCTTCTGGGAGCCCATGAGGGCTCTGTGGACCTTCCCTCATAGGGCCAGTGCGAGTGAAGGGTTTTGTGCAGGGACACACGCAGGTGGTAGTTCTTCCTGAGCCTACCAGACTGGATTGGGAAGGGAGCCCTGGGTAGGTCTCTAGGGTTCCCTGTGGCCCCCGTACTGTGGTCTCGAAGGCCTTTAAGGGATCTCCCCCGATAGCCAGCCTGTTCTTTGCAGGGGCAGCAAGGCCACACCAGGTCTCTGCAGCTCACAGACGTGGCGCCCCGCTGCCAAGCCCTGTGTGCTGATCAGTTGAACCATTTGCATTAATTGTCCTCTGGTGCCTCCTCCCCCAAATGCTAATCTAAAGCTGGGGGGCGGGGGGCTACACTCTGAGGCTAGGGGTCGGGTTCAGCCAGAATGTTGGAAGCTCCCTCCCTGCATCTCAGTCAGTGGTTCTGGTGCTGAGCTGCACCTGTTCCCAAGGAGGGGTCTGGATGGTGCTGGGCTGTGGTCTCCACCCATAAAGGGGGTGAACCTAGCTCTTATCTCAGAGGGTAGCCCTTGAAGACTGCTTACAATGGTGCCTGGCACACCGGGTGCAGTTAGGGGGATCCTTCGGGATGCTGCCTGTAGCCCCAGAAGCATCCACATCTGCACCCCCTCAGTCCTTTTCTTCCCCTGTGCATGATCCCTGCCAGCTGCCTTGTCTTATACTGGACTCATCTGTTCCTGCCCTGATACTGTGTGTCCACCTCCATCTCCGCTATTTAACACATTTTTAAAAATTTTCTTTTTTTAAAGATTTATTTGTTTAGTTTGGCGGGGGGAGAAAATGGAGAGAAGCATCAGTATTGAGAGAGACATTGGTTGCCTCTTGCACCCCCCCCCAACTGGGGCCTGGCCCGCAACCCAGGAATGTGCCCTAACTGGGAATTGAACCGGCGACCTTGGTTTGCAGGCTGGCACTCAATCCACTGAGCCATACCAGCCAGGGCTATTTAACACATTTACAAGTATTTATTGAGCCTCTGCCTCTGTTCTGAGTTGCTGATCATGAACAAATCTGGCCAAAATGCCTGCCGTCATGGATAGGCAGTCTCCTTAGAGGAGAAACTGTGCATACAGCTCTTAAAACGCTGTACCCCTCCAACTGCAGGGCATTGGGTAAGAGCATGTCCGGGGTCAATGACTGCTGCAGTGTAGAATGAGAGAACCCCTGTGTCCCCCACCCCATGAAAAAACTGCTTGTCTTACAGCGTCTCCCTATACTAGGGACTGCCCTCCTTCCCAGCGGGGTTGGCAGGGGACTGGGGGCGAATAAAGAGAAGCCAGATCCCATCTTGACCTCCCCTCCTTCCTCTCTTTCTTCCCTCCCTGCTGCCGCCACCTCAGCATTTTGTCCTGTGTTCTGGTCTCCACACTGCTGCTGGGAATTCTCCAGAGCTGGTTGAGGCCCGAGTCTCCCCTGCTCCAAGCTTCCCATTAATCACTCTCAGAAATGTTCGTCCTCACCGGGCGAAGGCCCCGCCTGTCCCACACGCCAGCTATCCTGTCTCCCTGTGCTGCCCTCCAGCCACACCGGCCGCCTCCCTGCCCGAGACCATTGGTGGCTCTCTGTGTGTTACCCCTCTACCCCTCTGCCTTGCCCCCAAGCTTAGCCGCTGGACGGTATGCACCCCAACTGTAATTAAATTTCTCCCTGTGTCTGCCTGAGACGAGAGCTCTGTAAGAACCCTCCTCAGGGCTGTCTGCCCAGCACCTTGCCATGCACCAGGGTGGGTTGGGTGCGTGCATCCCCATTTTACGGATGAACAAACTGAGGCACAGAGAGGCATGGGGCTGGCCAGAGGTCACACAGCTAGCGAGTGGCATGTTGACATCAGAGCGCAGGTCTGGGCGCTCTGGCCCCACGGCATGCCTGCTCTGCCTTGGTCCCCCCTCTTGGGGTGTAAGCCTTCTCTGAGTACCTTCCAGGAGCTGGGGGCCGCCCTTTCCCTTGGCCACTTGGGCCCTAGTACCCAGAGCAGTTTCCGTTTGGCAATCTGAGGAGGTAGGTCAGGGCAGCCAGGCCCCTGAATGGGGCTCTCGGGGCTGTCCTTTGCCTCAGTTTTCCCTTCCTCGTCACACAAAGGGCCCGCTACTGGCCTCTCCAGCACTGCGTTTCAGCTCCTGGAAGGTACGTGCTTCCTTCTGACGGGATTTCTTGTCTCTGTCTCCCTCCTCTGATTGCCCTAAGTGATTTTGATGATGACAACAAGGAGGGCACAGCTGAGGGAAATCACGGGTTTCAGAGCCCAGGCAGACTGTGGTTTGAATTTTGTCCGCACTGCTTACTCACCAGTGACTTCGGGGCAGTCCTTAACTTCCACATGGCCTCAGTTTTCCCAGCTGAGCATTGGGAGTGTGATCTCTGCCCTGGAGGTTTACTAAGAGGATTCAGGGAGCCCACGCAGGTTACCTGTGGGCTCCTCCTCCAGGAACCTGTGTGCTCGGAGGGGCAGGACCTGCATCTCCCTCTGGCTCTGCCAGATTTGCAGCTTCCGATCCCAGGAACGAGTCACAGTTCTGGAGCCAGTACTCACTCGCCCTGGCCCCAAAGTGCACCTCTGAGCCCATAGACACGTGGCTGCTTCTGTTCCCCCCAGGTAGCCCTTTCAGAATGAACCCAGTGTTAGTTACCAGGTAGGGCCCAAGTCTCCACTGTGTCTCAGTGCTCAGCCCATGGAGGCAGGTCAGAATGGACTCGCTAATGAAAGCTAACTGGGGAATGAGGGAACGAACACTAGTCGGGCTCTCTACTTAGTTCCTACCCCAGGGCCTTTACATGGACTCTTTTCCTGCCATTTCTCCTCATCCTTCTCACCAGCCTAACACTTTGCTCAGGCCTCTCTTCTCACCCCCACTCTGCTTATTCAGGACCACTACCTTTTCCACCCTATAGAATTGCAGGGGGCACTTGTAAAGCGACACCATCCTTCAGAGGCCTTTTATGATTGCCCCCACACCATGGGACATGCCCTTCCCACCCAGCCGACCCAGTGCTCCTGGGTTGGAATGTGCACTGATGGGATAGGCTGTGATGCAGCGTGCACGCATTTCAGAGGTCCCTGCCTTCCGCACCCGTACTGGTCTGCCAGCAGGTCAGGATAGGGGTTAGCCTCTGTGACCTTAAATTTCCATTTCTTTCCCATACATCCTCAGTACTTTGGGGTTACTTTGCATAATTAAATGTGTGGCATGATTTTACACATTTTATTTTAAAATATTGTTTTTTTTTTGCAAATAGACAATACATTCATCAGGTTCAAAATTCAAAGGACCCGTAGAATGTAACTGGCAAGTGCCATCCCCTGTTCTGTCCACAAGAAACTCTGGTTTCAGCTTTACTGACATGCACATACCATGCATTTCACCTACTTAAGGTGTACAAGTCAGTGGTTTTCAGTATAGAGAAACCCTGTAAATTTGGTTCCTGGACTCAGTTCCACTTGGGGTAGAGGAGTTGGGCTCCCCCCACACCAACAAACAATTCTCAAAAAAAAAAAAGTGTCTGAGAATTCAACTCAATTCTGACGCTACCTGGAGATTGCACCCAAGTCCACAGTGTGTGAAGGACTCAGTCCTACAAGACTGCCCCTCCAACACACTGCAGACACCAGTGGCAAGCCCAGGTTGTCTGTGCTTGTACTGACTGGCCACAGATTGGAGATTCCAGTGACCTCTTTCAACTCAGAATGCCAGTCGCAGGTCCAAGTTGTCACCTGTGCTTCTCACTGGCTATAAATCAGAGGTTCCCATAAATTTCTCTTTGGATTCAATTAATATGCTAGAGCTGCTCCAAGAACTCAGAGAAACACATCACGTAACTAGATCACTCAGTAATAGCCAGGTAGAAGAGCTGCACAGGGCCAGGCCAGTAAGTGGGAAGGGGTCCCTGGCTTCCATGTCCTCTCCTGGCAAGCCACTCCGCCACATCTCCACTTGTTTATCCTGGAAGCTCCCAAAGCCATCTTTTTGGGTTGTTGTGGAGGCTTCATTACATGGACCGACTGATTCAATCACTCGCTGTTGGCAATTGGCTCCATCTCCAGCCCCTCTCCCCTTGTAGGGGGGGGCAGAAAGTTTCAGTCCTCTGATCACATGGTTGGGTCCTGTAGCAACCAGCTCCCATCCTTAGCTTTTTCCAAAAGTATCCTCCTCAACGTAACAAAAGATTGTTTTTCACCCTCAGTGCTTAGGAATTCCAAGCTTTCCTAGATCTGTGAGCCAGCAATTATGGACAAAGACCCCAATGTATGTATTTTTGGCCATCTGAATGACCAAATATCTATTTCTTATACATATCAGAGTATGGCACCCTGCCTCCCTTTGCTCACACCTCCAAATTTCCCATCTCCTCAGCCTCTGGAAATCACTAAGCTCCTCTCTGTCTTTATGGATTTGCCTGCTGTGGACATTTCATATAAATCGGATCATGGGTGCTTCTTTTGTCTGGCTTCTTGCATTTAGCATAATGGTGTCAAGGTTCATATACGTCATGGCATGTACTGGTTCATTTTTATGGCTGAATAATATTCCACTGTATGGAAAGACTACGGTTTATTTATCGATTCATCACTTGATGGACATCTGGGTTATTTCCACCTGTTGGCGATTGTGGACGGTGTTGCAGTGAATATTCACATGCAGGTTTTTCTGTGGATATATGTTTTCATTTCTTTTGGGTATAATTGTGAGGAATGGAATGGCTGGGCCATATGGCAAATGCATGCTTAACCCATTTGAGGACCCGCCAGATGGTTTTCCACAGCAGCTGTGCCATTTTGCATTCCCACCAGCAGTGTAGGAGGGTTCCAGTTTCTCATCTTTGCCAGCACTTATCTTTTTTCTTCTAGCCATCCTAGTGGGTATGAAACAGTGTCTTGCTGTGGTTTATATTTGCATTTCCCTGGTGACTAGTGGTGGTCTCATGCAATTTCAGGATTTCTTGAGTGGTCATTTAGTCATTCAACAAACAGTGGTTGAGGGTCATGTGCTTAGCACTGTGGGTGCTCTGGGAGTTCCCATGCCAGTGTCCTTCAGAGTTATGCTATGCATGGAGTGCTAGTGATGCTTTATGCTCACAGGGCATTAACTGTGTTAACTCATCTCCCATTTAAGCACTTACATGTAAATTTGCCTTTCCCCACCCCATCTGCAAGGGACAGCATGCAGCCACCCTGGCCTATAGCTGGTGAGGCTGATGTGACAGTCTGTCCATTGAAGGACTGGGTGGCTGCTGAGGTTCTCAGTGCCCCAGCAAATCCACCATGCGGCTGAGAGCAGGGCTGAGCGTGCCACCTGACCCCATCCTTCTGTTTTTCTGCCCCTTTCCCCCTGCACAGCTGCCACCATGGCCCAGACCCTGCAAATGGAGATCCCGAACTTTGGCAACAGCATTCTGGAGTGCCTAAATGAGCAGCGGCTTCAGGGCCTATACTGTGATGTGTCTGTGGTGGTCAAGGGCCACGCCTTCAAGGCCCACCGGGCTGTACTGGCTGCCAGCAGCTCCTACTTCCGGGACCTGTTCAACAGCAGCCGGAGCGCGGTGGTAGAGCTGCCGGCAGCTGTGCAGCCCCAGTCCTTCCAGCAGATCCTCAGCTTCTGCTACACAGGCCGGCTGAGCATGAACATGGGGGACCAGTTCCTGCTCATGTACACAGCTGGCTTCCTGCAGATCCAGGAGATCATGGAAAAGGGCACTGAGTTCTTCCTCAAGGTGAGCTCCCCTAGCTGTGACTCCCAGGGCCTACATGCCGAGGAAGCTCCATCTTCTGAGCCCCAGAGCCCCGTGGCTCAGACATCAAGCTGGACGGCCTGCAGTACCCCGTTGCCGCTTGTGTCGCGCGTCAAGACAGAGCAGCAGGAGTCGGACTCCGTGCAGTGCACCCCTGTGGCCAAGCGGCTGTGGGACAGCAGCCAGAAAGAGGCTGGGGTAGGCGGCAGCAGTGGTGGCAATGGCAGCCGCAAGATGGCCAGGTTCTCCACATTGGACCTGGCCACCAACCGGCCACCCCAGCAGGCCCTGGCGGCAGCGGCGGCAGCAACTGGGGGCGTGGTGAGCGGGCCCAGTATGTCTGAGCGGACCAGCCCAGGCACCTCAAGCGCCTATACCAGTGACAGCCCTGGCTCCTACCACAATGAAGAGGACGAGGAGGAGGATGCAGGCG